>OX346245.1:78845589-79378089 GCA_947049315.1 Epistrophella euchroma | reverse complement strand
AAAGTTTCAGTTCTGATATTCAGATGGAATTTAGCCTTGAAAAATGTAAATTGGTTCGTTAAATAAAGGGAAAAATTGATTAAAGAAACGAGGATGCCAAACTGACCAAAACAAAATAATTGAAGACATGAAAAAAAGTTCTTCGAGGGACTTAGAGGCGAGAAAGGGATTATTGACAACCATCACCCAAATATGCGGAACTTAGAAGATTTCTGGTCGGGAATCTGGTCAACAACCTCGCACCATAATTAACATTCTTAATTGCTGCAGCAAAACGTCGATTATACGCCTAACATAGATCTAATGCCAAATACTTCTATATCAGCAAAAGGGTTAAATACAGTTATCAAAAGGCTTCATAATTGGAAAGCTTCTGGTACTTATGGCCTGCACAACTACTGGCTTAAATTTTTTCGTGCCCTCCATGAAAGCGGAAAATCAATAAATTTATACAAGACCCCACTGACAACCCTCATTACCTTTGTGAAGGGATTAACTACCTGATTCCAAAGGACTGCAAACACCCAGGATCCCTCAAAGTATCGGCCAATAACTTGCCATAATACTTTTTATAAATTAACAACATCATGTGTAGCTGAACTTATTTATAACTACTGTTCAACTAATATCATCCTAGCTAATAAAGTTGTAAGTAAGGATCACTTGGATGTAAAGAACAGCTAGCTATTGCTGCAGTGGTCACTGGTCAAGCCTGTGCAAAGCAAAGAAATCTTTTTGCAGCATTTATTGCTTATAAGAAAGCCTTCGATATGGTCCCACATACTCATAGAAACTTAAAAAATATACAAAATAAACCCAAACCTTGTTACCTTTTGCGAAAATATTATAGAGAAATGGTGTACAAAAATTCGAGCCAAAACTGCAACATCAGGATTAATATCAATAAGGAGAGGTATTTTTCAAGGTGATAGTTTAAGCCCTCTATGGTTTTGTCTTTGCCTGCACCCCATTTTCATCCTTAGTACGCTGCTGATACGAAACGAAATTTTTAGTTGGTCTCCAACATGACAACGAAATTCTAACGAAAACCATAACGAAAAATTACCCCTTGAAAGTGTCACTATTTGCAAAAACAAAACAAACGCATACAAATCACAGAAAGCAATGGCCACGTTCATCACCACGTATTTGTCAGATCTAAAAATGAATGCTGGCCAATCAGAAGCTCTAAAAATGACAGTTCAGAACTGCCAAATGTGCTGTTGAACGCGGCCAATGTCGTGATGAATGAAACAACAAATACAAACAAGAATAGAGACCAAATGTCACTTTTCCGCACACAATTAATGGTACAGTGGTGCGTTCTTTTATGTACTGTGGTTAACTATAGTTAACTTCGGTCATTCCTTTAATTCAGAAAATTTACTTGGAGTTAACTTTATGACGTCACAAAGTCGTTCCTAAATTCAAAGTAAAAGTGTCAAAAAGTAACTTTTTGTAACTTTTTTCAACTCATCCCCTTGATATGAGTTGAAATAGTTGTTTTGTCAAACACAGCTGAAATGTAATGGTGGATTTTTGTTTACTTTTTGCCTTTTTGATTTGGAAATGTTTTCAATATTAAAAATATATTTTTATCAATTTCATCGATTTTATTTTGTCGAATTTGATTTTTGGAATAGTTTTCTTTTATTTTCTGATGCCACATTTTCTTTCTGTCGGCATTTTCTTCTTTTTATTTGGTCAATTTTTCTTCAAAAATTCTGTGCCATAAGCGATGAAAAAAATTGCACTTATTTCTGTTAGTTTTATACAAAACTAAGTGTAAAGAAATTTAATTCGGAAATAGTACATGTTATTTTGAATTCCTAATAATTATTTTTGCAATAAATTGAATGCAATCACATTTTTTCTTGGTTATTCATTCCAAATACAATTCGATTTTTTTTTCAACCCCTTTTGTTTGACAGATTAATTATTGTTAACTCTGGTCGTTCCTAAATGAAAAAGTTACCAGGAGTAACTTTCTTAACTATGACACATCCACTTTTATTTTTGACACATTAACTATAGTTAACCACAGTAACATAAAAGAACGCACCACTATGTGCGAAAACAGAGGGTAGATCTCTCCAAATAATCTGCTACAATTATCGATTTCGCTCATCGAACATCGTACCGCAGAACGAAAAGCAGAACGAAACTTTTCCTTTATGATTTCTTTGTCATTTTTGTATGGGATTTTTCGTTTCGCATCAGCAGCGTAATAGGCTTAAATAAGAGTAAACATGGTTTTGAGATTAAAACAAACATTCAGTCTATAAGGCTTACCCACCTTATGTATATGGATGACATCAAAAAATTGTCGAGAAATTCTCCAATGATATTAAAATGGAATTCGGACAAATGTAAAACCATCCATATCATAAGAGGGATTATACAACATCTACTGGAAGACCTATTAAATCAATGGAAGAAGGGGAAATGTATAAATACCTGGGACTGGAGCAGTCACGCATGATAAACCACTCGTCTTTTAAAACACGACTTACTGCGACGTTCAAAATGCGCATGGAACACTTTTAAATTTCAGAAATTTGGTGACGGCGTTTAATACTTACGCTGTCCCACTAATAGCGTATTCAGCGGGTATTATAAATGGAGCTATACGGATCTAGATGATTTGGATAAGAAAGTAAGAACGCTGATGACCATGTACCGCAAACAACATCCCAAAGCGCCTAATATCCATACGAGATCAATCTAGATCTAGATAAAGCAAAGTAAACAAGTAATGGTGCATCTAGGTTTTGCATGGATGTATAGAGGGTTATGTCCGGCTTCATATTATCTGAAACATAGTTCAGTTTGTTTCAGTTCTGAATTTGATTTAGAATTAAGTTTTAACAGGCACGATAAATATTATGTATGCATTAATTTGTAGCAGCCCCACTTCTCTAATGGGCTGAAGCTGAGCAACCGCAAGCGTGCCTACCGCTATCTGAGACATTACAAACTGTCTCCTAATGTTTTGAAAAGGGTACAAAAAAGAAAATATAATCTAATTTAAAAGTACTTTTTGTAATACTTAGAGGAGGGACGTCAAGGATCGCTCAAAGCCGCCGTGTACAGCGTAGTCACGGTGCATGCGTTGCAGTGCATTGCTTAGTCTGGATTTACATTGTTCAACTTTTCCCATAAGTTGTTTCCAGAAATCGGGTGAAATGTTCATATTGTCCGATTTTTCCAATGAGAATTTCTGTTGTTGCACTCTTCGGTCTTATTGCTTTCCTCTTCATTTTTCATTAAGATTTACTCACACCATCAAATAAACGGCACATGTATACTAAACACACAAGAAACTGGAAAGGAGGTGAAAGAGAACCAAAATAGGCTGGAAAAAACGTATAAGTTTTCGAGGAACAACCGATTTGTTTCATCCCCCTCACTTCTTACGCCGCTCACCCAGGAACAATCGATCGGAACTGGAAAAGTTGAACAATGTAAATGCAGACAAATTCTCATTGGGAAAATCGGACCATATGAACATTTCACCCGATTTCTGGAAAAAACTTATGGGAAAAGTTGAACAATGTAAATCCAGACTTACCCTGCTCAACCAGGAACGAGTGATCGGAACTGGAAAAGTTGAACAATGTAAATGCAGCAGACTATCCAATTTAGACACGATATTTCGGTCAATGCGTTTGGTGCGGCGCGTCTTCGCATCACACGAATTGTTTGAAAATCAGACTGGTGTGATTTCGTGTCATTATCCTACGGAATCATTTCATATTGAAATTATTAAATAAAATTTTTTTTTTACGCAACCCACATAAACGAGTATTGTGTTTTAACTGTATACTTCCTTCAGCCTTAATTTGTATTTTACGTTCATTTTTAGACAGCATAAAATGAAGCGGAGCGTGTGTCCTTCTGTCAAAATTTACCAGGATTAAGCCTGGTCGGATCACTATTTATTCATAATAGAGCTATTGTTGTTGACAAACAAAAACATGAAAATCGAAAATACCCGATAATAAGACTATAAAACAGTTACCATCTTAGCTCTTTTAAGTGCAGAATACTCTTTATTTACATTGACAAAGGAATTTGAGTGAAAGACGTCCAAGAAAAAAAAAAAAACTTTAGAAAAATTAATGTAATTAAATTAAGATAACATTTCAAAGATTAAATTGGAATATGCAAGTTAAAACTCACCTGCTGTGTTATCTTCCTGTTTTGATTTTGATGCGACTGTTGCTGACTTGACATATTTCCTGCAATGCCCATCAAACCAATATTCTGCGGCGGACTCGCTGTTGCAATATTCATATTATTCTGCTGATTCGTCTGATGGATTGTCATATGAAGCGCCGATGAATTTGTTTGTGTTTGTTGCATCGAACAATCGGAAAATTGTTGCTGTTGATGTTGAATCTGCACACTTGGCGGACGAACACTCTCAACAGAAGTTTGCGATGTTATATCACTGGCTATGCTAGTGGGTGATTCAAGACCCAACTGGGCTACATCAATTTCACACTGATCATAGTGGTGCTGCAAACCATGAACAGAATTATTCGTGGAATCCGAGGTGTATACGACCATTGATGATATTTCTGTTGAGGATGAACTCTGTTTCATGTTTTCTAGGGTCGCGGTAGAGTTCGGAGTCAACTCTTGATCATGCCCAGTTTTTTGTGAAAGATGCTGTTGTTGCTGCTGTTGGTTCATAAGATTTAATGTGCTCTGGTTGATTGTACTTGTTGATTGATTCTGTTGCTGAGTAGAAACCCCGCTATGTTGAGTTATGTTAGTCGAATGTTTGTGTGAATTTTCTGTTGACTTGATATTATTTTTGCTGTTACTCACACTGCCATTTGATATTTTTGGCTGTTGCTGATTGTATTGTTGACTATTGTAGTTACTTTGATGCTGCTTGCTTAAACTACAACTGCTGTTTGTACTTTCCTTTGCAAGTAGCTTTTCTTCTTTTTTGGAACTACTGTTATTGGGAAGTTGCTTTTCTGTATTCGAACTACTGTTTTTTCTATCCACTCTTTGTTTTTCTTTTTGCACTGCTATTGCTTGTTGTATTTGATGTGTTTGCTGTTGCTGTTGCATGGCCAAGGTGTTTTGATAAAGATTTTGTGAAAAAGTATGTCCATAGCCCATCGAAGTGGCCAAGTCCTTGTACTTATTTTGTGTTTTTTGAACGGAACTTGCGTCCAAATGCGACAAGTTGTATCCAGGATAATAATCCCACTGCCAGTACTGTGGATGTGGAGAGGCATGATAGTTTGGCATTTGATTCATTGTGAATTGAGGAGCTATTTTATTTAGGTCAACAGTTGCGTGGGTTTGCTTTTGTTCAATGCTCTTGTTGGTTGATGGAAACTTTTCATGTTGCGACGGTGAACAGGCCATTGAGGATAAAGTCAATGACGATGTTGCAGAGGTAAAAGGTATATGCATCCCTCCATAAGTGTTTGTTTCCTGCTTCACCGCAGTTGCGGTTCTGGCAGAATTGGAGCTTTGAATCTTATTATTGGAAAAATTATTGCTTACTTTAGCGTTTTGTGAAGAAAGAACAGTGTTCCAAGAAGCCGCCGTCGAACTATTGGGAGATGACGATGGGGTCTGTTGTACTTTTTCTACTTTAATTTGTTCAGTTTGTTTTTTGGTTTCAGACTTTATTCTCTCAATGCTAGCTTTTTTATCAGCATCTGGACAATCTGTAGTCTTTGCTATATTATCATTGCGGTTATCATTTTGTGTCTGTTTTTGTTTTGAATTGAGTTTATTTATGCATTGTAACTGAAAATTTGTTGTTCGTCGACTTTCTTCTCGATCGACTGTCTTTTTGTTTTCAAATGATAATTTTGAAGATGTAAGGTCAATTTGAGGAATAGATATTTCCTGTTGCCGTTGAACTACAGCTGCTTCCAAATGTTGTGCAGATGTATTTTTTGATATGTTACTAGATTGAAAGACATTCTGTTGTTGCAAAGTTTGTTGCACTGCTTGATGAGGCTGCTGATGTTGTTTTTGTTGTTGCTGATTTTGTTGGTGTTGTTCCAGTTGTACTTGTTGTTTTTGTTGTTGTTGTTGTTGTTGTTGTTGTTGTGGTTGTTGTTGCTGTTGTTGTGGCTGTTGTTGTGGCTGTTGTTGTTGTTGCTGTTGTTGCTGTTGTTGCTGTTGTTGCTGTTGTTGTTGTTGCTGTGGCTGTTGTTGTTGCTGCTGTGGCTGTTGTTGTTGCTGCTGTGGCTGTTGTTGTTGCTGTTGTTGTTGCTGCTGTGGCTGTTGTTGTTGCTGTTGTTGTTGATGATGTGACTGTTGTTGTTGTTTCGATTGTTGTTGTGGTTGCTGTTGTTGTTTTTGTTGTTGTTGCTGCTGCGGTTGTTGTTGCTGCTGATGTTGGTGCTGCTGCTCTTGTTGTTGTTGTGGCAGTTGGTGTTGTTGCACCTGTTGTTGTTGTTGCTGTTGTTGCAAGTGTTGATTTTGTTGTGCACAGCTATCTATTTGTTGAGATTCGACCGAGACTACAGACATCTTTTGTAATTGTTCCGCTGCAGGCATTTCATTGGGTTGTATTTGTTTTCTTGACTTGCTCTGATTCAAAATTTGGATCTGATGATCTTCATAACCATCTTTCTCTGAAGTTTTTAATATCACCGATGATAACGATAATTGTATAGATGCGGTTTGTTTTGAGCTTTGTTCGTTTTCTTTTTTCATTTCAACTCGATTAGAAATTGTATTTGTCGTGTCGCTCGCGGCCAAATCAAGCTTTAGCGTTTTCTCCGTTTGTTTAGAATGTAAATTTATTATTTCACAGTCTTTAGAGCTGGTGGAACTATCGAGAGGGATATCAACAATTTTTGATTGCTTATCATCTATGTCTATCTTATTATCAACAATGATTTGAGGTCTTTTAGGGTTGTCACACTCACTTGGCTGTGGTTGCTTTAATGTTGATATTTCAGTAGTTAAAGGTTCTTTTCCATCAGCTATTTTTGCAGATACGCTTTCATTTTGGGTCTCTATTACAGCACTTTCGTGTCCAATACTGGCAAGGACAGTTTGAAAACGATTAAAGCAGTTGCCTTTTATAGTGAAAGTGCTTTGGGATTCTTCAACTAAATTATCGTTTTGAGCAGTTGATTTTTCGTCTGTTTTTTGTTCATCTTGGGAGACAGTACTGTTACGAAAAGTTTCGCATTGCAGACTTTTCTTTGTTTTTTTTGCTACGGCATCTAAAACCTTATCATCGCTTTCTTTTGTATTCGATAGCTGTTTTTTCGGTGAATTATGATTTTAAAATCTTCACTTTTACTATCATCTGTTGTACAACTATCAGAACCCATTGACAAATCTCCGCGCTGTGTTCCATTTTGCTTGCCTCGTAATTTAGGTGCAACATTAATGATCTTTTTCTCCAACAATTTTTCATTAGAATCCATTTCAATCCGATCTGTATCAGTTTTGGTAGATTCTGGTGTTACTTTATTCGTACACTTATTTCTATTACATTTCTCTACTTCATTAGATGTCTTAACTGTACTATGAATTTCGATTTTGTTAATATTGTCATCGCTTGAGCATTCACCGTCTAAATTAACTGAAGTATTCGGATTTTTTTTTTTATTAAAACGCTTTTTTCTGTTCCCTGTAAGAATAGTGGCTTCTTGATTGACATCAGCCTCACGTTTAATGGAGCTAGTCGTATTTTCACTCGTATCTAGATCAATTTCTTTGACTTCATTGTTTTCTAAAACCTTTGAAAGAAATGTAGGTGGTTTTCGATTAGCCAAACGCATTGATCTGCTTGACCTTAATTCTTCACCTTGTTTCATTACACCCCTCCACTTTTTTTTGCGTGTAGAAACGAGCCTTTCGTGACGCCTTCGTAATAATGTTGACACAAATTTCTGCTTTTTGTCGGTTTCAATTTTGGTTCTTAGACTTAAACGACTTTTTTTATTTTCAACAATGACCGAAGATGGCAGATCACCGTATTCTACAGGAGTTTTACTTCTTTTGCGTTTTAAGTTAAGTTCCTCTTTGAGATTGCCGTCGAGAAGAGAATTTTTGGAAATAGCTCTTTTTTCAGTTCCAATTCGAGATTGATTTCTGGCACTTCGACCAAATGTTGTTTCAAAATATTTCATAGGTCGTGCTCGCCTTCTACCGGAAGATGTCAATTCGATAATTTCTTTTATATCAGAACCAGTATGTCTTGAAGAAGTTGTATCTTCCGCCGCTGTCCTTAATGGCGTTTCATTTTTCACCAGAATTTTCTTGCGCTTAATAGAGTTGGCTTTATCCACGTTCATATTTGAAATTGATGAGACAGCTTCTAATTTATTCTTTACGTCAAATTGGTTGTTTGTGACTTTCTTTTCTTTGACACTATTTACTGTTGCCTTTCGGGTAGGTATATACATTTCTGGACTTTCCAGTTTTGCTATTGAAAATTTTTTTGTTGCTATTCCAAACATACTACATTCATCGTCATCATCATTGTCCGAACCTGAACAATTGACCTTCGTCATAGTTAATGAAGTTGGTACATTTGACAGCAATGGTGTCCATCGGAGACATTCTGGTTCAATGAGAATTCTTGTTGGTGATTTTATTACTTTTTCGTTATGCTGCATGACTTTATCCCAATTTATTTTAATGTATATTTTATAACGTATATCACCTTTTTTGCGTCCTAGTTTAACAAAATTAAGAAGCTGGAAAGCCAAGGCAATGTCTGCTAAGAATAAGCCTGTTTTGTTTGCGAGATGTCTGAAAGTTATTTTGTCTTTATTTCGGTGGTCGTAGAGATACTCTAAAACTACAGACTTCCAATACGCATGATACGACACTCGACCTAAATCGGATAGTGGTTTTTCTGGTGTACCAAGTTGGCCCTCTTCCCGACTCAAAAGATAACTAAAATCGATCAGAAATCTCCCGAAACCTTGTCGTTGGTACTGCGGCATAGTCATAATGCACGAAACATTATACTTTTGCATGCAGTGTTTTTCTTTGGAGAAATATCCAATCAAATGGCAGCCCTTTTTATCGTTTTTTGTAAGTATGTAAAATAGAAAAGGTTCAACGTCATAGTACAAAGTTTTATGATCCAAGAACAATTTTGCTAGCAAACAAAGGTTTTGACAGTAAATTTTGTTGATATTTCCATCAACTTCAAATACAGAAATATCGTCGTTGCGATAAATTTCTGTACCAGGTGGATGTCTCCAATAACATTTGTCTTGATGCCGTGCCAAAACTGCCTTACTTTTTGTGTATTTTAAACAAAACTCACATAGAAATAGTTTAGGAAGCCTGAAAAAAAAATTGTAAATTCATGTTTAAACAATTTATTTTTGCTATTACCTTGCATATTCTTGGGGAAATCGACTGGAGTACCATGTTTGTATTTCCCACTTGCCAAATTCAATTGCTGCCGGACAGCGTTCTTGTGCTGCTAAGGCAAGAGAAGGTGGACTTAATAACGTTGGGTTTAAATCAGGGATAGCTAAATTAATACGTCCACTTTGGTTCACAATTTCAGCTACAGCTTTTGCTGATTTTTCCCTAATAAGCCGATACATTTTAACATCTTTTTCTGTTATACCAGGAGGCATTTGATTTTCTGAAATAGAAATTTAAGTACAAAAATAAATGCTAATTTTTAAAGACAACGCAAGATAAATGTAATTAAAAATCGAATTAAATAAATAAGACTTTACTATTTTTGAACATATATTTATATGTACATTTTACATATATTTCTAATCAATATTAAATGCAAATACACGAGGCTACCCAAACTTCGATTAAAATTGCGTTAAAAAAAAAAAAAAAAAAAAAAAAAAAAAAAAACAATTGTGCTTTGACATTCTCTTAGTTGTGTGCGCAACAACCCAGATCGCAGGTTGATTCTTATAAATAATATATCAGGAAATATTTAGCCTTATTGTGAGTTTCATCGAACAACAATCCACCCGTAATTTTTTTTTTGTTCGCCTATTGCCAGTTTCACCCGACAAATATTTAATTTTCCGAAAATTTCCTTTATCGTGAACATGTATTTCACGCGGAATGCAATGACATTGACATCTTAGATTTTCGCTTATTTTAAGTAGGTGAATGAGGGACCAATAAGGTGGAAAATTAGAATTTCCAACTCACAATAGCTTTTAAGATTCCGGGCTAACAAAAAATTTTAAGGTGAAATATTGTTTGGGTGGAACTCATAATAAGGCTGATTAAAAAAAAACAGAAATGAACTTAAACTTATATGGGTTCCCAGCCACATAGAATTCAATGGAATGAATTTGCTGACCAGGAAACAAATCTTCCCATATAAATTGTTCTCTTTGCATAAAGTTAGGATTGGAAGCCGTGTGTATAAACATTCGAGTTTTAAAGCGAACTCGGCCGCCCTGGAGCCGACGAAAAGCGTTTTTTTTTTTAAGCCCTGGTCACCCTGACATTTAGGCGCTTATTGCGAGTCTAAATTAAATTAATAAATTAAAAGTCGAATAGACTTAAAGGATACTACCGTTATTTCAAAATTCTATTCGTTATTTTCTTTTTGAAACTAAGAAACGCAGATTTTATGAGATCCCAAATCAAAAAAAAAATATTGCGTGTGGAAAGGGGATGGGTGCAGTTAGTTAAACATCATTTAATTTTCAAATATATCACTTTTTACCAAACTTTCCATTCAAATTATTAAAATTTTACATATAAAAGGAGCTACATTTAAGCGGAATTTTACATTTCCTTGTAAGTATTATTTTTATATTTATAATCAGTCACCGACTATCAATCGAGCCGACATCTTGTTATCGTTTAGTTCTCGCCTCATTCTCGTTGGTGCCTTCCTCGCTATTTCTATAGCTTTCTCACTCCCACGTGTTTTTTTTCTCTTTTCCAATTGTGCGAATAAAAAGTTCCTACCCTTAGAGTGCAAAAGAAAAAAAAAAAGCATGGCCCATGGGCCACGTGGTGTAATCAATTCGGCAACGAGGGTAATCAATTCGGCATTCTATCAGAAGGAATGCTGATTGAACCCAAAAGTAAGACGAAAAAGACTTGATACACTTCCTCCTCCCTTAAATCATATCTCCAACCCAAAATTCATAGTTATCTCGCCCTATGACCCGGCAAAACCCCTTACAAGCTTTAGTGTCTTTCTTCTTAAAAAAGCAATTGACAGTATAAGTATTGGATATGAAAGTATTAGCCAATTGCGTGATGGTAGTCTCCTGATTCTTGCGAAATCCGAAAAAATTGCAAACATATTCCTATCGAAGAAAAACTTTCAAATCTATGTGAAATTTCCGTTAAATTACACGAACAGCTCAATACGTGTAAGGGAACTGCTTACGCCCCCTTTCTGATCAATGTCCCAGAGAAAGAAATCGTCGACAAAATGAGTTCGCAAGGTGCCTCTTGCGAGGAAGTGACAAATCCTCCAAGAGTATCTCCTGTCACAGAAAAGTGCCGCTCACCTTAGCCGTTCGGATTCGGCAATAAACTGTAGGTCCCCTCCATTCCTGCAGACACGCACACAGGAATGGTTGAGAGTTGTAAGTCACTAGGCCCTAGTTCTTCATTAGCTGTTGTGCCATCAAATTTATTTTTTTATTTTTATTTAAGGTGTTAAAGAATGTTACAAATTTAAAGAAACCGTAGATAAAAAGCAAACGCTGCAACCTTCCCCCCCATTCGCCTGAAAAATGCACACGTGTGTCATGCGCTATTTGCAACGCAAGCCATCCATTCTCTTATAAAAAAGGTTCAAAGTTCATACAAGAAAAAAAGGTACTTAAAAACTATTCGCAAATGTAGAATGACTGAAGCCAGACAAGTTCTTATGGAACAATATCCCCCTCAGACAAATAACCCAACTTACTCTCAAGTTGCAAAAAATAGCCCCGCGCCTAACCTAGCCACCCAGTCAGATAATAATCCAGCAAACAATATCACCGACACTCCTAACAATCATACAACCTCTTATATTAATTTACATTCAAACACTGAAATAACCACAACACCCACACCATCTGCTTCTAAATCATCTGAATCTCATCCTAAAACACAAAATTATTCAGCAAATTCAAACGATGACATCAATCATCAGTCGACCTCAACATCTATTTTACACCACCAAAATATAACACTTTCCCACAATTTAAATCTTCAATTTCCCCCCAGCATTCCAAAACGCACTCAACAAAATAACTCACAACATACCACCTCTCTTCCTTCCTTTTCGCCTATACACAAAATTACAAAACAATAAATCCAACAAAGCAAATATTTTCTAAAAGATCCCGAACAAATGGACGATGATTCCATATAATACAAGGAAGGTTGTTTGGGCCATTGACTCTTTCTCAGCATACAAGTCTGCAGGGCCTGATGGAATAATTCCGATTATGCTCCAAAGCTCTAAAGACATAATTGTTCCAATTCTAGTGGATATTTTTAGGGGATGTCTAAACATCACCTACATTCCATCCGGTTGGAGAGAGGTTAATGTTATCTTCATTCCGAAAGCCGGAAAGCCCACTCATACTGAAGCGAAGGATTTCAGGCCAATAAGCCTATCATCCTTTCTTCTTAAAACCCTGGAAAGACTAATTGAAACGCACATTCGCCTACAACTAGATGTCAGTGTTCTCTCGCAGGCCCAACATGCATACATGAAAGGCAAATCGGTTGAGACGGCACTTCATGAAGTGGTTGGCACGATTGAGAAATCAATCCAATTCAAAGAATTCACGTTAGGAGCATTCCTTGACATAGAAGGGGCCTTTAATAATGTTGAAAACATGGCGATTCGACGAGCCCTAGACGCTATAAACATTGATCCGATTCTCTCAAACTGGATCGATTCTATGCTTCAAACGAGACTAGTAAATGCAGAAATGGGTCATAGCAAGCTTAAAGTAAGGACATGTAGAGGTACTCCACAGGGAGGGGTTTTATCTCCCCTGCTTTGGCTACTGGTCGTTAACGAGATTTTAAACAAACTCAGTCTTGACGGTGTCAAGGTCGTTGCCTATGCAGACGATATAGTAATAATGACCTCAGGAAAATTCATACCCACTCTGTGCGATCTCCTTCAAACTTCCCTTAACAAGCTCAGTGACTGGGCCAGCAGCTGTGGACTAAATGTCAACCCCCTCAAGACAGAACTGGTTTTGTTTACAAGGAAACGCAACATTCCAAATATAGATACTCCCACCATAAATGGGACACCGCTCCATATCACTGGTACGGCTAGGTATCTTGGTTTGATATTAGACCGTAAACTAAACTGGAAAGAAAACATTAAAGAGAGAGAAAAGAAGGCTTCTATAGCATTCTATACTTGCAGTCGAATTTTTGGTAAGAGATGGGGTCCCAGCCCCAAAACCATTCACTGGATGTACACGGCCATAATAAGGCCAATCTTGACATACGCATGTTTGGTTTGGTGGCCAGCCCTAGACAAGGCAATCAATCTTAGAACCATGACAAAAATTCAAAGATTAGCTTGTATTGGTACAACCAGTGCCATGAGAACCACACCAACAGCAGCCCTCGAAACATTCCTTTCACTAGCCCCATTAGATCTCTTCACGAAGGAAATGGCGGCCAAAAGTTCTCTACGACTAAAACAGTGCAATAATTGGAAAGAGGGCCACTTCGGGCACAGTACGATTTCAAACTTTATTGACAAAGACATTCAAACAGACTACACAATGCCGAGCATTGACTTCAAACCAGTAGCCCTAACAGAGATCCCCACAAGGGACCTCTGGACGGAAAACGAGGTCATAAACGAAGATCATGTCTCAGTATTCACGGATGGCTCAAAGACAGATAAGGGGGTAGGGTATCTTTTCAGACAATCCACCTCTAAATATATCAATAAAGCTTCCTTACTTCTGCAGTGTTTTTCAAGCGGAAGTCCTTGCAGTTTATGAAGCCGCAAGGAGTCTTGCCACATTTGAATTAGCAAACAAAAACATCGACTTCTTTATTGACAGTCAGGCGGCGATTAAAGCTATATCCTCCATCGTCACAAAGTCTAAACTGGTAAATCGTTGTCGTAACGAGCTAAGATCGCTCGGCGCAACAAATACAGTCACCCTTCGATGGGTCCCAGGACATTGTGATGTATGTGGGAATGAAAGGGCAGATGAATTGGCCAAGAACGGGTCATCTCTTGACCCCAGCCAAACATATTCCTCTGTATTTATGCCACTAGAACAAGAGAAAAGTAGAATTCACAATAGTTTCCTACAAGCCACAAATGACAGATGGTCAGCAATTGATACCTGTCGGATCTCGAGGAATCTATGGCCGGAAATCTCTAAGAAAAAAACAGACTACCTTCTCAAGCTAAGCAGACCTCAACTGTCACTCTTGGTGGGAATCCTAACGGGTCACAACTCAATGGGAACCCACATGAGCAGAATGGGTATCACCACATCTGATTTATGCAGAGGGTGTCAGGATGAAGAGGCGGAAGAGGGCTCCTATCACTTTCTATGTGAATGTCCCAGCCTAGCCAGAGCCAGAAAGACAGCCCTCGGGGAATACTTTTTTGACGAATTGGGTGATATCTCATGTTTGCCACTAAAAAACATTTTGAAATTCGTTCAGAACTCAAAATGGTTTAGGGAGGCTCCCATACGTACACCTAACCCCTAAGCTCCACTAACTCCTCTCCTTACCCGTCCTTAAACCTACCTTACATATGTCCTGGGGAGCACAATGGATCCACTGAGATCCGAGTGAGATAATGCGGCTTGTCGTATTATCACCCCTCCAAAACCTAACCTAACCTATATAATACAATTCGCTTCAACAAAAACGACGACGGCCCCCGAGTCTGGATCAACCAAGCTCATCATCGAGTCCACTTGACAGGCCTCGGACGTCGGAGTCATAACGCACACCCCCGAAATTCCGACCAAACAGACTTCACACAGTATGTTCATCTACATACTTTGCATAATCCCTCGCCATCCCAAGATAAAGCTCAACTTAAAGTTCTCCAGTGGAACCTCAAAGGTTACGTAAATAACTACGATGAGCTGAATATCTTGATTAAATAAAAAGACCCAACAGTAATATGCCTCCAAGAAACCCACTGCCCCTTCGACTCTACACCGCTCTCTCCTAACATATTTAAACCTTATTTTAAAAATTTGCCTTCCATCACAAATAATTCAAAACAAGGTGTCGCACTCATAGTCAAAATTAACATTCCCCATAGAGAAATTCTCATCCACTCAAACATATCCTGCGCCGCCATAGAAATTATGGGCATCATCGCAACTCATATCTAAATTATCATACCGCAGCTGAACATGACCCAACTCATCATAGGGTACAACTCATCATAGGGTACATCTCATCATAGGGACAATTCATCATGCGACAACTCATCATGGGACAACTCATCATGGGACAACTCATCATGGGAATAAGTCATCATGGCAATAAGATCCATTTTCAGAATGAATTTTGTTTGAAGGCATATTATTGGTTTGTTTTCCGTAGAGTGAGGCTGGTTGAGGGTTTGTACTTTGTAGTTTGGTACATTGATTAAACCGCTCAATATAAGGGGTCAAAAGTCAATAAAATGAGTTCTTTTGCAAATATTTCAGAAACGGTTTGTGCTAGTGCTGAATTTGTAAAATTCTTGGGGTATTCCATTTGATCCTGGAGACTTGTTTTTTTTTGTGAAGCTCATTCAAAACTATTTGTACCTCTAAACATGAAAATGGGGAATCCAGCTCTTCACTCTGGATATAGGGTTTAGCAAATTGGAACGATGTAAAGAATTTATCTTCCGTTAACATCCTAAAGTGTTGAACCAATTCATCCATTTCAAGTGGTCACACAAACTTTTTATTCGGTTTTTTGTTGATTTTCCGAACAGTTTTCCAAAACTCCCCTGTATTTCCGCAGCCTGCAAGGTCTCGAGCAATGTTGAATATTTGTCTCTTGTATCTTAAAACTTCTTTGTAATATTTGTTCATAGCAAGATAATGGCGCAAAATTTTAGACGATTTAGTATGATGTTAAAACAATTTAAGTAGCATCATACTAGGTTAAACACAGGCTTTTTCAAATTTTAAATGTGTTAGCATCGTATTATCTATTTAATATTTTACTAAAGTTAAAATCGCCAAAATGCCTATTTTATCTTTTTAGTATCATACTAAATCCAAGTGTCACTTTGGCAGCTACAATTGCAAAAATGGGTTGAACTGTCACTGGTTTAGGCGTGTTCAGTAAGAGTTTCTTAAGAAAATAGGTTTAGTATGATACTAGTTAGAAATGTTTAAAAATAAGAATATTTTAGTAAAGAGTTTTAAAGTTAGAAAATTGCTAATTAGTAACATGCTAATACCTTAACATCAGGCATTGCGCCATTGTCTTTTAAAGTAAGAGTTGGCTGGGAATTTTCTAAATAGTTTTAGCCAAGCAAATAATACACTCCTTGTCAAACCATTTTTCCTGATAGTGTATTATGGTGTTACTATTTGGCTTACATTGAACTGGTATTGAGTTTTTAACAATTCCATCAAGTTCCGCTAAATTGGGTTCAAATTCCAGAGTTTCTTTCATGTAGCAGGAGTGCATTATTCAACGCTTCAGCATACCTTTAGGGGGGTTCACATTCTCAAATTTGTTTGACACACACGGTATGATTGACTTGATTTTGATAATGTGAATGCTCCATCCAGCGGCATGTCATGCATGCAGGATGGATATCAAAATATTTTTATATTTTGCTTGCATGACAAGCATGTTTGAAAATGTGAACGCATGCTTGGAAAACTCAAAGCAAATTTCATTTCCAAAGAAGTTCTCATGCCGTGCACATCGTAGGAAAAAATATTAGAATGAGTTTTATTGGTAACAGGGATAATTAAGGTGGATTTAATGAGCTTAATATTAGTTTTCTGCAAATCAGTACTATATAAATTAAGATAATTTTCTCATTTTCTAAAATTTCATAGATACTTTGAGTAGTGTAGCATGGTCAAAGTTCTAATAAAAAAGTGATGTTTGACAGCATGCTTGACGAATGTGAACGCTACGGGTTTTCATCCATCGAACATTCATCATGCCGTGCAGGTCAAACAAATTTGAAAATGTGAACACCGCTTTTCAGCAAATGCGTTTTTCCACTTAAATTTGACCCGTGAGGGTGACACTTCTGATTGCCTCTGATTGGTGTTTAGATTTAATATCATTTGAATTGGTAGGTGGTCGGAATGTATTGTTGTTACAATTTCGAATTCGTTCATCACGCTATTCCATTCACCCGACACCATTGCGTATTCGATTACTGAGTTTCTTTGCGATCCTATAAATGTGAGAAATGTAATTCCATTGCAAATACTAAGTCCAAAGGAGTTACACAGATCCACAACTCTCCTTCCTTCTCTATTTACTACAACATCTCTCGAACAACGATTTCTTTCCATTAGCTTGTTTTCACTTTCTAAAACACCTGTTCGTGCATTGAAATCCCCAATTAGCAAAATGTTGGATAGGTTACTGCCAAACAGATTATTTTCCAGTTTATTGAAATCATTTTCCCAATCATTGCAATTCAAGTTTACCGGAACTAAATTGAGTACGATTAATTTGAAGTTTATTTTTTGTATTTTTTCAATAAAAAAGGCCTGATGAAGAGTGTATTCAAACTCGAAACGTCGCTCAACATATAACATCTTTTTTAATGACCTTGAGCCTGCTTTGAAAAACTTCAAATTGATTAACATTGAAAAGGTCACCAACAATTCCCCATATTTAAATTGAGTACGTTTCGATCTATTTTGATTTCCATTGATGTAAAATCTACTTCTCCTGTTTGCTTATAAGAGCATTTGACGACTTTTGTTATTTTTGTATCCCATGAGAATTCCTCCACTTGCCCGACCCTTTCTATTTATTTTGCGTGCTGGTACCCACCTTATGTTGAATTCAGCGAAACTTGGTTCAAATTTTTTAAAATGTTCTATAGTTACATACGTTTCAATTAGTATAAAAACTTCATATTCATTAACAAAATTTATAAAATCTTTTACTTCAAACTTATTATTTAAACCTCCAATGTTATAACTTAAAATTTTAATTTGTATGGATTTAATTATGAATCCATACAAATTAGAATTTTAAAATTTTTTGATTAAAATAAACACTTGTTTTTTCCACAAAATAATTTTTATTTTTATATTATTTTTATATAACAAAAAATATAGAGGCCGACGCGTTTCGTCTTCTTGAGGACATCATCAGGGCACTAAACATCAACACAAAGAATCATACAATCGCATAGGGGGGTTACTAAGCAATAACGTAGTGAACAAAAGTTTTCTTACGTAGAATATTTAATTAATTATTTAATTTTTTTTTTTATTTTTTTTTATTTTTTTTTTTATTTTTTTAACATTATTAAAATAAAAGTTAATTTGACGTAAAAAGAAGAACATTACAATCGTACAAATTTAATTTAAATTTGTTTGTTAAGAAGTGGGCTGTTGTTTAGCAAATCAATTTGGCAGTTAAGAATATTCAAGCACTTGTGCTTATTGATTTCAAAAATTTCATATTTGTCTAATATTCGTCCAGTTGGCAAGCAATGTAAAAGAGAAACATCGTCCAAGGTGCAACTATGTCCAGAAGATTTGATGTGTTCAGCGAGGCCCGAGGATGGTGCTTCACGTGTAGAAGCTTTTAAATGTTCATAAAATCTTTTAGATAGAGACCTATAGATAGATGCGGTTATGCATTAACCGCTTGATTGTTTGAATATCATTATCCATTTTTTACAGCAATGTCCTTGATTATATTAAGTTCCTTTTTAAAACTATTAGGATTTTGAGGAATTTTAAGGAGACGATGAATCATGGAGTGAAAAGCAGACATTTTTATACTCCAAGGGTGGGCAGACGTTGGAATTAACAAATCGGTAGAAGTTTCCTTTCTGTAAATCTCAAAACTAAGTTTGTTGACAAGCTCAAATCGAGAAAATTGATGGAATTTGGTCCATATTCCAAGGTAAAAGATATGTTAGGATCCAGTTTATTTAAAACCGTGTCGAGGAACGAGGAGAGATTGCGTTGAGTGCCTGTCCATACACAAAAAATATCATCTGTTGGTTTTTTGACGAAAATAACTTTCGTTCCAGATGATCCATAAAAAATTCAGCTGCAAATAGGGAGAAGGAAGTGCTCAAATTTTAAGGAAAAAATATTGTAACTGAGCTTAACTGAGGCAACCCAAAAACTCGAAAAAAAAGAAGTTTTGTTTTATGAATTTCTTTTTGAAGGTAGGATATTCAAAAAATATCCTAATAAAAAATAAATAAAATAGGGCAGAGACTCCAGTTGCGTAATATTACGGTCGACTTCAGGCCTCGAACATCTTCGTATGTGTTATTTGTATTGAAGTGAAACTTTTTTATCAGAGGCCAAAGTATATAGACCTAGAACTCATATAATATTGAGCTCGTCGTTATCCTATCTCTTTACGAATATTGTCACCGAATGACATAATTCACTTCAACTTTTCCCCTTCCACACGACGAAACAGGTTGTTGGAGATTTTTTGACATTTTATTTTTATAACTTCCAAAATCTCTTGTAGCTTTCACACGAAAAAACAATATTGTAGATTTTCTGTACTTTCCTTTTAAAATACATTGTGCGTTCACACTACGCTAAGTGTGAAGATGAATGTCAAAAAAATCTCCTTAAATCTTTGACCGGAGAGATTTTGTTGAACATTTCTTTTTGTCCTTTTTACCCCTAAGAACTGAAACACCGGAGAAATTCTGAAAAAGTGTTCATTTTTGTGACAGGTATGAAGAGCCCACGATAAAGAGAAACAAGGTATGCTTATTAGCTGTTCGACGTCACAATCATCTGGTCTTCTTCGGAGAGCAAAAAGATAATTCCATTTCATTCAATTGTTTGTATTTGTTGTTTTATTTTAACAGTCCCTATCACTTAAAAACATTTTGTTTAAGTGCTGAATTCCAAATTATAGTCTTCATTTAAAAAAGATGATTGTGACGTCATAAAAATGCAAAGATGTCGACTTGGGTGTATGTAAGTAATGAGCATACCTTGTATCTGTACATCGTGTAAAGAGCCCTAATGAATTAAGTGGGATAGACAGAAAAATAAAAGAGATACGTGGGGAGGAAGGTTTATTTGTGGTGCATGAACAAATTAAGGAAATTTACAAAAAATATCGTATAGAGTTGATTGACACAATGAGTGCTTCGTTCCATACAGTTGTTGCTGCATCACCTAAATCGGACAATCAATTTATGCTAACTGATTCATCGAAAAGTGGCAACATGCTAAATGCCAACTCGCGCACACACCCTAAAACCAGTACTCCAGCTCAGGCAGTCAACTTCAACACATTTCAGGGAGCCTTTAACAAAAACGCGCCTGAGTTCCAACACAAATGGTCGTGGTGTTTTATTTTTATCTTTAAATCATACTTTTTTTAGTTATTTTTTTACATACAAGAGGTAGACGTCAACATTCCAATTTCCTTAAAAACTGGAAAATATTTAGACATCTGGGGCATGGACTAAAACAAAACAACAATCTTACTTTCTAACAAGTAATTTTTTTAATAAGCAAAATTAACAAGAAAGTTAATTTCTGTACCACCAGAAATAAGCTTTAATAGTTAACTAGTTAAATTTTTCTCAGTACTTGTTAGATGAGTTTAAAGAATATTCCGCTGAAAAAAAATACTTTTTGTTGCTTTGTTGAACAAAATAATGAAACCTCACAAAGTTTAACTTTGAAAAGTTATTTCATGTTATTGCATCTTATCTCACTCAGTGTTAGAGATTAAATACATAGTCCCATAAAACAATGACTGGATAATAAGAAATATTAATTTCCAGTTTCATGTTCAAATGTAAGCATTTATCGCACCAATAAAGGGAATATACACATTAGTGAAAGCTCCTATTGCGGACATCTCCCTTAGGCAACAAATTCTCACGACCGTGGATCTTGGATCTAAATTCCATACATTATACATTTTATGATCCCTTAAGCGGACACTCTCTTACCCGGACTTGGACAAGAATATTAGCCATGATTTGTTAAATTTTATTCCTCAGGCGGACAGAAGCTTTTCTTTCGTATGTAAATTTTACCCTTATTTTCAGAAATACATATCTTATTATCTTATCTTACATATCTTTTTTTTGCATTAAAAAAGTTCTCCCTGGTTCACAGCGACAATAGATGCATGTAACCAAATAACTGTCTGTGATCAAATGCATAACGGATTTTATTTCTGCAGCTGTAGTCTGTTTTTGTATCTTGTTTCTTGTAATATAAATATATATAATTATAATTATAATTTTAAATTAAATAAGTGATAAATATAAATATAAATATAAATATAAATATAAATATAAATATAAATATAAATATAAATATAAATATAAATATAAATATAAATATAAATATAAATATAAATATAAATATAAATATAAATATAAATATAAATATAAATATAAATATAAATATAAATATAAATATAAATATAAATATAAATATAAATATAAATATAAATATAAATATAAATATAAATATAAATATAAATATAAATATAAATATAAATATAAATATAAATATAAATATAAATATAAATATAAATATAAATATAAATATAAATATAAATATAAATATAAATATAAATATAAATATAAATATAAATATAAATATAAATATAAATATAAATATAAATATAAATATAAATATAAATATAAATATAAATATAAATATAAATATAAATATAAATATAAATATAAATATAAATATAAATATAAATATAAATATAAATATAAATATAAATATAAATATAAATATAAATATAAATATAAATATAAATATAAATATAAATATAAATATAAATATAAATATAAATATAAATATAAATATAAATATAAATATAAATATAAATATAAATATAAATATAAATATAAATATAAATATAAATATAAATATAAATATAAATATAAATATAAATATAAATATAAATATAAATATAAATATAAATATAAATATAAATATAAATATAAATATAAATATAAATATAAATATAAATATAAATATAAATTTAACCAGGAAAAAACACAACCTATATTTCCAACGAACACCACTAAATCAATGAATACATGTTTCATTAGAATGCCACACTGCCACTAGGCATCAACATCTACGCCGCAAAGAAAATCCACCAACATATATGCCCAACTTGCAACTCTCAAACTGACATTGAACATATTTTAACCATGCCAAACTGTGCAACTCCAAGTGTCCATCAACAGCAATCAAACTCCATCTTTGAAGCCTTAAAAAACCCTAGTCATGAAAATATAACTAGTATTTATTCTTTTATACAAAAATATAAACTAGACATCTAACTTTGCTCTCACACAAAAATGCTACCATAATTTATAACTTTAATACTATTTATAACATACAAATGTAAAACAAAGTACTATTATTATACAGGGTGATCGGTATAAGATGCACCAAACTGCTGGAGTGAATAGGTTGGATTAAGATAAAAAAAAAATCGTTTGGGAGGGTAGGGTCTATTTCACCCCGTTTTGGCAGGAGGAAAGCCAGAAATCTCTTCTTTGATTTTCATTTTAAATTAAGTTGTGTTAGTGAATTGTTTTTGAAAAATTAATTTCCAAACTCGAAATTTGAAAAAAAAAAAATGAAAAAAAAAGTTTCAAACTAATTTTTTTCAAAATTTTATGTAATTAAGTATAATTTTTGTTTTCAAAATTTAATGCTCTTATTTTTAATCAAAAACTGAAAATTGGATTTTAAAATGTATCTTAGTTTTTGAGAAATTAAATAAAAATAAAAAGTACTTTTTTCTAAGAAAAACACTTTTTTTTGGTTTTCCCAAGTTTGATCTGCCCAGGTCAATTATTAAATTAGTGGATTACCCCTTTTTTATTTTTTATTGCATACCATCTAGTTTTGAGCAAATAATAAAAAAAAATAAACTGGATTAATTAGATTTCACCTTTTTTATTGAGGAATGTGTTCAATTTAACAAAATTGACCTGCATGTCTACCTGTTACCCAAATAAAAAGGATTACTTATACCAAATTAAAAATACAAATATGTTTTACCTAACCACAAATAAATATGGAAGGACGTTCTGTTTGAAACTTATTTCTAAATTGCGTATCAAATTGTCAATACAATGGCCACCAAGATCACCAGATTTAACTCCTTTGGATTTTTACGCTTGGGGATTCATGAAGAACTATGTATATGAAGTTGAAATTTCTTCTTTGGAGCAACTTAAACAACGCATTGAAGTTGCTGGAGTCAAATTGCAGGAGAATTCGGTGGACTTAAATTTATCTGCAACCATAAGAAGAAGATACAACCTTTGCCTTCTAAAGAGTGGGGATCATTTCGGAAATTTCTTATAATATCATTAATTTTTATTAGAATAGGCTAAAATGTAACAGATATTAAAAATATTACTAGTTAATAAAATTATTTTTTGTATTACTTGCTAATAAAACTAAATAAAATGCAAAGATAGAACAAACAAAAAAGTGTTTTTCTTGGAAAAAAGTACTTTTTATTTTTTTTTTATTTCTCAAAAACTAAGATACATTTTAACATCCGGTTTTCAGTTTTTTATTCAAAATTAATAAGAGTACAAAATTTTGAAAACAAAAATTATACTTAATTTCATAAAATTTTGAAAAAAAATAGTTTGAAACTCTATTTTTCATTTTTTTTTTCAAAATTTCGAGTTTGGAAATTAATTTTTCAAAAACTATTCACTAACACAACTTTATTTAAAATGAAAATCAAAGAAGAAATATCTGGCTTTTCAAAAAGGTACCGTTGTTTTTAAAGATTTTTCTTTCTGTTTTAAGTCAATTTTTTAGAAAATTGCCCCTCCTGCCTAAACGGAGGGATATAGACCCCCCTCCCATACGATTTTTTTCTTGTCTTAACCCAACCTACTCGCTCCAGCAGTTTGGTGCATCTTAAACCGATCACCCTATAGATTTTGCATCTGCTCAGTAAATCTAATGCATTCATTTAATTACTACAGGACCAATTTCATAAACAACCAGATTTTTGTATATCAGGCTACTTTTAAACCTCTTTTTTTTTTGGAAAAATTTAAATATAATGGCAAAATAAATGATTATTATCTTAGCTTACCCAATTGTGAAGGGCAATATGGATTACTTAAATCAGTTGATTCGTCGTTTTCAAATATATTAAACTGATGACTCTTCTCCCTTAACTGTGCAAAGTCAAGTTGATTTTTAACATCGAAAAATCCATTTCCAAATTCGGAATCTTCTTCATTATAGCATCCTGCAGCATTTAGTACGGTTTTTTGTGTAAGATAAGGAACATCATCGTTGAGTAGTTGTGATGCAAATACATTCTTTTTTTCTAATGGCATCGATATAAGCGGAGTTATACGTTTTTTTACTGTGGTTGTTTTAACCAAACTGCCATTCTGACTCAATTCATTTGTATTCGAAGATGAGGACGTGCTTTCTGTAAATAAATTCTTAGAACTGACACCAGAATCGCTCTTGATCGCTGTTATTAATGGTGAACTTAGGCTGGAAATTACATTTTGTTTAAAAACATTTCCTTTTTCTTGAACGCTTGGGGAAACATTGTTATCCTTTTCAAAGTTTTTAAATGATTTTCTGTTCTCTTTCGAGCTTTTGGAACTTTCTGGGCAGAATGCTTCGACAGATGCACCATTACTTCCAACATCTTTACCTTTTATATTGGTACGTGAATAATTCGAAGTTGTAAATATATGCGACAAGCCATCGAACAACCCTTTAAGCTGAGTATTTTTTTTCTTAATTCCTTTGGATGTTGATGATGAGCTATTTGCTTTAGCAAATATATCAACTTCCTTTTTAGCAACAGCTGCAAACCCCCATACATTTTCGTCTTTGAAATTTGAATTATCGTTTTGAAAGATATTACATTTCAGTTCATCCATTCTTTCAGTTGTGTTCGATGAACTTTTTTTACTGCTTCGAGACAGGGTCATTTCTGATTTGTCACTCTTTTCTGTATCATTGTCACCGTCATCATCGTCGTCACCGGACGAAGAACTTTCACAGCTACTTCCGCTTGAATCTGAAGAACTGCTAGATGAGCAGGAGTCTGAAGAACTACTTTCACCTTCATCGTCATCATCATCATCGTTTTCACTCGATGAACACGATGACGATGTTTCAGAAAGCTTTCGCTGACGCTCACCATGAGTCGGGTCCAACTTAATGTCTAATATTTGTTGCATAGGACTATTTGAATAACCTTTTTTCGCTTTGAGCGAATTTTGTAAGCTCATTCCGGCTTTAACGATTCGATCGCTATTAAAAGCCGAATGCCTGAAAAACTTTTGCTTTTCTTTAGACATTCTGTCATTTTTCTTGATGTCTTGGTATTGAAAGGATGTTGAGGTAGATGGCTTACATTTTGTATCTCCAAAAAGCGTCTGTACATGTTTTCTTCTAGCGTTAGATTGTAAAATGTGTCTTTTATTATCTTCACTGTCACAATCTGACAAATAAGTGCTTCTTGTTTGTGCTTCTATAACGTCGCCAGTCTCGTCTTTCTTTATATTTAACATAGATGTTCTTGAAGCCCTAGGAATATGAGAAAAGAAGTTTCAATTTATTGCTAAAATAGTCTGTATTTTTTATGCTAACCATCTTTTAGCAATTTTGTTGTCAACGGTTTTGGCGATATTTCGTCGAGGAGTAGATTCCTTTGAATTAATTTTATTAGATGGTCTTTTTTTGGCGTTCATTTGATGTTCCGAGCAATGATTACACCTATACAAGACATTAAAAACAAAACGCCCAATTAAAGGAAGAGACTTTAAAGTTACTTGCAATTACCTCCATGGACACTTGGGTTTTTTATCTGACACAGGACTTAGGCAAGTTAAATGAAAACTTTTCTGGCATAGGTAACAATCGAGCAAGCAAGGACCTTTATGACGGTCGTTGCAAGAATCACATGTTTTACATTTGTAGCAATGCCATTTGTTGCCCTTTGTGGATAAAATATAAAGAAGAACCTGTGACTGTGATTTACATTTGCCGGCAATATTAGCACACGTTGTGTGCAGAGACATTCCACATTTATCACATGAGCTGAGTGGCTCAGGAATACCGCTGCCATTTCGTTCTGAGGTACCACAACATTGAGAGCACATTGAGTCACCCTGCAAATGAGATATGAATACATTATGAAAGCAGAATTAATTTTTTTTTTGCAACAACTCACTTGATTTATTCTTTCTGTAACGCTTTCAGCAGTTGCTGCAGATTTGCGGGGTGTGGTCAATGATCGTCCTTTTTTGTAAAGCTTACCATCTTGAATTAAAAAACCTGCATCTATTGCCTTTCTTATAGAATTTTTTATAACAACTTTTAAATCCGTATCATTTCCTAGCTCAATATTATTAAATTTTTGTACATAGTTTTCTATGCTTTTAAACGTTGATCCTTCGCATTCTCCCAAGTCGTGAACGGCTTTTGATACGATCTTGCACAAATTTGTATTTTTTTCGATGGTGATTTTTCTTTTTGCCATCGGCGCTTTATAAGAATGTAAGCCTTTGTTGTATACCTTTATCACAGCTCCAGAATCAACAGCTTCTTCAAGCTTATCAGCGACAATGTCTTCGTGAAATTTGTGATGGCTGCCAATTGCTTGACATATTCTTTGGACACTTGGCCGCTGTTTCTGTGAACGAATCTTAGCAATGGCATCCAATATCCATTGATGCCAAACATCTTGGGCAATTTCCTGAGCCGATTCCCTCATGATTTTCTTTTTACCCTGAAAACATTTTTATAATAAGCAACATATCATGTGTAAAAACTTGTGGTGTGGCAACCTTAATTGAGAGAAGCGGATGTTACACCTATGCTAAGTTATGAAAATAAGCAAAAAATAAAAAAAAAGAATCGGAAAGTAAATATATTTAGAATATTTTTTTTAAATTTATTTTCTCAGATTAAATTTTGGCTAGCAGGTACTAAAAAACAAAAAGTATTGAGAACTGAACAGATGCAAAAAATAAATAAAATGCAAGACTGGGTCGCACGAACTTGCTCTTGTAGTAAAAGTTTCTTCGAATTTTAAAAATTGAGTTTAATATAAAACACATAATTAATAATTATATGTATATGTATTTATCCATTTAATAAATTGAAGAACGGAAAAGAATGTGATGAAAAAAAAGCATGAAATACGTTATTTAAATTGATAAAATAAGTACTTAAAATGTTTTAATCTCAGAATGAAGAACGCCATCTAAATTCTTGGAAAAATGAGAATTTTTGCATAAAATTTTTTTAAAGTCGTTGGAGCAGTTTTCTTAAAAAAATAATTTTGTATATATAAAATTTCTTGATATTTTTTCAAAAAAAAAAATTTGGTATGCCATTTTTAAGAATACAATAATATACAGCTAAAACCATAATTTAATATTCATCAATCAAGCGAGGTTCATCGCATATCAAAGGAGACGCTATTTAATTTATTCAATTGTGTGATTTGTTTTTGCAATTGAAAATATATTTTTCGGATAATTGCTGGAGATACTTCGAGAAGAATTGATTAAATTAAGGCGAATTGTTGCAGAACAGACGAGATGGAAAAGGATATATCAACAATCGAAAAGTTCAACAACCCATCACAATGGATGATGTGGAAATTCCAAGTACGTGTAAACCTAATGGCTTTGGATCTTTATGACTACGTCAATGGAACTTTGGAGAGACCAACTATAGCAGCTCAATTGGTAATATGGTCTAAAAATGATGCTAAGGCTCAGTAAGTTATTGTGAACTCATGTGGTTCTAAAGTGCTCATTCATTTGTGCAACTACTAAGTTACATTCAATTTACGAACAAACTAACGATTCAGCAAAGCATCTATTAGAAGAGCAGTACTACCTTTATCAGAAAAACCCAGCTCATGATATTGCGACACATATTTCAACTCTAGAAAATTTAGTACAAAAATTAAAAATCGCCGGTGTCACCATAGACAAAAGTTTGTTGATCACCAAAATACTGATGACGCTGCCATCGGAATACCGACAGCTAAGGAAAATCAAACGATTATCAACTTGACAAACCGACTGTTGGTTGAAGAAAGTCGATTTGGAATTGATAATATAAATCTTGGCGAAGTTGAAACAACTGAAGCTTTACTGGCAAAGCGAAGCACTGGTACATTCAAAAAGCAAAGTCTGCCAAGTTCAAAAACCGTGAACAAATATCTTTCGTAGTAAATTTAATCCAAAAAAAATGTTATGATAGCATGTTACGTCTGTCCATTATAAAAAAAATTCTGTGGTTAGAAAAAAGCCATCACCTTTAAAGAGGTGATGATTTTGTTTGCATTTTATAGTACCTAACTCGTTTGAAAAAAACTTTTACAAAATAAAAATATCTAAAAATTTAACAATTAAATGTAAACAAATCTTAATCTTGATATCTATGAAGGCTTATGTCATTGAGCTGTATAAAAATGGATATTTATCAAGGCTTAATTATGTTCTTAACTTGGATAAATTTTGTATCCAGTAAATAAAATAAGCCCAGTGCCAGGCTAATGATAAATTGTATGGTTTAGTTGCTATGGGATCTACAAGTCAACAGAAATCTGTTTTTTTTCTAGAGACATTCGAGATAAAATACAGTTTTGAACAATTATTAGTAGTTTTTGTATTTTATGTTTACTTAAAAAAAGCTTCAATTAAATTTTTTTACAGACTTTATCAATTATAAATTAATGTTTTATAATACATAATATTTACTTGCCTATTTGTTCAAAAAAATTGTACCAGATTTTATATATGTATGTAGAATATGTACTTGTGTAATTATTTGTTCCCTAGATTTTCGAGATGAAAAACAATTTTCAAGAATTTTTAGCGGTTTCTTTGGCAGTTTTTTTTTTGCTTAGAAAAAAATATCCATTCCATTTTTTACAAACTCTTATCAATTTTTACTTATGACAAAATTAAAAATTCTTTTGAAGACGATATTATTGTTTGTTTTCGAGATATTCCAGTCGAAAAATACTTTTTCAACAATTTTTAGTAGTAGATTTATTTTTTTAAGTCTTATCTATTCTTCATTATCTATAATGTAATTGAGCTGAAGTCGATAGAATTATTTGTTCTCGAATAATAATAAGAAAATAATTAAGTAATCGAATTTTTTTGACAACCCTTTTTGCACTTTATGACGTTATTATGTATCTGTAAAATCAAATCTATTCGAAGCCAATGGCTTTATTTGTTCTCAAGATATGGTCGACGAAATGAGGTATCACGAACGTAGCCACGAGATATGGGTGTACATGTACATAACATTTAACAAATAAATCACATCGACATATCAGACAAATCGGACCAATTAGGTGCAATAAGTTCTCATGGGAAGTTAATAAATACATACATACCTTACTACTTATACACAACACACAAATCTGCTTACATATGTACCTACATCTAATTTAAACGGCTCATATCCCAGCGTCGCCAATATCTGCAACTTGTATTGATTTTTTTTTTAATTCAATATCCACACTCCATGTCAAATTACGCCCATCAAATGCATTAGCATTCTTTTTCCATTTGATAATAAAACATAAATACATACCTAAATAACATAATAAAAACCAACTGGCTAAAGATTAGTAAGTTTGGTTTTCCAACTTCTCGTTGGTACAGTAGATGATGGATATGAGAAAGTCCCATTTAAGAAAAACACGCTTATAAGACAGACATTCCAAAATACCATGCACATTCCCATAAAGATACATGCTAAATACACCTCATATAAGAAAAACGCATATAAGAAAAACACTGATATAAGAAACTTATTCTTTCACTACATAGAAAATTAAACTTTTTTAAGAAATTTTCCCGTGTAAACTTCTAAATGATGCGCCGTGTAACTTTCACAAAATTTCTGAACCCACCCTTATTGGATTGCCAAAGAAGTGACAAATTGAAGATCGGGGAGAAAGAAAAAAGCCCATACATTTGACATTTCTTATAGGCATTTTATTTATACTAGTATCGCCCAGCGGCCGAAATTCGGCCAACAAAAAATGACACACTCTAGTAAGGAAAATAAAAAGTTAAATTATAAGGCAAAACTAATTCTTCAAAATTCATACCATTGTTAACTTAAAGTATACATGTGTTTCCACACTATTATTTAAAATCTAACCATTAATGACTAACTTTAAAACCAATTCAAAGTCTGGTGGACGGTCATACGCCACCATGAAAGTGCCTAAATTTTGTCAATTTGGTATTTGAATTTATGATTTTTTTTTACCAATGGTTGAAATTCGACCACATACAACAAACAAAATTAAATAACCGTTACTAATCTAGATTTGTACTAAATTTTTGGTGTATCATTCGGTTATATGTACCCTAAAAGAAAGAAGTTGATTTTCTGCTAACTTTACAGCCGTCAGCTATAACCTCTATCAGTTTCATTGAAATCCTTGGATTTTTTGAGTTTCTTATATCCGTCATCTACTGTACCTAAATTAAGAAAAAATTGACTTAGGAAAGGTACGACACATTTTTTTTAGAAAACATAGAATAGAGAAGCCTCTATTTTTTTTTTCCTTTTTATAGGTACTTTGTTCAACCCGAAAAAAAAATAATACCACCGCGCTGCGCTACACCAACCAATTCTTTTAGAAAATTATAAAAGGTATTCTTTTTTCTTCATAATACATATTTACATATCACACCATATCCATAAGGAAAAAACAAATCCATCCATACCTTACCTACCTCCTGCTCCTACCCTTCTGGTCAGAATCGTTATTTTCTCTAAATTGTATGTCTAATTGTAAATACATAACAAGTAGGTACATTTGCTTCGTCTGCGCTTACTCGCTCGCTACCTGTTTTTTTTTTTTTTTCTTTTTCTAGTCTTGTGCGAAGTGCTTGTGCGTGATTCTCTGCTCTCTCACTCTCTGCACCATCGTAACACATTCAAATTCATTTACATGAATTTTGAGTTGGCTGGTCGGGTACACCTACCCTTAAAAATGTAGGTCCAAGACGTTTTACTTTCAACCTGACGCCAGACGCCATTTTAGCATTTTTTAATGCATTTTTCAATTTTTAAAACCTTTAAAACTTTTTTCTTTTCAAATATAACCAAATCAAAGATACACCATACATTCAGTAAGAACCTCCTGATATTAAAAATGTAGGTCCAAGATGTTTTACTTTCAGCCTTATGCCCGCCAGACGCCATTTTAGCATTTTTCAACTTTTAAAACTTTTTTCTTTTCAAATATAACCAGATGAAAGATACACCATAAATTCACTATGAACCTCCTGATCTTAAAAATTTAGGTCCAAGACGTTTTTCTTTCAGCCTTATGCCCGCCAGTCGCCATTTTAGCATTCTTAAATGCATTTTTCAACTAAAATGGCGTCTGGCGGGCATAAGGCTGAAAGTAAAACGTCTTGGACCTACATTTTTAAGATCAGGAGGTTCTTACTGAATGTATGGTGTATCTTTCATTTGGTTATAATTGAAAAGAAAAAAGTTGTTGAGGTTTTGAGTTGAAAAATGCATTAAAAAATGCTAAAATGGCGTCTGGCAGGCATAAGGCTGAAAACAAAACGTCTTGGACCTACATTTTTAAAATCAGGCGATTTTTTTCTGAATTTTTGGTATATCCTTTATTTGGTTATACCTCAAAGGACAGAAGTTAATTTTCTGCAATCTTTGGAGCCGTCTGGCGGCGCGATGGCTGAAACCAAAACGTCTGGGACCTACATATTTGTAATCAGGAGAATTATTCTGATGTTTTTATGTATAACTTATGTGGTTATGGCTTAAACTTCCAAAGTTGATTTTTCACCTTATTTTTGGGGCGTCTGGCAAGGGGAAAGCTGAAAGTAAATCGTCTGGGACCTAACTATTTTTAATCAGTGCACAATCCTTTATTGTTTGTATATAAATTTAAGTGGTTATACCTCCGACATCCAAAACGGAAAAACTACCATTTTCAAACGCCCACCCCCACCCCCGACTGAAAAAAAAACTGCAAGACGTTTGAATTTTATATAATAATGCGTATACCTACACATACAACATACATGCAGATGAATTTTGGTTATAACCCACTGCCAAAATTTGCTACCGGCTCTAGGTCTATATATAAAAATATCAAAACCTGCTGTATGATTGGTTTCGTCTAGACAGTCCAGTAGATGTTTTGTTCTTTCTTATGTCTGCTTTGAGTTCGGCTATCCCTACTCCGAGTGCCCTTTTCCTTGTTCCTATATACACTCGATTACAATTGTCATTCGTGCTACCTTTACATCCAAATTGGTAAAGAACGTTGTGTTGTTGTTCCTTTTCTGTGGGTGTTTTTGTGTTGGAGAAAAGCTTTCTCAAAGTGCAGCTTGCTTTGTACGCAAATGTCATATTAATGTTGTCTTGTTTTATTATTTCTTTTTTTAGTTTTTGGCGTGCGTTAATTTAGGTATATATGGAATGCTGTGTGGGAAATCGATGGTACATAGGTATAACAGTTTAGGAAATTTGAATTTCAAATTTCGTTATAAGAGCACAAAATAGGTAGCATAACTTTAGGTGGTTTTAGCAGGGTTTCTTTAATCGGGTTAAAACGGTTCAGTTATGGATAATTTAATTGGGAAGCTTATTTTGTTTTCCTTCATTATTAAGTTGTCGTATAACGATAATTTTGGAAAATTCACAATGGAACTCGCCGGACATTTAAGGGTGTGTCCCTTGAAAAAATAGGTTGGAGTTCTGCGCTAATCGGTATAGCGTTCACAATTTTGCGAATATTTTAATGAAACAAACGGTCATCGATTGGAAATTAGTTAAGTAAAATATTTGTGTGGCTTTAAAAATAAATAAAAAATATTTTATACCTTAAAACCGCCAGACAGATAGAAAAATCATAAAATTTAGTACGATGCTTACAAAAATGGATGGGAAATTTGGTAAAAATATTTATTTTTTTTCTTATTGATCTCAAATAAGCAATACCTATAAAAAATAAAGGAAATTCGTTAAATTTTATGAATGCATAATTTGATAAAACTTTTGAAGTATATTAGAGACAAAAATAGAAAAGATATTCCTTTTTCTTCAATTATTTTGCGCGATCGCCTGGGAAATTGAATGTTGTATTTTTTTAATTTTCTAAATGTTTTTTAAATCAAAGTATCATGTGTTCTGAACTAAATAGTACCTTTGAAAAAACAAATATTTGCCTTACAACATGCTTGAAAACGCAATGCAATATGACATTATTTGTAATGCCGTTGTAATGAAAGGACAGCCAATACAATTACCACATATTTTTTTTATTTTTTTTTTGGTATTTTTTTATTAGATTTAAAAAACAAAATCGTATTTTCTTTCATGGTTTTTTATTTTTAATTTTGGAAAAGTTGTCAATTTTGCAGTTTTTTACTGGAAAAACATCTTTGCTCACGCACACAAAGAAATTTGGTTCAAAAGAAATCCACTGGGTTGTGCATGCATTCTCTTTTCCCCAATTCTCTTTTTCCTTACAAGAGAAGTTCCGTATTGACTCTTTACACCTTTTTTTTTTTATAGAAAACATACATAGTAATCCTGTTCATTATTTGGATGTCAAGTGATCTTTTTTTAGGTAAAAGAAAAAGAAGAAGGTTATTATGTATGTGTATGCCAGTCTTTTTGTTGTCAAGGGGTAGACGTGGTGGAAGTTGGTGTTCACTTCGCGCGGGCGCGGTGGGATCTTTCTAGGAGATTTGGTTGAGTTTTGTGTACCTTGTACGTACATACATAAGGTATGTATTTTTTTTTGTTGGCTCATCGTTGGAATGGAAGTTTTTTCTGCTTCTTTTGCAAAAGGGAATCTATGATATTGCGTGTAATAGTCATGCACTGTTTGTTGTTTTTTTCTTTTGTTCTTATAGGTAATGTCATGTTGAAATGTTAAGAATCGTTGCCGAAAGATTGTTTTGATTTAATTTTGCGACAACGAACAATCATACCCATTTTTTAAGATTTTCGTGTAATTTTTTGATAAAAACTTTTTAAACTATTGTGAGGGTTGTGTAGGATGTAGAATATTGGTTGAGATGTCAATTTAAACGTTAGCTTTCTAAGGTGCTGGTAAAAGAAATATTAAATTTATAGATGCATCCAGTAAAAAGTTGTGAGGGCATGAAAAAAAAGCATTAATTTTGTAAATATCTGGAGTTGGGGTTGTTGAAAAAATTTAAAATTTTTAAAATATTTATAAATTAACAATCTCTATTAGCTGTAGAAATTTCAGATTTTTAGATCTACCCATAAAAATATAAAAAAATCAAAAACCACAAAAAAATGGGTAACAAATTGTGTCATCTTCAAAAATCAAAAAGTGGGTGAAAAAAAATTCCTAGCGAAAATTCCTGAAACATGGATAATTTTTGTTTTCATTATCTTTCTAATTGTTTAAAATTTGTTTCTCTATCTGATACTCCCGATTTAAAGCGAATTATTTGTCAAAGGCGTATTATTCAAAAGTCAACATTTAACATTTTATAACTCACTTCGTAGATTTTTTAGAATTTTTTTTAATTTTAAAAGCTTCTTGTATTTCAAAGATCTATCAATTAAAATAAGAATTAACGTTCTAACCCCTTTTTTAGAAAGTAGTTTTTCGACCTTTAATCAAAAAAAACCCATTTTACCTTACATTAAATTGGAATTTCAAAAAATCCCGTCTTAGTGCTCCTTTACATAAAATTCTCTACTAAATAAAATTTATTTTATATTTTTATGATTTACAGTATAAGCTGTGCAATGATGAGTCAAATGAATGAATGAGTCAGTGAGTGACCGTTTCTTTCATTTATAATATTTAATTAAATAAAATTTTAGATAATTATAATACATATTCACACATCGCACCATATCCATAAGAAAAAAACAAATCCATCCATACCTACCTATCTGGTCAGAATATTGTTTTATTTATTTTCTCTAAATTGTATGTCTGGCACTTGTATTTACATACATAATAAGTAGGTACATTTGCTTCGTCTGCGCTTACTCGCTCGCTACCTGTTTTTTTCCTTTATTTTGCTTGAGCGTGCCTGTGCGTGATTGTCTGCTCTCTGCAACATCGTTTGCGATTAAAAAAGAGTACAAGAGTAGGTATAATTAAAATTCGAACGCCGAATTTGGTGAAGAGAGCTTACTAACACATTAAAAAAAAAAAAAAAAACATTCAAATTCATTTACATGAAATTTGAGTTGGCTGGTCGGGTACACCTACCATTAAGAGACGGCCATTCATAGCTAAGAAAAATATGGGAAAAGCCGTAAGATATTTTGCTGTAAATATTTAAATAAAATAAAATTATAACAAATGATTGGTTATACCTACACAAAAAAAAAAGAAAAATGAGAATTGAACCTGAGATGACGGATGGCTAAATGAGACCACGAACAGAACCATTGGACCAATCATAGATATGAGAGGAGTTGAAAAAAAAGACAGGGTCAATGCAAGTTACGAAAGGAAAATAGAAGTGGATATATGTAATATCGAAGAAAAACAAATAAGGGAACTAAAGAAAAGGGAATTCGTTAACTAATACGAAGAAAGGTATTAGTATGTGTAAAAAAAATTGTTTTTCAATGTTTCCAATTTCATGAATTTTGACCAAAAATCCAAAAGTTCGACACATTTATATGGGAAAAATTCGACACATTATTTGAACATAAAATTGGGATTTTTGTGATCAAAATCCGATTCAAAAACTGGGAGAAAGTAAGACCGGATCTACTTCCATGATGGAAATCTCAACTTTCGATAATCTTAGAATCGTGTAGAAGGTCGAAACTTAGAGAAAAAGTTCGTCAGTTGGTTTCTGGTTTCTTGTGCGTAAAGTCGAGTGCGGTCTTTTAAAAGGTAAAACCCAAAGTCTAAGGACAGTCACTTCCATTAAAATAGTTTTTTTTTGGATTAAGAATTTTACTAAAACGAATAAAAAAATAATAATAAACACAAAACGCAAATAACCATAAATGAAACAGTACGCGAGACTGTACAGAACGTAAAAGAAATTGAAAATTGAATGTGTGATCACGAGAAGTTTTTGCATACAAGCAAGACAACGAGAATTCCTTTAACAAAATAGTCAAGGTAAGTCATGTCCGATCGATATCCAAAACCTGGAATATCAAAATATCAAAAAAAGTATACATTGCCAATTTTTTTTAGTCAAATGAACGACTGAACCACGCCACCCAAGTCCCACCGCACAGATCAGAAACCAACACATTCTTTTTCTGAAAGTAGTTCACAACATCTTTGGCTTCACGTGAGTCAAAGTCCATACTCACCAACATCCAAGTCAGTTCGATTGGCGAAGCCCCATCAACGAGGCCAACTGGCCAGATGTCAGTACCCCAAACGCAAGGGATTCACAGACTCCAGCAAGAATTTTCAGCATAAACGTACGTCAGCAACCTTAAGGCTGCAGCCGTACAGATATTCGGCACAAATATCAGCACAACCATTCAACATCAACAATAGCCCCAAATACCAAACAACACCACGACCACACCTTAATTAATCATATAAGCAGAAACGTACAGCCACAACAACATCTTTATTGAACAACTATAAACCTTATACAACACGATTTAACAGCAGAAATATACAACCTCAACAGCAACTTTACTGAACAACTATAATCACCATTCATAAGAGGTGCGTTCTTTTATGTTACTATAGTTAATGTGTCAAAAATAAAACTTGATGTGCCATAGTTAAGAAAGTTACTCTTGGTAACTTTTTCATTTAGGAACGACCAGAGTTAACAATAGTTAATCTGTCAAACGAAAGGGGTTGAAAAAAAAATCGAATTGTATTTGGAACGAATAACCAAAAAAAAATATGATTGCATTAAATTTATTTGCAAAAATAATTATTAGGAACTCAAAATAACATGTGCAATATTTCCAAATTAAATTTCTTTACACTCAGTTTTGTATAAATCGAACAGAAAAAAGTACAATTTTCTTCTTTGCTTATGGCACAGAATTTTTTGATGAAAAATTAACCAAATATGAAGAAGAAAATGACGACAGAATGAAAATGCATCAGAAAATAAAAGAAAACTATTCGAAAAATCAAATCCGACAAAAAAAAATCGATTAAATTGAAAAACATATTTTAAATATTGAAAACAATTCCAAATCAAAAGGGCAAAAAGTAAACAAAACATCCACCATTGCATTTCAGCTGTGTTTGACAGATCAACTATTTCAATTCATATCGAGGAGATGAGTTGCAAAAAGTTACAAAAAGTTACTTTTTGACACTTTTACTTTGGAATTTAGGAACGATTTTATGACGTCATAAAGTTACTCGAAGTAACTTTTCTGAATTAAAGGAACGACCGAAGTTAACTATAGTTAACCACAGTAACATAAAAGAACGCACCAAAGCAGAGACACCAAACAACAGCAGCATCTTTACACAACAGCTTCAGCATCATCCTCCACAACAACAGTTTACACATCACCTAATCATTTTAATTAAAATAAAAGCTAAGTACCTTCAATCTATTTATCAGTTATATCTGTTTTTATAACATCAAAAGCTAGTTTTCTATATTAAAATACAGAACCAAATCCTAAAAGGAAAAACAATTCTAATTACAAACTAAAACAATAATGTAGATCGAAGTTGTCTATAACGTAGTATCAGTTTTTTTGTATGTACAGCAATTTTTTTCTCGATTTTTAAACCTTACAAATTTAATCCATATTATTAGGTATTCAATTATAATCATCAACAACAAGATTTAAAGCTCAAGCCATCATCGAAGCGGTGCACCACCTCGACGACGGACTCAACCATAAAGCAATAGAATAATTAATATCCATCGACAAGTAAGAAAGCTACAATTTGACAAAAGCTCGGTAAGTATTCCTTTTGATTGATTTTATTTGTTGGAGTTCGATATCGAAATCGAAATTGCTATAAAAAATTAATTAATCCTAAAAGTATGCGTCAAACAAAAAAAAAAAAACTTGATTTGCACTATCAGAATTAAATAGAGCCTAGATAAATAGATCTATTCGATATAATGTTAGGTAAAATATATTAATTTTGTTGATACACTCTTATAAATATCATTATAAAACCTCAGTTTTTTTTATATTAATTTTTCGAATAAAATGACGGTTACAGTTAATTTTTTTTTTGGTGAATTACTAGTATCCAAATAATGCATTGCTAAAGACATTTTATTTAGGGTGTGGTCAAGTTAAAGGAACCTTAAGCAGAACCATGGTAGAGTATGTCAAAGTGGTGAGTTTGTAAATTACCATGTAGAACGTAGATTAGGGGGTTACTGCAAAGAACAAAGGAGGTCGCAGTAGCCATGGACGCATCGCAACAGTGATGCGTGGGGGGGTTTACCTCTTAGGGATATCAACACCTAGTCCTTTTTTTTTATCTCCAGGGTTGCCAACTCTTGTTATTCTTTCCTGTTCCTCTCTTTATTAAAATTCAGATAGGGAAATTTTTTTTTGGAGTTTCAGATAGGATGAATTTCGGGTCTCGATTTAATTTCGAACCAAGATTCGTTTTCGTACTTTTTTCTTTCGGCATGATATTATAACAAACGTAACAAACGTTCTGTGATGCAACGGCAAGAACCGAACCTAATCCGACGAGTGAAGCCTTGGCTTAAAGCAAGCATGCCGAGCCGTAGTATCCAGGACACCCTTCACTCCTGCTGCCAGGGTTGACCTATAGAGACCTGTAGATCATAGGACATAATGGTGGCCTAGGGAGTGAAGGTCTGCATGGACTTAAGGGAATTATATAATACCCGCCTGGAAAAACAATCCAGTTTTCAATAAGGCGCTGGCAAGTTTTTCATAGTTACTAACAAGAATCTAACAAGGGTTAATATAGGCATTCGCTAGGCCTCCACCAGTTATGAACTCTTTTGCCTCGTCAGTTAAATTCTGCCTAAGCCCTGACTAGTAAAGACTAGATTTGTTCCACATATTTCGTTTTACATGGTTTTCCATTTAACCATTTCAGATATGGGGGCCAAAGCTAGAAGCTGTCAGTCGCTCTATAATATTTTAATGTAGATAGATATCCAGTTCCTCGTGTGTTTGTCGTGTGCAGTCCAGTCCATGTCCATGGAAGGATGGCTCCTTGCGGAATATCATCGACTTTGTGTACTTGTCCTAGATGATAAAATTCAGTTATTTCCTAATCGATGAGGAGCAACATTTTACTTTGGTGTGTGTATGTTTATTGAGGCTGTTCGAAACAGTTTAGAACAGAAAAGAACAAGTTCAATGAGAAATTTTTTGTTCTAAACTGTTATGGCTTGCTGTTCAGTGAGTCTGTTTGTACTTGCTTTTTAGGTAGAACAACTGAGAACAGATTTCTGAGAAATGTCAAAATCAGTTGTGGTTCTGTCTTTTTCTGTTTTATCTGCAGTTGCGATTTTACTATTTTACACACTGATTTCCAATCATAATTTGAAATTTGCAGAGTTAATTAACACACAAAGATTTTTATTACGATATACATATGCTTTTATTAATTTGCGTAAAATGATTTCAAATAGGTAGTTACCATGAAGAACCTCACCAGTACTTTATTAAATAAATGTTCTCAGCGAGGCACTAATAGGGGTCTGTCTTGTTTTTCTCGTCCATGTTTTCTTTGCCGAAAACCTGCCAGGGCCTCGCCTAAACTTGCCAAAAACTTGCCATTTTTCCAGGCGGGTATCTGAATGTACTCAATGAAAGTTATATGGCTATAGTACCTCCCCCTTAAGGAGATTTTGAAACGATATTTTTTTTTTTATTTGAGTCCTTGCTAGAACACCTAAGGTTCCTTTACAGCTGAAAAATATTTTAGTGTTGCCAGCTCAATTTCCGTTGTTGTTTTTGTGTTGGGTTTCGTGTTTTTTGATTTATTTTATTATTTATTATTTCATTTATTATATAATTGGGATAGTTATTAATTTTAACTATTTCTTTTATTTTTATTATATTTTCTTTATGACATTTTTTGTTACTTAAGTCAATTACTTTGTTTGCGAAATTCGTTGCAGTATTGATTTTTGGCTCATTGGTTTTGTAGAGAAGAAATTCATCATTCTGCCAGAAGATGTCTCTTTCGAATACCAATCCAGAATTATTGTATTTTCTTGTCGATGAAGTCTTGTGTCCAAATAAGGTAAGCACTTGTTGTTGTTTGTTAATGGTTTCCCATTGCTTTATGATGTTTTTGATGGCAAAATATGTAGGGATATTGGTGAAGAGAGATACCGCATCAAATGAAACGAGTATATTATCATCATCTTCCAAAATAATGTCCTCTAATTTTTGTTTTAATTGGTAAGTTTTTAATATTATATGTTGGTGAGATGATGGTTTTTAGAATTCCACCAATATGTTTGGAGAGCTGGTAACATGGGACCTTATATAAAGAAGATATGGGTCTTAAGGGAAGACCAGGTTTGTGAGTTTGGTGGTTCGAGGTGCTAAAGCTGCCGAACAGTAAAGTTTAGTTTTAAGTTTTGTGTCTATATATTTTTGTTTAAATAGGTCATTCACTATTATGTTGTTCTTTTTCTGTAGGTCCGCTGTTGGGTCCGTTCTTGTCGTCTTATATGTGTTTTTATTTTGTTTGCAGCTAAATATAGACTACCCTTGAAAAAGTTGGAAAAACCCAACGAAACGTCGGGAAAGAATGAAATAGTTTTATTTGCATTCGGAAATTACAGATCTGTAAGCCCATATATATTATTTTATTATTGAAAATGAATAACTTTGAATTTAAAAGGGGTATTTCTGATGGGATAGCAACACTTAAAAAAAAAATTCAAGCAAGGGCCTAATAGTCCGGGAGCCCGCGACAGATTTTGGTGACCAATCGAACCAAAGCTAATTTTTTGTCAAATTGTTATTTTGATGTTATAATGAAGCCTAGTGCAAGTCAGCTGGGGTACAATGGGTGTGTGTGGCTACAGCAGCCCCCAAACATGTAAGCAAAAAAGTTGGTCAATGATTTCACCAAAGCTGAAACTTGGTGATATGATAGTTGACACATTATACATATAATACAAAAAACATAGTCAGCTGGCTGTATGTGGGTGGAAAGACCGTCAGCTGGCGTAGTCAAACATGCACCTATAGATCCACGTTTAACAGCCGCGCGCACAATTTACTACGTCAGCTGAAGGGCCTTTCCCCCGATATTTTGCCAAGTTTCACCTTTGGCAGTATCATATTTCTAGTTATTCTGATAAATGTGCGTTATGTGCATGCAGCTTATAACGCTAATATAGGCTTTAGGTATTGTTATAGTATTGGTATTCAAACATATCGTATTCTATTTACATTATTGTAACCAACATTATATGTATTACATTATTTAACCCAATAAATCAGTTCATCGCCAGACCTTCTTAGCATAACATGGTGTCAGAAGATAAGGAAGGAGACCCAAAGCTTGGAAATTCAACAAAAAAAAGGAATGAGACAAAATGTAGGCGTGAGTATACCACCACCGCGACAGGTTAATGTGAGAAATAATGGATAATAAACAGATTGAAAAAGAATGCTTAGGCATAGTATTTGCATGCAAGCGTTTCGATCAAGATCTCAGTGGGCAGAACAAAATCACTGTAGAAACAGATCATCTTCCACTACAATCGATTTTTAAGAAATCATTGTTAAAAGTCCCCAAACGGATTCAACGAATGCAGCTGTCTCTTCAAAGTTACAATTTGGAGATAACATATAAAAAAGGAAAGTTGATGCAAATAACCGATGTATTATAAAGGCTACCATTTGGCAAAGCTGAAACGGAACTAAATGAGGACGAGATTTATTAGATAACCAAAATTGAAAAAATATTATTACAGATAGAAGAAGTAAATCCATTAAGCAACTTGCTCATTGCAGATACACGCCTACGAGCAATAAAAGATGCAACGGCTGTTGATGATGAAATGATAAAACTCAAAGAACCCATTTTAAATGCGTGGGATGGCCTTGCTACAAAACTGACTTAAAAGAAACGGAACACCCATATTGGACCTACAGGGACGAACTTAGTATAAACGGATTTGTTTATAGTAAGTTCGTCTTCTAATTCCAGCTAATCTTCGGCAAGAAATTTTTCAAAGAATCCATATCAGTCATCAAGGAATAGAACCATGCCTTGTTAGAGCTCGGGATACTGTATTTTGGCCCAATATATCAAATGACATCAGACAAGTATGCGCAAAGTGTCCACTGTGCTTACAGAACTCCAACAAACAAACTAAGCACCACTAAAGGAGTCTGATGATCGGCCTGGCGACCGTGAAATAGCTATAACTCCAGCCTAAAAAAACTTGGTGGTAGCTCACTCAAGTTGTTGTTGTTTCATTCAAATCTTCAAAACTAAAATGTCATTGCAATGTCCTTCTTTACCAGATTATCCTTTTCAGCGTATACAACAAAAAGAAGTAGTATCTTCTTATTGCAGACTACTACTCAGACTTCATTGAAGTGGATGAACTTAAAGAAGCAAATGCCAGGACAATCATCAAACGATGTCAGAGAAATTTTAGCCGGTTTGGTATAACTGAAGTTGTTGTTATGGTGGAACTTAATTTGTCAATGAGGATTTTAAACGTTTCTCTGAGGATTGGGCATTTCTACACTCACGCAGCACTCCTTATCATCAGCAAGGGAATGGCAAGACTGAAGCATCAGTCAAAATTGTAAAAAAATTATTCAAAAAAGCGAAAATCGCAAAACAAAGTTTCTGGAAATATCTATTGAAATGGTGGACGACAATCAACAAAATTGGGTTAAGTCCTGCGCAGCGACTTATGAGCAGACGTCTACGATCGTGTCTTCCTTTGACAAATATTGAAAGGTGTACAAACTATGGTCGAGAAGCAGCGACAAATCAGCAAAAAATATTATGATCGTGGTGCGAGAGATTTACCAGCATTAGAGCATGGACAAGATGTTTACGTGCAGCTTAGACCAAACGACCGACATTCACGTTGGTCTCAGGGAGAAGTCATCGACATACCCTCTGACCGAAATGTACTAGTTAGCGTTAACGGACACCACTACTTACGAAACCGACAACATGTAAAAACATATCCAGATGGTGAATCATTGATAGTAGCCAAAACCTCAACAGACATTAGAAAAGATGAGCCAGAAGCTTCACATCCTGAACAGCTTTACGATATACCAAAAGACATATTGCCGGAAAGAAGTCAACCTGCTGAAATAAAACGCTCAACTCGAGTCAAGAAAATGCTTGATCGATTTGTACCTGGTACAAAAAAAGTGTTATTGATTTGAAAAAAAAAGTAATTATGAATTTTAATTTAAATGAACTATTTTTGATTTGTTTTTTATTGTATGAAATATGAGTAATTTCTTACAAACTAATTTCTTACATACTAAAGAAAAAGAGAAAACAGGTATCGCACAATACATGCATCGACTATCCAGCCGAATTAATTAGATTTAAAGCTGAGTTTTATTAACATTAAACAATGCCTTTATAAAACATGTAATAATTTAATGAATTCAAAGTTAATAACAATTATTTTCATTAAAATTTGAAAATTTCAGACCCAGAAAAAATAATTATGCTAAAACTTAAAAATCTCAAGGCTGGATGAATTTATTTGTTTTGTTTTATTATATTACTAAAGGTTCACATTTCTTCTAAAAATTAAACCATAAACAAACACTCTCCAGCATTTTTGGCTCGAGAAATTATAAATTATCCCGCCTGGAAAAATAGCAAGTTTTTGGCAAGTTTAGACAAGGCCCTGGCAAGTTTTTGGTAAGGAAAATCTAGACGAGGAAACCATGACAGACCCCTATCAGTGCCTCGCTGAGAACATTTATTTAATAAAATACTGGTGAGGTTCTTGTTAGTACCTAACTAGCTATGTACCTATAGTGAAAGCATTAATTGAAAATTCTATAAGAACGAGATTTTGACACAATGACTTTTGACTGAAATTTAAGTTTTTTTTTTGCGTTCAACAAAAAAAAATCTGAGTTTTCAGATTCTGACATTTCAAATTTTCTATTGAACGCGGCCATTTGCAAAGCTTTCACACATACCTACTTGCACATCCATCAAAGTAAATGACATTTAACTAAACGTCAGTTTGAATATTCAATTTTGGTTGCGCAAGAATATTTTAGGGTTCTGTGTTTAATAGTGAAATAAAATAAAAATAAAAACTAAAATAAAATTTTGATTAATTAGTGAACTTTTGCTATTTTTATCAACAAAAAGCTTGTTTTAACTACGTCCCAGCAGAAAGCGTACCCCAAAGAAGCACAAACAATGACACAACCGAGCGCTGCAATCGTTTAAACCGACGTTAATGCACAAAATAAACGGCACGAATATTGGGACAACCAAGAGGACCATCAGTTTGTGAGCAAGCTGGGATGTGTTAAACACTGAAGTTTTCGATAAGCGAAGAACCAACAACGAAAAGTGCCTCTTGAAATAAAAACCATTAAGGAGCCAACATCATGCTGGCTGTCGTCAAGGAATCGTCTCCCGTCAACAACACAAACTACAAGCAACTGTACCAGATTTTAACCGACTACGATTATTTTAACAGCATGATGCATGATGCCCATGCTGTTTAATAGTTAGGCTTAAAAACGAGAAATCAAGAGAACCGTGGGCATCGAGGAACTGGATGTCTAACTAGATAAATATAATATAGAGTGATTAACAGCTTCTAGCTCTGAGCCCCATATCTAAAATGCAAGAATGGTAAACGACATAAAACAAAATATGTGGAACAAATCTAATTCTTACAGGGCTTAGACAGGATTTACCTGACGAGCCAAAAAGGTACATAACTGGCGAAGGCCTAGCGAATGTCGATAGTTACCCTTGCTAGACCCTTGTTAGAAACTATGAAAAACTTTTCAGGGCCTCATTGAAAACTAGATTCTTTTTGCAGGCGGGATTGATCTTCATCATCTCCAAAACGGAGTTTTTTGGGCTTTCATAGTGCGAACGAAATTTGACCCTGTGTTCAGTGTTGTTTTTTTTTCGTTGTAAGTACATTATATAAAAAATGATTTTAAGACATTGAGCCACTTAAAATTTCCGCCCCTTTAAGTGGGAGGGGCAAATTTCAAAAAAAAATACATGCAACAGAAAAAAATTATTAGAGAACAACGGCAACACCCACAATATCATGCTTTAGCCTTTTTTAAAGCCAGGAACTCATTCTTAAAGTTTGGTTTAAATTAAGTTATTTTAGTGCTTGGTTTTTGAAAAAAAAAATCATAAAAAAATTACATTTTTTTTTTTAGATGGTACACGATTTTTTTAAATCAAATATTTTTCGATACTCTTATTATTTTTTAGTTGATTACTGAAAACTATACAGGGTGTCCCGAAACTCAACGTCAAGCGGGTACCGGGTGATAGGGCAGGTTGTGCCCGTTCTTTGAAAAGTATGAAAAAATAATCCATCTCGCTTGGTTTAGTAGTTATAGCAATATTAAGAAAAATAATGAAAATCGATACCCTAGCTAACATTTTTAGATACAGTGGTTACAATTTTTAAAATTTTGCTGTGTTTTCTTTTTTTACGTAATCCTTAATAACTATGCTATTGATCGCAATCACAAATCCAAGAATTAATGTTGTCAGTTTCGTAAGAAAAATAAAGTTTCACTGAGTCATTGTTCAAAAAAATTTTGTAAGCTAACTTTGACACTTCATATTTAAAAAAAAAATGTATCACACTACCCTCGGCAAGTTATTTAAAAAATTGGCCCGTTTCATTCACTTATTTACTCGTAAAAAGTACGATTACTTTTTTATTTGCAAAAGAACCTCAGTTCACTTCATATTACTTTTACGTAAATAATGCTTTTTTGTGCACAAAAATCGGTTTTACCGAGGAGTATGTAAGATAAACAGAGGCACTTGAATAATACACTGTTTGTAGTAAATTAGAGTGAGACAGATCAACATTACACACGGTACGCTACGATCTACGATATGTGGGCTGCGTTCCTGCTTTTACTAGCAACTCCTCGTAATTGTGCGCCATTGTGTTACCCTGGACTCGATTAGTGTTGTAAAAATTAAAAATTGAAATTGAAAATTGAAATTGAATTCTGTACAATAAATGGTAAGGCACTTTTTATCGTAAAATTGAAAACAAAAAAATTAAAATTTAAAACAGACGAAAGTTTTAAGAAAATTATCATTAAAGGTATATAAAATGCCAGGATGGACTAATATGGATGTTTTCATATTCTTGAGCCATGTACTAATAATCTATTCGCGAAAGGCTTTTATTACGAATTACCACATAATAACTAACATAATTTTTACAACACTAATCGAGTCCAGGGTAACACAATGGCGCACAATTACGAGGCACTTGGCCTCTGTTTATCTTACATACGCCTCGGTAAAACCGATTTTTGAGCACAAAAAAGCATTATTTACGTAAAAGTAATATGAAGTGAACTGAGGTCCTTTTGCAAATAAAAAAGCAATCGTACTTTTTACTAGTAAATAAGTAGCAAGTGTTATACCATTTTGAAAACTTTTATAAAACGGGCCAATTTTTTAAATAACTTGCCAAGGGTAGTGTGATACATTTTCTTAAAAATATGAAGTGTCAAAGTTAGCTTACAAAATTTTTTTGAACAATGACTCAGTGAAACTTTATTTTTCTTACGAAACTGACAACATTAATTCTTGGATTTGTGATTGCGATAATAGCATATAGTTATTAAGGATTACGTAAAAAAAGAAAACACAGCTAAATTTTAAAAATTGTAACCACTGTATCTAAAAATGTTAGCTAGGGTATCGATTTTCATTATTTTTCTTAATATTGCTATAACTACTAAACCAAGCGAGATGGATTATTTTTTCATACTTTTCAAAGAACGGTACCCGCTTGACGTTGAGTTTCGGGACACCCTGTATAGCTGTAAGTCTTTAAGTTTTTGAGAAAATTGAATATTTCACTAGTACCTTTATCGTAAAAAAATCTCTTTTTTTGGCTGCAGCAAGTTCCCACAATAATGGTATATATAATTTTTTTCGTAGCATCAAACGTTTAAAAGTTACAGCACATTTTCATGACCTTTGGCCCCCTTTTCGATTTGCTGTAACATTTTAACGGTTAATGCTACGAAAAAAATAATAAGGACAATTTATGTAGGAAATTGCGTCAGCTTACAAGATTGTAGAATAAAATTTTTCTCTAGCTCAAACCGTTCCTGAGATATTTGCAAAAAACTCATTTTTATTACATTTGACCGCTTATTATACTGACAAGCCTAATCTTTTCTTTGTTTTGAATTTTTTCTTACTGTACCAGAGATTGATGTTTTAAATCGAGATGTATTGAAATGATTAAGATTCCCGCCTGGAAAAATGGCAAGTTTTTGGCAAGTTTAAAGAAGGCCCCGGCAAGTTTTCGGTAAGGAAAGCCTGGACGAGAAAAACTTGACAGATCCCTATTAGTGCCTCGCTGAGAACATTTATTTAATAAAGTGCTAGTGAAGCTCTTGATGGTAACTAACTATGAATAGTGACATCATTTTACGAAAATTAATAAAATCAGAATCTTATTATATCGTAATAAAAATCTTTGTGTGAACTGTGCAAATTTCAAATAATGATTGTGAATCGGTGTTGCAAATAGTAAAATCGCAACTAGACAAAACAGAACAAGACAGAATCACAACTAATTTTGACATTTCTCAGAAAACCGTTCTCATTTGTTCTACCTAAAAAGCAAGTATGCAAACAGACTCACTGAACAGCAAGCCAGAACAGTTTAGAACAGAAGATTTCTCATTGAACTTGTTCTTTTATGTTCTAAACTGTTCCGAACAACATCACTGAATATACCTACAGTCTTTCACACATACTTGCCCACACACCTAACTAAATGGGGCTATAATATAGCCCCATATCTGAAATGGTTGAATGGAAAACCATGTAAAACAAAACATGTGGAACAAATTAGTTTTACTAGTCAGGGCTTAGACAGAATTCAACTGACAAGACAATAAGGTTCATAACTGGCGAAGGCCTAGCGAATGCCTATAGTAATCCTTGCTAGACCCTTGCTAGTAACTATGAAAAACTTGCCAGGGCCTTATTGAAAACTAGATTCTTTTTCCAGGCGGGTTGGGTTGGAAAATCGAGAATCATGAAAATGATTGAATTTGAAATCGATTGAAATGAACCATATGTGATTTCTCAAATTTAGTTCTGTTTGATCTAATTTACTTATTAAATGAAATTTTTACATTGACAAAAAAAAATTTAAGCAACAACTGGTTGGGACCAGAAATTTTAGGTATACAAAAAGGGTTAATTTGTTAATTGATTAGTAGGCCAACTATTCTGCGTTTGGGTCGTATACCCTCCCTTCCTTGGTCGTCTTACTCGCCTTGACGACACCTTTACATCTCTTTTCTAAACTTTCTAATTAAAACTCATTTTATTTTAATGATCTAATTCAAGCACAATTTTATTGGTTTAAAAATTCTTAACTATTCCTAATTTCATTACATTAAAAGTGCGTTAGATTTATTGATGAAACTTGGGAATCATCCCTTCTTTTTTTTTTTTACTATTATATTTACTTAATTTTTAACCTTCCCAAAATTTTATTTGTAGAAATAAAACAAAAAGGAGTTTGAATATAGATTTATTAATTTTCAACAAACTTACCAAAGATCCTAACGATGAAGTGGCCACAGCATCCCAGCAACTTTGTTTTATTTCCCGCTTTTCAAATATTAACTTTGATAACCCAGTTTTCACTTCTTTATTTTGACAAAATTTCGAGGGTTCGCGCTTCAATGTGCCTAATCAAAGAAATTTTTGGACACAGATTTACAACAAAATTTTACTTTTAACTTTCAGATAGCGTGAACTTCGATATTAATGAATATTTTTTTGATTTTAAAAAATTTTATCGTCTGTCTACCACAGACTTCTGCAAATTTTACATGAGCTACCACTCTTGTAGCGAAATTCAACTTAAAGATTTCCGTTTCTTTTTAGTGACCAGTTTTCCTTTTGGATTAATTGTATTCTTCGTATTTAGACACGGATCTTGGATTTGCGGGAATCTCTCAACCTGGGGCGTATTTGACTAGAAAAATCTTTTTTCACCTACAATAAGCTCCCCTAGGTAACAGCAGTTTTAACGATTCCTAAGAGATTACTCTAAACAAAAAAAAATTAAATCCCATAAGAAACTAATAATAACTTTAGCAGCCGCCACACAAAGAGATATAGCTTGTCCCATCACAATAACCTTAATTAATTTTTGAATTATTAAAAAGTTAATTCTTTAAGAAAATCCGAAATGATTTATTTTCTTTTCTATATTACTTATATTAACGCTATAAGCAGCATGTACATAACGCACGTTTATCAGAATAACTCTAGAAATGTGATACTACCAAGGGTGAAACTTGGAAAAATATCAGTTAATATTATATATTATATAATAAAAATGATCCGCTGACTGTAAAACGGGGGAAAAGCCTTCAGCTGACGTAATAAATTGTGCGCACGGCTGTTCAACGTGGTTCTATATGTGCATGTTTGACTACGCCAGCTGACGTCTCTTCATCCACATACAGCCAGCTATGTTTTTTGTATTATAAAATGTGTCAACTATCATATCACGAAGTTTTAGCTTTGGTGAAATCGTTGACCAACTTTTTTTTTTTTTTAATGTTTGGGGGGCTGCTGTAGTGTGGCTACTACCTACCTTGCCAGCTGACTTGCACTAGGCTTCATTATAACATCAAAATAACCATATGACTAAAAAGTAGCTTTGGTTCGATCATTGACCGAAATCTGGGGCAGGCTCCCGGCAAATACTCGTTTGCCAAATTTTTTCTCTACAGAATTTTCCGCACTAAAAATTTTCTGGGCCTGAACTCAAGTTTAAATTTCTAGTTCAACTCCTTGGGTTTCACAGCAAAAACTGAACTTTAGTTTATTTAAACGAACTATATTACCGAACTATTTTACAATTTTCTCTGAAGCGCACACGCTACGCAGTCAATACTCTTATTTTTGTATTTTTTTATTTTTTTTGAGAAAAGGGAAACACATGAGGGAAGAACATTAGAAACATTTTTCCTTGTGTTTTAAAACTTAAACATAATTAAATTAAAACAATTAAAATTACTATTGTGAACTATTCGAAATTGGTACAGTATTTAAATTACCCGCCCTTCCGGCCATATTAAATTGTAAAAACAAAGAAGAATGAGAATAATAAAATTTTCATTCCAACCCGAAACTTCTAGAAGTTTCGGGTTGGAATGAAAATTTTATTATTTTCATTCTTTTTTTATTTAAACTTTTTTTTCGCTTCGTTTATTTAAAAAAGTCCCTTCAAAAGAAGATTCATAGGTATAAACAAAAACTGAAAGATTAAGTTAAATTAATTGCGGCATTTTGTCTTTGATCGAAATTATTAGAACATTCTTTAAAAAAAAAATTCTATAAAACTTTACGTTTTTGAGTTAATTTCGCGATCGGTTTTGCGATAATCTATTTAATAAATTATAAGTAAAAAACCCGATCGAAACTCGTGTAAAATACATATAGACCAAGAGCCCACAGCAAATTTTGGGGTGTGAAAGAGAACCAGAAAAAAGGTATATGAGTCGAAATCAGTAGTCAAGCTGATGACAGAAATGATATTCTTGCAGTAAAGCAATAGTACGATGAAAACCCAAAAAAATCAACTCAGGGGATAATTGTATGAACCAAAATTCGTTTTAACCCAGCCCTAGATAATGCTCCCCTGATCAAAGATTGGTCCAAGACCATTTGGAAGCGTCTTTTGCTGTGCAAGACCGTTTGAAAAACCCCAAAAAAAAACAACTTTGAGCATAATTGTATGAACCAAAATTCGTTTTCGCCCATTTCTAAATATTACTCCCCTGATCGCGGATCAGTGGGTTCAAGACCATTTGGCAGCTGCTTTTGATCTGCCAGACCGTTTGAAAAACCCCAAAAAAACAACTTTGGGGATAATTGTATGAACCAAAATACGTTTTCACCCACCCCTAGATATTTCTCCCCTGCAGGGTTGCGAGTTTTTGAATTAAAAAATCTTTTAGTCATAAGTCAGTAGGTGACGTATGAATTAAAACAAAATTAAATCATAAGCCAGCTAGTGACTTATGAATTAAAAGAGATTTAAATCATAAGCTAGTTAGTGACTTATGAATTTAAAAAAAATTAATTCATAAGCTAGGACCCGCCTGGAAAAATGGCAAGTTTTTGGCTAGTTTAGGCAAGGCCGTGGCAAGTTCGGTAAGGGAAACATAGACGAGGAAAACATGACAGGCCCCAGTGAGTACCTCGCTGAGAATATTTATTTAATAAAATACTGATGAGGCTCTTGATAGTTACTAACTATGTAAGTAATGGTGAAGTCATTTTATGAAAATTAAAAAAAGCGTGATCTTATTATATCGTTATAAAAATGTGTGTGTCGTTGTTAATTAACTGTACAAATTTCAAATTTGAAATTTCAAAAATTGAATCAGTGTGTCAAATAGTAAGATCTTAGCTGCAGGCAATTATAAAAATCATCTTTTATGAAAGGGCAAAGAAACATTTAATTTAATAGAGTAATTTGGGGAAATGTGGTACACTTGGGTAATGTGGTATAGGCAAGTTTCTCAAAAACTAAGCATGCCTTTGCTTTAATTTTTGAATAGGTAGGTGAAGCAACGATAAAAAGAGAAGCAGGCGTGTTTAAATGTCAAAAATATTAAATCAGCTGGACAAAATATTGAAAATTCAAAATTGTATGCATTCGAGTTTTTTTTCAGGTGAAAGAAAAGTGTTTGTGTCTGTGCAAGTTTTGTGGTTTTCGGCGGGATTTGATTTTTTCCCAACAAAGTATTAAGTTATTTGAGTGCAACAATTTAAGTCCTGTTTTAACTTATTTAGTTCATATTTTATTAAATTTTTTGTTCAAATATCAAGTTTCGGCTAATGTGGTATACTTGCTGTTGGCTATTGTGGTATAGTATACCATGGATTCATATGCAAAAATGCCCAAAAAGGGGATTCATATGCAAAAATGCCCAAAAAGGGGAAATTAGAAAATGGAACTCGGAGGCAATGGAGAGGGCATTTTACTTGCGTTAAAAAAATTTGAAGTCCCACATGCAACTCTTCATCGCCATGCTCGAAGCAACAAGTCTTTAAAAGGCTTTCCGCATTATCCCACTGACTATTAACACATGTCAAAAATTAGGAAGTAAATCCTGTATAGCTAAAAGTGTGGAAACAAAATATGAAATTTCATCCCACACGACTTTGGCAGCCCATCTCACACAATTTGACGTGTTAATACACGAAAATTTTTAGGATTGGTTCTAAAACCATCACACATTCTATCCCACTTGGTTTGAGGTAATGGTGATTTGTTTTGTTTGGACGCAAGTGTGGAAGCAAAATATGAAAACATTTTCTTCACACAAATTTGGTAGTCGTAAGTAATTCTATCACACTTTTTTTGACATGTATTAATACTCGATGCGATAGTGTGCAAGGGCTATAAATGACATTGTTTTTTATAAAGTTGGGTTGTTCTTTGTGCACAGAAGTTTTTTCATAAATAAAAATAATATTTTTTTACAATCACTTTTCTTTAAAGCCAAGAAGTGTCTTATGTCCATTATTTATTATTTTATTTATTTTACTATATAATAACTTATTTAAAATAAAAATTAATTGAAATATTTAATTTTTTTTATTTAAAATAAAATAAAAAATATAAGATGGGTTAAGTGTTATAGTGTACCACATTAGACGACAGAGTGTACCACATTACCCACTAGTTTTCAAAAATGCCAATTTCGGGCTTAAGTCAATGTTTTGTTAATTGCTTGCTAAGTAACTGTTAGAATTCGCCTAAAAGTGGGAAAATAGAAGCTTATATGTTTATGTTGAAATTTACAAAATTTTGCGAGCAATCTGGTCACTAAGGTCAAAAAAACAAACATGTATACCAAAATACCCCAACTTCCTCTAATCTTGTGAAATATTCTGTTTTAAATATACTAATTATCATATAAAAAAAATAAACGAATAACGAGTTTAATACGAAATTATGTATGTTTACATATTTTTTGGGGGTCACGTTGATCTTTTTTAAGATTTCACTTTCCATTCAACCAAAAATGTTGACAGATTCACTAAACAGCAAGTCAGAACAGTTTAAAACAGAACATTTCTCACCAAACAGCAAAAACTTGTTCTTTTTTGTTCTAAATTGTTCCAAACTGTTCCGAACAGCCTCACTGAACAATGAACACACACCAAAGTAAATGACATTTATCTAAACGTCAGTTTAGTTTGAACATTTAATTTTGCATGCACAAGAACTTTTAGTGGTCCGTGTTTTGTAATAAAATAAAAATAAAAAAATTAAATAAAATGGATTCGCGGTTAAGTATTGAATATAGTGAAATTTTGCAATTTTTATAAAGAAAAAAAAGTGTTTCGAATACCTCCCAATAAGCAAAAAAAAGTGCACCCCTGCAGGAGCACAAACGATGATACTACCGGGCGCTGCATGCGTTTATACTGACGTGACGACTATGAGAACTTTGTGGTGGATATGACCAACAGTTTATCGGCAAGCTGCAACGTGGTAAGTACACTGACGTTTTCGAAGACATCAACATAACAAACAACGAGAAGTGCCTGTTGAAATTAAAACCATGGAGAATTTTCGTGGAGGCGCCAACTGTATCATCCTGCTGGCCGTCGCACAGTGTGGGATTCTGGCAATCTAGCGGAATTTTATTATAAAAATCATTCGCATGAACCAAAACAAAAATTGGTTTAATATATAGCTAATACCTCCCTGTAAGCAAGTATACCAAAATTTTAAGGTGGAGAGCATGTTTTACTGAGAGAATTGATTTTAAAGTGAGAGTTTGTGATTTATTTGAGTCAAGTTTGCGGTGCGAAGGTGTTCGGGGTTTTTCACTTTTAAACGTCTTTTGTGAGTCTTAATTGAAGTTTTTATTTTTTATTTATTTAATACAATATAAGAGAATAAGAAAGTGAGTAAAATTATATTTAAAAGGGTGTTCAATTTTTTGTTGTTGTGTAGTGAACAAAATGTGTTTTTTTGTTAATTTTTACATTTATTGGAGAAAATTTTAGTGTATTCAGGGTTATTCAGGAGAGAAACTATATACGTCTTAAAGGCTGTCATTTCACCTTTCATATTGCGTTTTAAGTTGTTGCGCATATCTGCGCACTTGAAAAATTTGCTAATTTTTCTAAACGCTTACCGTCCAAAAAATCATGTTCTGTTTTTCTTTTTCTAATGTTATTTGTTCTTATATTTTTTTTTTAATTCTGAGAAATGTGTTCTCTCTTTGCAAACACAATATTAGAGAGAGAGATATTTTGCGTACTACAACTTACAGGGTGTTTTATGTTTCAATCAATATATATTTAATACAAAAATTTAACATTTTACTTTAAAAAAATATGTATTAAGAAAATAATACATAATATCAAATTGAGGTATTGTGTATGCATGTTGGCTGTTATTATATATGTATTACAACTTACAGGGTGTTTCAGTCAATTATTTATTTAATACAAAAATTTAACATGTTACTTAAAAAAAATATTTTTTTATAAAATAATACTTATAATAAAATAAATATAAAAGAGAAAAAAATGTACAGGGTGTTTTTAAAATTTAAATACAAATTTAAATATCGCGAACTATTTACGAGAAAAACATCCAGTTTGGAAACAATGATAGATCTTTTTAACAGGCTTTTGATATCTTCAGACCCTTTCTTAGCAAGTCTAAGGTGCATTCCGAAAAGAAAAAAAAGGTCCAATTGAACAAGAAATCTTGGAGCTTCTTGATTTTCCATCTTAAATTAAAAAATCTGTTCATGTACTTTTTTTTTTGTTATTAAATGCTGATGTCGATTTATTTATTACATTTATATTTATGGCAATCAAAAATAAGACTAAAAAATAAAACTTATTGTTTCAGGAAAATTCAGATATGTTAATATATATAAAATACTTGCTTTATTTAATTTTCTGTTAATTTTTTTTTGAATTTAGAAGAAAAAAGTGTATAAAAAGTTCAACATGCGACATGCTATTAATATTTTTCTTGTTGGTAAGGTTAAAAGCCTCCCGCCCCCCTTGCCACACATTTTGACCTATTCCAATTGTAATTTATTTTTTTAACATTACATCTGAGCATATTTGTTGCAAAAAGTTATCAAAAAACCAACCCAAGTTTTGTTTTATGCGTGGTAGTGATTTTCAGAAAATTAACATTTTTTCATATGAGAGATCGGTCACTTCAAAGCTCGTTTTAAAAAAACTTTGAAGAGATATGACAAAAATTTAAGTTGTATTTGATTCTACGAGCCATTTATATTATATAAGCAGAAAAAAATATAAGAAAAAGTTTAATGCACGAGCGCTATTAATTTAATTCCGCTAGATTTCTAAATTCTCACACTGTGCGTCGCCGTGGGTCGCCAAGGAAATGTCTTCCGTCAACAATGCATACTAGAAGCAACTGTAGGTATCAGGCACTAGTTGAAATGTGTGGAATAAATCTGGTTTTTCTAGTCAGGGCTTAGGCAGAATTTAACTGACAAGGCAAAAAGGTACATAACTGGCGAGGGCCTAGCGAATGCCTATAGTAGTCCTTGCTAGACCCTTGTTAGTAACTATGAAAAACTTGCCAGGGCCTTATTGAAAACTAGATTCTTTTTCCAGGCGGGGAATAGTGACTTATGAATTAAAAAAAAAAATAATTCATTAGCTAGTTACTGACTTGTAAATTAAAACAGATTTAATTCATAAGTCAGCTAGTGACTTATGAATTAAAAAAAAATTAATTCATAAGTCATCTAAAGGACTTGTGAATTAAAACAGATACCACCAAAAACATTTCATGTAAAAAAAGGTCGCCAAGACTCACATGTACATAACGCTTTCGCTGTGAAAAAGTTATGAAATCTCATGAAGAGCCAAGCCCATAACTCTACAAGGCCTAACTTTACAAGACCTAACTCTACCAACCCTACATCATGGTCAAAAAGTATGGCTTGGCCGTTTCGCAGCCGAAACACAGACACTTCCATAGATTTTCGGTAAAATTAAGTCGTGTCATGCTAAAGTTTTACGAAACGGCCAAGCCATAATTTTTGACCGCGATGTAGGGTTGGTAGAGTTAGGTCTTGTAAAGTTAGGCCTTGTAGAGTTATGGGCTTGGCTCTTCATGAGATTTCATAACTTTTTCACAGCGAAAGCGTTATGTACATGTGAGTCTTGGCGACCTTTTTTTACATGAAATGTTTTTGGTGGGATTTCATTTCTTTTTGTAGGATCACCTATTATCCATAAGAAAAACACCTGAATCTCCCTTAAATACTTCACGGTGGGATTCTGATTCCAATGAAACTACTTCCCAATTAATATTGTAGCAATAGGCCTAATACCTCGGAATAAAGTAACTATCTACATACCTAACCTTTATATTGAGCTAAGTCTCTTAGCAAAGACCAGAAGTATGAAAATAATATACCTATGTACCTTACTACGCATTTATTTAGAAATTATATAAGTAAAACTAACGCGTATATTTTTATCTTCGCAAAAATTAAGGTAATAAGGTACTTAAACCTTAAAAAAAATGATCCGTCAATGTAAAATCTGTTTATTTATTTTGACCGAAGTGAAAAATAAGGCCAGGCGCGCACATGCAACTAAACAGTTTGGTTTCGATTTTGAGTACAATAGAATTATATGAGAGTCCGCACACATAAACCGGCGCGCACTCCCATATAATCCCATTGTGCTCAAAATCGAAACCAAACTGTTTAGTTGCATGTGCGCGCCTGGCCTAAAAGTTCATTATTTTTTCCTATCGCACACCCCTGAATATAAGTACATAGGTATACATACATAAAATTCCAAGGATACTTCATACTGAACGAGACGACAGTTCACCGATCGTGGTGAAAATCATACAATACATAAACAACCCTTATTTCAAGCAAAGCCATATTGTGCATTGTTTTTTGTGTTCGTGAATATAAAATTAAAAAAAACAACCCTCACATAAATTATAGGCGGGGTTTGCATTGCATTGTTGTGTGTGATTGTGAAAATTGTTGTTGTTTTAGAGGTTTTATTATGAAGGAGGGTGAAAGTTACAGATTTCTTAATTTTGTTGTTGTTTGTATGCAAATCCTAGTCTACATTCCAAATTTCAGCTTTCTAGCACTTCGGGAAGTACCCTTTAGGTTTTGATGAGTGAGTGGTCAGTGACAAAATCGACGTTTTTGGCTATTAATAACATCCAAACTATAAAAGCTAGAAATATGAAATTTGGTGTGTTTTATAAGGTCGAGGACTACATCTAATCCTGAAAATTTGAGCTCTCTAGCTCTATCTATACCGAAGCTATGAGGGCTTGAAAATACGACGAAACGTTTCGAGAAAATATAGGTAGTGCTAACCGCTCGTCTTGGCGGGCGCACTACCGTGCGCCTAGATTTAAGTCATAAGCTAGTTAGTGACTTATGAATTAAAAACATTTGATTCATAAGTCAGCTGACATATAAGTTAAAAAAATGTAATTCATTTATAAGCTATTGGTGAATTAGAAACTTGGAAGCTTATTTTGACTGCATAATTGTCATTAACGAAAGTGATTTTCAATTTTAAGCATATAATATGTGAGCTTCCGTGTATGCGGAAATCTTAGACAACTCCTAAAATGTAAGGAAGGCCTCACATGGTTGCGGATTTTACGGCCGCATCTCTCATAAGTCACTAACTACATAGCTTATTAATTAATTTTTTTAAATTCATAAGTAGTTAACTTATGACTTAAATCTGTTTTAATTCATAAGTCACTACAGCTGGCTTATGAATTAAATTTTTTTTAAATTCATAAGTCACTAGATGGCTTATGAATTAAATTTTTTAAAGTCATAAGTCACTTACTAGCTTATGAATTTAATCTTTTTTAATTCATAAGTCACCAACTAGCTTATGAATTATTTTTTTTTTAATTCATAAGTCACCGACTAGATTGTGAATTAAACCTAAGCTTAAGCTAGAAAATGACTTAAGCTTTTGCAACTCTGCTCCCCTGATCACGGAAGAGTGGGTCCAAGACAATTTGGAAGTGGCTTTTGCCCTGCCAGACCATTTCAATTTAAACCCAAAGGGGTTAAGCCGGGCGATTCGCATAAAATGCGAAAAAAGCTAGGCTTAACACTGTATAAGTTCAACCATGACAATAAAGGAATTGTGTCAGAAGGAAGGAAGGTCTGTTCCCGTCGCTCTTTAAGGTGGTAGCCCCCTCATTTATGTGGTGGGGTAATTTTGTTAATAAAATGACTTCTTATGAAAAAAATTATAAAAAAATAACGATAACACGTTTTTCAAACGGTCTGGTAGAGCAAAAGCCGCTTCCCAATGGTTTTGGATCCACTGTTCCGTGATCAAGGGAGCAATATCTAGGGATGGGTGAAAACGAATTTTGGTTCATACAATTATCCTCAAAGTTGGTTTTTTGGGGTTTTTATAACGGTCTGGCAGAACAAAAGCCGCTTCCAAATGGTCTTGGACCCACCAATCTGTGATCAGGGGAGCGACCAGGGACTGCAAGACTTTCAGTTCTGTCATCAACTTGACCACTTGTTTCGACTCATATACTTTTTTGTTGGTTCACTTTCACACCCCAAAATTTGCGGTGGGCCCCTAGACTAATACATTTTTTTTACAAATTACAAACTTCACATTGGGTACGTTCAATAAAAAAAAAATCTAAAATTTCAGAAACTGAAAATTCAGGCCTCTCATCGCGTAATTTTGAGGACGATCATCGTTCAAACGATTGTAGTAAACGACGTCAATATTTTACTTCGTATAATATCAATCGTAATCGTTCAAACGATCGAAGTTGACAGTTTTGAGGATATACATATACGAAACAATAATTGAATCGTCTAGGCGACGTCATTCAGACGATTCATGAATTTTTGAGTTATACCAAGCAATACAATCGTCTAAATGACATCGTCAGACGATTATCGTCTGACGCGATGAGAGCCCAGATTTTTTCTTCATTGAACGCAAAAAAAAAATCTGAAGTTTTAGTCAAAAGACATTGTGTCAAATTCCCGTATTTACTTATTGAATTTGCATTGAAGCGAATAGAACTTTATATATTCGTAAATTGTTAATTTAGCATGAGCTTTGTAGATGAAATTTTATGTAAAAAGATTAGCAACATGTTTGTTTGTTATTATGCAGTAAATTTGTTTTAACTTCAATGAAAAATTGTTCCACAATAATACGATGGAGAATTATTGGAATACTTTTGTAAGACAAATCATTCCTTTTACTCAAAGAGTCACTAAACAATTAACAAAAAGTTCTTTTAATCAAATAAGTAAGTATTACAATTTACGTCTATAAAGCTAGCATATACACATAAGCATAATCAATTGAAACCATAACTAGAATTTTGTGCTCTTTTGTGCTATTTTTGTGTGGAAGTCTCGATTTTTGTTCTAGCATAGTTTTTTTTTTTATGCAAGGTTATGCTATCCATATAAAGCTAGCAAAACTTCTAAACCGCCCAGCATAATCAATTGAAATAAAAACCAGAATTTCGAGCTATTTTTGTGCTATTGTGTGGCAGTCCCGTTTTTTTTTTGTGCTAGCATAGTTTTTTTTTATGCAAGGTTAAAGCTCCCTCTTAATTTGAAATTTTCTTTTGTTAATTTAACTTATTTTCGGTTAAATAATTTAATAAATTAAATAATTTAATAAATTTATATTTTCTGCACTTCAGTGGGGAAAAAAACCTTTCCAACGATATATAATTTATATACCGGCTTTTGTAGACCGCGTAAAGTGTACCACAAAATTCGTGTTTGTCGTTTTATTAACATGATGATGATAAAATATTAACTTTAAAGAAACCGCCCGCATGGAAAAATGACAAGTTTTTGTCAAGCTTAGGCGAGGCCTGGCAAGTTTTCGGATAGGAAATTATGGACGAGGAAAACATGACAAATCTTATTAGTGCCTCGCTGAGAACATTTATTTAATAAAGTACTGGTGATGTTCTTGATGGTATCTATGTGAAATCATTTTACGAAAATTAATAAAAACGAGATCGTATTACATCGTAATATATATAACTGTGCAAATTTCAAATTAGGATTGGGTATCGGTGTGTAAAATAGTAAAACCGCAACTGCAGACAAAACAGAACAAGAAAAAATCACAACTGATTTTAACATTTCTCAGAAATGTTAAAATCAGTTGTTCTACCTAAAAAGCAAGTGCAAAGAGACTCACTGAACAGCAAGCCCAGAATAGTTTAGAAAAGAAAATTTCTCATTGAACTTGTTCTTTTCTGTTATAAACTGTTCGCCACAGCCTCACTGAAGATACCAGTCTTTCACACATACTTGCACACATGTCAAAGTAAATGACAATAAACTAAACGTCAGTTTAAATATTTAATTTTGCATGCGAAAGAATTTTTTAGTGGACAGTGTTTTATAATAAAATAAAAAAAAGAGGCTGGTTTTGACCCTCACTGATAACTTCCTTTTGGTGCCCTTTGAAACTCGATACCCGATATTTACTTTTATAAGAAAATTATCAATTCAAAATCTTCAAAAACCTTATCAGTTGTGCAATCAAGAGAAGGCCTAAGTTCATCTGTTTGCTCTGAATATAAGTCAATTGAATTTTTTGAAAAACCTTATCAATTACTAAGTATGGTACTATGTGTAACTAAAACTATTCAGGAGTTTATACCATTGGTTGTTTCTCAGATATTCGAGTCGAAAAACAATTTTTAACAATTTTTAGCAGTTTTTTTTGCAGTGTTTTTGGCCTACAAAAAAAAACCGTTAATTCAATTTTTTTACAAACTTTACCGATTATCAGCTATAACTTTGTGTATTAAAAAAAATTAATCTGAACTTAATATCTTTTGCATGTTCTCAAGATAATCGATATTTTTTTAACAATTTTTAATGGTTTTTTTAATTTAAAAAAAAAAACTGTGGGTTGATTTTTTTTTCAGTACTACCTATTTTTCACTACGTCAATATTTATAGAATGAAACCAGGCCGAAGTCGATAGCTTTCTTTGTTCTAGAGATATTCGAGAAACAAGCCATTTTACAACTTTTTTTAAAATTACAATAATGAAAAAACCGCAAATTGAATTTTTCTGAAAACCCTTTCAGCACGTAACGGCTTTATTATCTGTAAAATAAAATTTACTTGAAGTCGATATCTCTACGTGTTTTCGAGATATCGTGAACGAAACAAAACTTCCGAACGCACGAACGTTAATTTGTGGTGTAGTCTCCATATTGTGTTATGTTTTGATAAATAAAGATAAAATAAAAATTTTTGGTAAAATTTTTCTTTTATTTCACTAATTATAGTGGTTACAATATTTGTTAATTTATTATAAAAAAGCGACGCGTTTCGGATTTTATATATCCATCTTCGGGCTTAACTATATGACTTGTGGTGTTGTTTGCCAATTTTAACTTTTGTGTCGTATATGCATGTATGCTTTTGTTGTATTGTATTTATTGATCATGGTGTTGTTGGCGGTGTATTCGTCTCGTTTTAATTTGCTTGCCTTTTTTGATTTTCATAATTAATTGCAGTGTTGTAGAGTGAATTTGTTTTGATTGTTAATTTGTCGTTAAGTATATTGTCTTGTTCAGTCTTATATGATTTATATATTTCATATTCTTCTAGTGCGTCTAGTCTTGTCCCTTTTTTGCAAAAATGCAATGGTGTTAAGTTCGTCTCGAAGTCAAATTCACTCTACAACACTGCAGTTAATTATGAAAATAAAAAAAGGCAAGCAAATTAAAACAAGACGAATACACCGCCAACAACACCATGATCAATCAATTCAATACAACAAAAGCATACATGCATATACGACACAAAAGTTTAAATTGGCAAACAACACCAAAAGCCATAAAGTTAAGCCCGAAGATGGATATATAAAATCCGAAACGCGTCGCTTTTTTATAATAAATTAACAAATATTGTGAAACCACTATAATTAGTGAAATAAAAGAAAAATTTTACCAAAAATTTGTATTTTATCTTTATTTATCAAAACGCACGAACGTACGAACGTACAAACGTACAAACGTACAAACGTACGAACATACATGGTACACAGACATCTCTCTAAAAACAATGTAATCCGACTCCAGAAACCTCGAAACGTCGAGAAATGTCAAAATGTTCAATTTCACAAATCGTACCGATTACAATAACTACCAATAGGAAGTTAATAAAAAAAAATGGATTATTGGTTAATTAGTGAAATAAGTCTTTAACAAAAAAAAAAAAACGTGTTTTTGAATACCTCCTAATCTCCCAATATAAGCAACAGAAACCGCAACGCAGAAGCACAAACGATGACACTACCAAGCGCTGCACGCTTTTAAACGGGCGTAAGTGCACACAAACGGCATGAATATAGGGACTATCAGAACTATCAGAAGTATCTAAATTTAAAAAGCTACATTTTGAAGGTATACACAAAATATCAAAAATATCATATCAAAATTGATTTGAAATGCTAACTTCCGGTTTTCTACCCAAAAAAATCGATTTCCGGTTTTGATATCATAAATGAGAAGAGCATCTTATTTATCACCTATTCCACTATTGAAATAATGTGTATATCGTTTTATTTAATTGAGCAACACAATCCTTTAAAAGCATACCACATAGCTTCACGAAACTTTACAAGCCCATAAATCTAGGACCAGGTCAGAAAACAAAATTCTTTGGTATTCACGTTAGGAAATAAACAAAGAAAAAATAACCCAAAGATGAACCAATTTCAAGACCCACCCCTTTTTTCGTTGTCCGCTTCACGTGAAATGTCCCACATTACATACATAGAAAATTAAAATGAGAATATGTAAATTAATAAAATAATATTTTATACTTTACGTTAACTTGTTTAAAAGGGGGCTATTATTTGTTAAGTCAATTTGGAAATTTAAAATGTTTAAACATCTATGTCTATTTATATCAAAAATTTTCTATTTATGTAATACTCGTCCTACAGATAAGTAAAAGGGTTACAAAATCTAAAAAGCAGCCATGTCCAGTGTTTTTAATGTGTTGAGAGAGCCCAGAAGAAGGATCTGGATGAACAGAATGCTCATTGACCCGAATAGACAACGTCCTAGATGTTTTTCCAATATAAATAAATTCCGTTGAACTCCTTACAAGTTACTTTGTAAACTCCACTTTTCGTTGAAATATCCACTTTTTGTTTTATTTTGTTGTTGCAAAGGGCGTTTTTAAGAGTGAAGTTGTTAGAGAATGCTGGTTTTATGTTAGCTTTGGATAGTGGGAGTGAGAGCTTTTCAGAAACACCTGGTATTTATGGGATCTTACGCCATTGCTTCTCATCCTTTTCATTCACAATCGGGAATATTGAATGAAGAGCAGTTGCTCTTGATTTTTTCTGAATGATACGTTAAACTGTCTCAATTTTGTATCTATTCTTGACGGCTATATCTCTTATGGTGTTTAGTTCTTTTTTAAAAATTGATTTGGCTGAGAGGAGTGTTGAAAAGGGGATTAATCATATGATGAAGGGAGGCTCTTCCAAACCTCCATGGCAGCGACCACTTCCCTACCATCACCAAAATAGTACTTAACAAACCATGAAAACTCGATAAAAATTGGCAAATTGGCCGTTGTTTCAATCCAGAATTACAGACTTCGTATCAAACAAAGATCACTCAACATCAATAGAATCCGCTCTTATTCAAAAATCTGTTCGCTACGTATCCAACTTAGCAATTCCTCAAACTAAAAACGTACCATACACACACGTTGTACCCTGGTGGAATAAGAGCTGGGCAATCTTCGTCAAACCAAAGAAACAGCTTGAAAAACATTCAAAAAATACCTAACTTACCAACCTGATTGCATTTAAAAAAGCCAACGCTGTTTTCAAAAAGTTTTTAGAAATTCACCTCTAACATTAACCCAAACTCCTCTTCCAAAAAACTTTGGTCTGATATCAATTCTCTTACAGACTATTACAAACAAAATTCAATCAAAGCCAATTAAATGTTAACATCCTTCCAATTAAATGTTAACATCTCCTACAGAAAGTGCCCAAAACTTTGCCAACATATGGTCAAATACTTCCAAAGACGAAAACTTTCATGCTGAATTTTGCAGTCAAAATAATAATATATTGAACCAAAGAATTCAACCAGAATCCATATGTGAAATTGCAAAACAAATCGAAGAAAATATTAACTTTATCGAGTTTGAAAAAAGATAGAGGTACAATAGATTCATTGCTACACATTGACGAATTTGTCGATTCAAAACTTTCGTCAAAAAATCATATTTCACTCTTCTCCAATGACTTCGGAAAAGCTTTCGACCGAATCGGAATTCACGTTGTAATCAACCAATTCATTGATTGGAAAATCGGTCCTAAAATAATTACTTTTATAAAGGCATTATCACAAAGAAAATTTCGGATAAAAATTAGTAACACATTCTCCTCGGTGCAGAGCCTAGAGAACGGCATCCCACAAGGATCCCCTCTCTCAGTTGTGCTCTTCGCCATAGCTTTCAATAAATTAAGCAATATATTCGAAAAATATAATAAAATTAATTATACGCTTATATGACCTCATTATTTTATCTAAAAGTATAAACTTAAATAATGTGGCAGCTGATTTTTCAAATATACTTATAGATATGTATAGTAAAATGGGGAGAATATTCTGGAACAAAAATATCTGCCCGAAAAAAAGTAAAATACTTCACATATGTAAAAAAAAAACAACAGCTGCTCAAAAAACATTATAATTAATCTAAATAGAAATTTAATTGAAAATATAAATAACTTAAAAATATTAGCAATCTTATTTGATGTATATTGAAAAGAGCCTCGCTACAAGGGTTAACATGATTAGAGATCTAACCTCTAAACATAGCTTTTGTAATTTAAACTCTTTTCTCAATGTCATTAAATCAGTTTTGCTCGCAAAAATAGACTACGAACTCGGCATTTACAGTAAATGCTCCAAATCATCGTTGGAACTAATCACACCATCATACCACAGCGCTACAAGAACTGCAATAAAAGCCTTCCGAACAACACCCATCAAAAATATACTCACCGAGGCAGGACTTCCATCTATTCCTGAACGGATAGAATTCCTCACTGCATTCAACCTTCTCAAAATCAATTCTGGCAGGCAATCACCTATTCAACCTCTCACTACAAAACTATCCATCATCATTATTTAATGCTAAAAATCTATCAAAAAAATGGAATATTCCAGCACAGATCAACTCAACTAAATGCTCAACTCCACCATGGAAAATACCAATAGATTTCATAAATACCGACTTACAAAGATTTCCAAAAGCCACTGCAAGCAACGAGATCTACCGAAAAGTGTTCATTGAGACGGCAACAAATTAAAAAAAAAAAAACTAAATGGGACCTTCTTTATACAGATGCCTCCAAAAATGAATATGGGACTTCATTTGAAATTGTTGATGATACTGGAAATTTTAAATCAAAAGGCCTGTTAGCTGAATCCACCTCCATCTTCACTGTGGAAGCCTTCGCTATTCTCAAAGCTACAATGAAGACAAATAACAAAAAGACCGCAAATAACAAAAGATAGCACAGTGGATTGAGAAATAAGGTTTTGATTATCTCATTTAAATCCCAGGTGTGGCGTTCAGTTGAGGGAATATAGAAAAGAATGCTGCCTAGACTGGGGCTCGAACCCACACATCCAAGTTAGCAGTCAAGAACTACTTCCACTGCGCCGGGGCCACCCCCAAAAAAGACCCTTCAACACACAGCTATTGAACTCAAAATAAATAATTGGAAGGAATATATCCACCATTACTTCATAATCAACCCACAAGCTGAAAAAACTCTTTACCCAGTAAACATATCTCTAAATATATTAATGTGCTTCATAAGACGTCGTGTTGGCCTGGCTTGCTGTGGCCAGGCCAACACATAACCAAAGAACAACAACCACTCTGCCACCTCTGCAATAACAACGTTACCCTCACCATGAATCACCTAACCATCCATTGCGAGCATGTTAAAGAGGCATCTAAAAAAGTCAACTCAAACAGTCCGATAAATCTCCTAACTGTTCCTTCTGAACAAAATATCGTAGACGTTTTTAAGATATTTGCTTTAGGCCCATCGCCCACTAATAACATTTTGTTGCTAGCCCCAGCAACTGTTTGTTGCTCCCAATCCAATTACATTAGCTTATATGGGAGATCGCCCACTAGGCAACTTTTTGTTGCTCGGAGTTGCTTGCGGAACTTTTTTCCCGGCAACTTTTTGTTGCTTACCCTCGCCCACTAGGCAATTTCCGAGCAACTTCCAGAAACTTTTGGGAATTTTCCAAAATGGTTGCCAAATGAGAGGCTTTTAACCCGAAAAACAAGTTTTATTTTCACACTGATTGAATTGTATCGTCACTGATCTAAAATACAAGGTCAATTTAACATTTCAATTAAAAATACTGAACCAAAAAGTTGCTCGGAAATTGCCTAGTGAGCGATGGTAAGCAACTCCGAGCAACTTTTAGTTACATAAATAAAAGTTGCCTAGTGGGCGATGGGTCTTAATTAAATTAGAAAATCAAATTTAAATTGTATATTATATTAAGTTTGGACTATTCTTACTGAGATTCTCTGATACCTCACAGAGGAGACCTTCCGGTGAGCTGTAGTATACATACATTGTTGGACAAAACTAAAGCAACTATATGCTCTAACGAATGTCTAACGATTTATTTCGTACTTATGAGCCAGAAATCTAAAATATATTTGAATTTTCCCAAATAGCTATGACTGTTGATAATTATTCTATAAAATTCATAATCTGTTATCAACAGTTCATAGGAAAATTTAAGCTACCTAAATTCACTTTAATTTATCGCTGGCCAAAACTAATGCAACTGTTAAAAAAATAAATAAATTTGGTGGCACAAATGGCTCATGAAGAACCAGGGCCTAGCGACTTACAACTCTCAACCATTCCTGTGTGCGTTTCTGCAGGAATGGAGGGGACCTACAGTTTATTGTCGAATCCGAACGGCTAAGATGAGCAGCAATTTTTTTTAGAGGATTTGTCACTTCCTCGCAAGAGGTAGTAGCTCCGAAAAAAAACTTAAGGTGGAAGCGGATGGTATTGAACCCAAGACCTCTGGCATGACAGTCCAACGCATTAACCATTACGCCACGGGCTACTACAAGCAAAGCAACTGATATGATATGAAAAAAACCGTTACTTTGAATTTTAATTAGCAGATTAAATGTGTCAAAATGTAAAAGCAACCAAATTGACTTATTCACTCTTTACATTTTGCATAACAATAACCTGTTAACAGGTTTTCTAGTTTTTTCTTAAATGTTGCGAAAAAAGTATTTTACCGAATTTCAATTATAAAATTGGAACTTCACAAGCAGAGTTATCACAAAATATATTGCACTTATAAATCAGTGATATCCCGTTTGATTAAATTTTATAACACTAACGATTCCGTCAAAACGATTCACCGAAGTGGTAGGCCGAGAGTCACGATCACGACACTGCGGAAAGATAAATTGGTTATAAAAACTATTTCGAACAATCCCTTTATATTCTCTAGGGAATTAAAGAATGAATTAAATCTAGAAGTGAGCGAACGACAGCGTCGGATGGCCGACGGACACGTCGACAACCGTCCAAACCTTTCAAATTGAGTTTGGATTCATCAGAAAATAACACAGTCTTCCAATTTTAAACTGCCCATTTGATGGCAAATTTCAACCTTGCCTTTCTGTTCTTGACCGAAATAAAAGTTTTTTTTTTACAGCTTTAAAAGAAGATAAACCGCCATCTACCCCAGTCAACAATATCATTTACCACTTTTGAAAAAGTATTTTGTTGATAAAAACGTCATCAGCGTAAATGCAATGATCTTGAATATCGTAATTATTATTATAATGTATAGTGTGTTGAAAAGTATGTTGGATATCATTAGATCGGAATTCATTGAGGATTCTTCGATGATAGTGCCACGGTAGTTAGAGGCGGGAAGGCCCCAAATAAGCTCCACGACTTAACATCACCACAAAACAGTATGGGTGTTTGTATCTGATTTATAATGTTTTCAAGATCAGCTCGGGAAAATGCCTGTTTAGGTAATGTATAAATCGAGACGATAGTGAATTTAGTTGTTAAATTTACCTGTACAGCAAGCGTTATTGATTTGTGCATGGGGTATGTTCTTTTTAATAAGAAGAGCTATGCCTTGCTTACCGGTTAAGTTTTGAGGAGAGTTTAAAAAATAACCCGAATAAGATTTTGGAATAATTGGATTGGATGTTTCTCATGGAGAGATAAAGCACATGACGATCTCTCTTTAATTAGCAAATTAAGCTCGTCGAAGTTATTAATATACCCTTCTATATTAACCTGAATTACTTGCCATATAGAAATGAAAGAAATACTGAATGCACTTTATGTAATCTGTCCCATTCTGAGCCCGATACGAAGAGCTTTTTGGGGAAAAATGACACTATCATTAAATGAAATCACTCACGAATTAAATGGAGAAAATTGGAATGTCCTCTATAACTACTTAAAAGCTGCACTAAAATATCGACAACAAATTATAAACGAATCTTTTTAAATTTCTCACTTATATTTATTTATTCAAATTGAGCCATTTTTATTTGTATGTTAATTAATTAACCGCAAGAACTCAATTTAGCTTTATAAAACAACTCCTTTTTTCGGCTGACGGCAAATGCCAATATCTTTTGTGTGAAAACTGTAAACAAATCACTATTGTTATTATATTTAATTTTTATTTAAATAAAATCACACTTTTACTACTATTCCACTGGAGAGCTTTAAAGTAGTTTGTAGTTTTTTTATTTTTTTATTTTTCTTTATTATGTATAATGATCAATTTCTTTACTAATATCTTGTTTTTTTAATGGGCTTTATTGATCTTTCCTTTTTTATGCGAATTAAAACAATTCCATATTTTCTCCCTACGTTTCGTTGATTTTTGTCAACTTCTTCAGGGGCAACGATTTATTGGATCTTTTTTAAAAAAAATTGTTTTGAACATTTTCTTAGATTAAAATTTTTTACTCACTGTTTTTTGTCAAATTACATAAGTATCAAGTTTTGTTAATTACTTTAAAAGTTTAATAAATAAATAAATAAATAAATAATACTTCTGAACACAAAAATTATTACGAACAAAAAAACACTTATATCACAGTTGGGTTACTTTATCACACTAGTGTAAATTGAGCACAGCTTATCTTTGTCTTCCTTTGTATTCATTATCCGCTCAAGTTTCTGCTGAATGCGTAAGCTTTCCAATGTGTATCGAGTGTTTTCTCTTCTTTCCTTGTCCAATATTCGTATGTTGTCGAAATCAGCTGTGTGTCCATTGTCCAGTATGTGCTGCGCTAGAGCCGTTGATGTACGTTTATTTCTTATGTCAGCTTGATGTTCTGTCAGTCAAGTTGATAGTAGGCGTTTTGTCGTTCCAATGTAGATCATATTGCATCCTTCGTTGTTTTTACCCCCGCATGGTATCTCATATACAACAATGTGTTGATCTGTCGTTCGTTTTGGTGGTTTTGTGTTTGTGAAAATGTTCCGTAGGGTTAGGTTGGATCGGTGTGCGAAGGTTACTTTTCCTCTTTCTTTGTCTTTTTTATTTATATCTAGCATATTATGTAGTGTTTTGTTGTCAGTCAATCCAGGTATAAAAACTGTAGAGTAGAAAGTGTTACCAGGTTCGTCATCTTATGAGTTTGTTTTCATTTGCGTGGTTTGTTTTAAATTGTTTCTGTCATTTAATAGTTCGTTTATTATTCTGATCGAAAAGTTGTTCTTTTTTAGTATTGTTCTTATTTTGAGGATGTGAGAACAACTTTCCGAACAGAAGAATAAACGTACATCAACGGCTCTAGCGCAGCACATACTGGACAATGGACACACAGCTGATTTCGACAACATACGAATATTGGACAAGGAAAGAAGAGAAAACACTCGATACACATTGGAAAGCTTACGCATTCAGCAGAAACTTGAGCGGACAATGAATACAAAGGAAGACAAAGATAAGCTGTGCTCAATTTACACTAGTGTGATAAAGTAACCCAACTGTGATATAAGTGTTTTTTTGTTCGTAATAATTTTTGTGTTCAGAAGTATTATTTATTTATTTATTTATTTATTAAACTTTTAAAGTAATTAACAAAACTTGATACTTATGTAATTTGACAAAAAACAGTGAGTACAAAATTTTCATCTAAGAAAATGTTCAAAACAATCGTCAATATATTATTATTGTATTTATCGTTTTTTAAAAAAGATCCAATAAATCGTTGCCCCTGAAAAGTTGACAAAAATCAACGAAACGTAGGGAGAAAATATGGAATTGTTTTAATTCGCATAAAAAAGGAAAGATCAATAAAGCCCATTTAAAAAACAAGATATTAGTTTGTAGTTTGTAAAGTTGTGTTGGCGGTAATTTGAGGTTGGTAAGTTATATGACTGTAGTAGCCGTGGCGTGCGTGATGGTTAGTGCGATGGACTGTCATGCCGGAGGTCTAAGGTTCGATCCCCAGCCTCGCCACCTATTTATTTAAAAAAAAAAAACGGCTACTGCCTCTTGCGAGGAATTGACAAATCCTCCAAGAGTATCTCCTGTCACAGAAAAGTGCCGCTCGTTAGCCGTTCGGATTCGGCAATAAACTGTAGGTCTCCTCCATTCCTGCAGACACGCACACAGGAATGGTTGAGAGTTGTAAGTCACTAGGCCCTAGTTCTTCATGAGCTGTTGTGCCATCAAATTTATTTATTTATTTAAGTTATATGACTCCATAGTCATATAACTTACTCAGCAGTCAGGGTTGGGTTAGATTTTTATATTGATTCCTTAAGTGATATGAATAAAATGGAGTAGGTACTCAGAGAAGGTGCTCCATAAGAATCAGAGAAGGTGCTCCATAAGAATCAGAGGAGGTGCTCAATAAAGAAGCACCTGCTCCCGTTTCGTATGAATAAAATTTTACACCAACTAGTGAGAACCTCCTCCTTTATACAGAGTAGGTGCTCTCATACCTCAAACCGAATTTCTGCCTGAAATGTATTATTCGAAATATTTTTTTAGGTTTCATATTATTTGACAAAATATGTCAATTATTCTGGCTTCAAATAATAAAGAAATTAAAACTAATATAGTAGAGTAACCGAAATTCTGGGAGTTGGTGCATATATGAGGGTTTTTCGGTATACATTTGCATCATTATAGTAGAACACAAATGTCTGGCATGTTGTTAGTGGTTGATAAAAGGATTTTTTAAATTTGTTTCACTGTCATTAAATATCACTTCTAAACTAACAATAAGAGCCCACAGCAATTTTTGGGTGAGAATGATAGCAAAAATTCAATGATGCAATAAGAAGGGTCTTTACTTTCTGTTCGCAAATATGCAAGTCTTGCAAGCTATGGTTGTTGCATTAAAAATGCATTTTTTTCTGAAAGCCCAGATAAAAGGTATACCATTAAAAAAAAAAAACTATGTTTAATAAAAGAGCTGAATACCATAGACATGAATATGGGGGCCTAAGACATTTTAGGTGAGCCTTCTGTATGCAAGATTCACTATACAAATTAATTTTTAAGTGCGTCTTGCATATACATAAACCTAAGAGGTCTTGGACTCTTATATTCATTTCTATGGTATTCAGTTCTTTTATTAAATGAAATTTTTTAAGTCTTCTATATCATTTATGTGGGGCTACAAACGTTCTTACTACGGCTTGCAAGACTTGCATATTTGCAAATAAAAAGTAAATACCTATCTTATTGCATCATTGAATTTTTGCTATCATTCACATCAAAAAATTTCTGTGGGCTCTCGGTCTATTCTGTTGGTATAGATCATCAAGTTTAATGTGTTTGAGCATAGGCATAATTAAATATCGTCATTTCTATTTAAAAAAAAGATGTATTTTAGTGATAAAACACTATTTCCTTCATTGTTGAGCAACCAACTGAGCTTGCTCAGGTACTTACCTTTGAGAAGGTGCTCATCAAACATGTGGATGCTCAATCGTTGAGCACCTCCTCAAGTATTGTATTCATACCAAATGGAGCACGTGCTCGAAAAAGTTGAGTTTTGAGCAGGTGCTCCTTTTTATTCATATCACCCCTTGTCATCCGTTTCGGTGTTTTGAATAAAACAGCTGTGAGTTTTGAAAAGATTTTGCGTAGTTTGCGAAATGGGTGAGTTTTCAGTGATTGGATTATAATTTAAAGAGGTTAATACTGTATTTGGTTGTGAATTGAACTGTGTGATTTGATTACTAGAGTTGGTGTTTATATAGGTACTTGAGGATAGTGCGTTTAATTGGGGATCATTTTTGTTTACTTTTGGCTTTTTGTTAGTAGTGTTTTCATTATCGTTTGCAGTGGATGCAGAAAGTGTTCTAACTAGAGATGGAGCTGATTCTGTGTGTGCTGGGTTTATGGTGTTCACGTTGTTAGAGGTTGATGGAATGTGGATAGGAGTGACGAATGTGCTATTGTTTTTGTGAAGGTTGAAGTAGGTTTGTGGTTTCGGGTGGTGATTTAGTTAAATTAGCAAAAGCTTCATTTGCAAGGCAATTAGCACATATTTGTCTAGTGCAAGCAGAATTAACATGAATTGCCAAGTTACATGTATTACGTATCGGCGTGGGGTTGGTGCATTTTTGTATGGTGGCCTATAATTTTACAGTTTCGGCAGCGCATAGGATTAGGGAGGTATTCGGTTACTTTGGCCTTATACCAACCTATCTCCACTGTCTCCGGAAGCTGGAATACGTCAAAAGTAAAGAGCATTAACCCGGTTGGTTTCGTTTTGGATTTAACAGATTTTGTGAATTTGTACCTCTGTGACGTTTTGAGATTTCATTTCAGAAACGATTTCTGATTCTGGCACATTGATGAAGTTAATTTAATTATGCAAAGTGATTGATACAACGCATAAACCCGAAAGATTTTTTTTTCGACACGAATTTATCGGCAACTTTTTGGTTTTTGGTCAGTATAAGAATTCTACCGTTGGATTGATTAGGGCTTTGTACTAAAAGAGTGTGAGAAAAAGAGAAAGGGAAAGTTGTTTGTTTAGGATTAAACGGTGATTAGATAGATAAAAAAATAAGCAAAAAAAGAAGTCGAGACAAGAGATGCGTATAGCACGAGAGCTAATCGGTGACTGCGTTCCTGTGAGAAAAACCGAAAAATACACTTCAATGCTTCTACCATGGTCTCTACAATCAAATTCCTTTATAATGAATTTGTCAAGTTTAAATAAAAACAACACCTCAAGCGAAATCTTTTGTCAAGCTTATCTCAGTACTGCATCTGAACTGAAACAAATTGGTTGGAACTTTGTTTTCTCCGATGGATCAAAAACTTCACAAAACACATCTTTTGTATCAGTCTTCGAAAACGGTTCTTTAATATGTGTAGGACTACTTGATAACAAAGCATCCATCTTTACTGCAGAAGCCTTCGCCACCCTTAAGACCATGTTCACATGTACAGTAATAGCTGATAAACTTGTTATAGTCACTGACAGCCTATCAGTGATTAAAGCAACACAAGATCCTAATCACGATAGTGCAATTGTATCAAAAATCCGAAATTGTCTCATAAGAAATCAAAAGAATATAAAACTTATATTGGTTCCCAGCCATACTTGCAGCTCAGTTTGATTTTCAAGGGTGCACATGTAAATTATATAGACGAGCAGTAATTAAAACGATGCAGCACAGTTGTATTATAAATTGTCCACTTCAAAGTTATGCAATTTCGGGTTCTTCTAAGAAAACCTAACTTTTTTGATACCTTAGCACACAATTTATTTATATGAGAGTCAAACTTTATTTTACTGTCAATGTAAACACCAAGATATTTTATCTTTTACACATTCAATTATACTGCCATCAATTGTAATATTAACATTATTGTTACTATTGATGCACATGCATTTAGTTTTAAGTTTTTTTTTTATTTTTTAATTCCATGTATGCCCTACACATTAAGAATATAATTCTTATAAATTAGTGTAAAGCTAAATATAACAATAATGCAATGAAGAAAACTACTTTAGCATATTTATTATATACATACACCTTTTACAAAGATCAAAAAGTCTTTGTCTTTGAAGTATTAAGTTTTAATTTGTTTTTGCATTACCAGATTTACATCAAATCCAAATCTCTTTGAAGAAGCATTTCCATAATAGTAACGTCGTTTCCACTAAAATATTTAATGGTATCATCCGCAAATAGACAGATCTTACAGCTTGAAAGTGCTTCCCCACAATCGTTTATATAAAGCAGGAAAAGCTGAACTCCCAACACTGACCCTTAGGGAACACCAATATGAATATCCAGGGGGCTTGAGAATGTTTCATTTATTTTTACTCTTTGAGTTCTCTTTGATAGGTAGCTTGAAAACCATTGTAGTTCTTTGTCTCGGATTCCATATTTGTACAATTTTTTCACCAGAATTCCTCTGTCTATGGTTTCGAACGCTCGTTGTAGGTCCAAGAAAATCGCCAAAATACTATTTCCCGAGTCCATTTCTTTTTTCCATTCATTGATAACCCAACTTATGGAGGTCTCACAAGAGTGACCCTGCCTAAAACCAGATTGTTCTACAAAAAGTAGTTTTCCTTCCTCTACAAAACTAGTAAGCTGATTACAAACTATCACCTCCAATATCTTTTCGTATGTACGCAACATGTTGATGGCCCTCCATTGCTCTGGGTTCTTTGCATTCTTAACCTTCTCTACTGGTATAACATCCGAATTTTTCCAGCATTCAGGAAATATGCCTGTTGTTAGAGACAAGTTTATTATTTTCAACAATGGGGGTAAAAGTGCTTCTTTACACTCAAGTACCATCTTAGAGTTTAGCCCGTAGCAGTCGTTTTTCTTATTCATTGATTTTATTAGTCCTTCTAATGTTGTTATGTCAATCAACTGAAAATTAAATTCTCTATTATTCATTGGTATCCTATCGTAGTATGAACCGCGGGGAACGTTATCATTTATCATTTTAACACTATCAATACAAAATTTATTATATAAAGAGGACATTTCGACTCCCACCTAATACGCCAAACTATGCTATTAACCTTGAAACAGGCTTGTCCCCCTTGTTAATAAAGACTTTGAAACTGCAAGTTGACTACGTACTTAAAGTGCTAAACATGTCAGACGAAAGACTACCTAGGAGAATCGCTCTCAAGGCAATACGTAGCAAATCAAATTTTTATGAAGAATGGCTAGAATTGGCCCAATCATGTGGATTTGTTCTAAACCTGGATGAAAATCAATATTCTAATTGGAAAGCAACACTATACGCACTTATAACTAGAGTTGACGAGCATATAAGAGATACTTTCATTGAAGAAGCTTCGGAATCAATCTACAGATCAGTGTATAGCAAACTGCAATACAACCTTATAGATGCAAATTATTTCAAAGACGAATTTACAATAGAAGAAATATCGATGATGCTCAGACTTAGGGTGGAACTGCTTCATATCAATTATATACCTCATCGAGAAGATCTGCCTATCTTATGCAGTACATGTAATTTCTTAGAAAGGGAGGATGTATTTCATTTTGTTGGACGATGCCCAACTTTTCGAGAATCAAGACGGTATTATCTTGGCAGCGACTTTCTATCGGAAGAACAAGTGTTAGAGCTTCTTAATGAAATGAATGTGTGCAAATTATTCAATTATTGTAATAAAGCCTTAGATTATCGGAAAAGAATTATAAATGCTGCATTTTAATTTATTAATTTTGTTTTAAATTATCTGTTAATTTTTACTTTTTGCTTTATTATGTTATTTAATTTTAGGATAAAACAAAAAGAAGTTATATTCTTGTCCAATCGGCAGACGGCAATGCCATGCTAACTAAGATTTTGCATTTATTATAATTTATATTATATTTATTGTATTTTATAAATAGTTTTTAACTTTTTGTTAGTAATAAAATCATTTCTAATTCTAATTCTAAAATTCTACAAAATTTATTGAATGCGTTTGCAATTTCTAAGTCTGCTTTTCAACACCATTTATAATTTTAACACTGCTAAAATCACTTTTTTCTGATTTCATAATTTGTTTTTTTTAGAGTTTTCCAAAGAACAATTTGGTCTCCAGCTTTTTCATTTATTTTTGATTCAATATAACTGTTTTTGGTTTTAGTGCACTGACTTTTATATACGTTTCTTGATATTTTGTATTTATTCCAATCATGTACAGTATTGGTATATGTAGCCCTATTATAATAACTATTTTTTTCACGTTTTAACATTTCCAAATTTTGGTTGTAACACTCGGCACATTTATTATTTACTACAATTGATTTTTTTAAAGTGATCAAAGTATTTTTAATAGCATTTTGATATGATAACGCACAGTAGTTTACTTCAATAAGAGGCGAAGGCGATATTTGCAACATGTTCGCTAAAAAAATTGTTTTTTTCAAATTTCACGTAGTTTATTATGACAGGTTTATGGGAAATCATTTGTTTTGAACACAATTTAATAAATACTGTTTCATGGTCTGAAATCTTCAAGTCTCGTCGTACCTTTACTTCCGCATTTGACGTATAATCAGCTAGTACATAATCAATAAGCGTGCGCGATGTGCTAGTAATTCGAGTTGGTTCTGTTACTAACTGTTTAATACCAATATTGCACAAAAATAAGTTTACGTGATTAAGCTCATAACTATTAATGTTCATAAAATCAATATTAAAGTCACCTGTTATTATAAGATTTTCATTTTCTTCGATATGTTCAGATATCCATTCATTTAATATTTCAAAAAACTGAACAACACTTAAAACTCTTGATCTGTACAATAAAATTATGTTCCATTTTTCCCTTTCATGCCAAATTTGAATTGATGAAATCCAGATCTGAAGCCCACGCACAAATATATTTTTTAAAGATGATTTAACACTTTTTTTTACATATATCAACAAACTCCCTGTATGTCTTGAGGAAGACAAGCATTCGTCATATTTTTTGTATCCGGATAAAGTTATTTCACAGTCTTTTATTTGATTAGTGGGGTGGGTTTCAGTTAGCAACAAAAAATCTAAATTATTATTGGCAACAATGTCTTCAACCAATGCAAAATTGCATGTTATACCCTGTACATTTAAACATACGCCGGATAAGTAATCTAAAGATTTTTTATTGCACTTATCATTTAGTTGCGGTCGGGCGGTCGAGTCTATTGAGGACTGTAGCGGCAGGGGTGATGTTCGGAAGTTCTACCGAAGGGTGAGGCAAACTACCCAAGGTTACAAGGCCAGAACGGAAGCCTGCCGAGACGAGAGTGGGAATATGGTGGTAGACACACAGTCGGTGCTGAGGATCTGGAAACAACACTTTTCTAGACTGCTAAACGGCGAAGATGGCCAAAATTCCGCTGTAAGACAGAACACTCCATTCAACCTGGACGATGATGGTCAAAATTTCCGTCCACCCGACCCAAATGAAGTGCGGTTAGCGATAGCCAAGCTTAAAACGTACAAGGCTGCTGGTGCGGATGGCCTGCCAGCCGAGCTATTCAAAGCAGGGGGAGATGACTTGGTAGGGAGTATACACCAGCTTATCTCCAAAATTTGGTCGGAGGAAAGTATGCCCGATGAATGGAACCTCGGTATTGTGTGCCCCATCCACAAGAAAGGAGATGCTCTGAACTGTTCCAACTACAGAGGTATAAGTCTCCTCAACGTCGCATACAAAATCTTGTCATCTGTACTGTGTGATCGCTTAAAACCGTTTGTCAACGATCTGATCGGCCCCTATCAGTGTGGTTTTAGCCCGGCAAATCAACCGTCGATCAAATGTTCACACTCCGACAGATTTTAGAAAAAACCCAGGAGTTTCAAATCGATACACACCACCTATTTATCGATTTTAAAGTCGCATACGATAGCGTAGGCAGAGACGAGCTATTCAGAGCCATGGCGCATCTCGGCATCCCTGCCAAACTCGTCCGCTTGTGCAGGATGACGATGGAGAAATCTCGCTGCTCCGTCAAAGTCGGCAAGAACACCACCGAACCCTTTGATGTCGAGAAAGGTTTGAGGCAAGGCAACGCGTTATCATGCAACCTGTTTAACATCGTTCTTGAAGCAATTATACGCAACTCGCAAGTCAACAACAGAGGTACAATTTTTCAAAAGTCTGTTCAACTACTTGCTTATGCAGATGATATTGACATCATTGGGAGAACGAAGCGTGCTGTTACCGGCGCGTTTGCAAGTATTGAATCGGAGGCGGCGAAAATGGGTTTGGCTGTTAATGAGGACAAGACGAAGTATATGCTATCATCGAGAAAGGATTCTCAACATCGTCGGCTCGGGCAAAACGTCACGATGGATAGATACAACTTCGAAGTCGTCAAGGACTTTGTCTACCTGGGCTCCACTGTAACATCGCAAAATGACATCAGCGCAGAAATCAAACGAAGAATTACTCTTGCCAATCGCTGTTTCTTCGGGCTAAGAAGGCATCTAAGTAATAAAGCCCTCTCTCAGAGAACCAAGGAGACCTTATATAAGACCCTAATCATCCCGGTCCTGCTATATGGGGCAGAGGCATGGACCCTGTCAAAAACGGATGAGAATCTGCTTGGGTGCTTTGAAAGGAAGATTCTTCGGGTGATTTTCGGTCCAGTCTGTATCGATGGAGTATGGAGGAGAAGATTTAATAACGAGCTTTACGGGCTTTACAGCGACGTCGACCTGGTCAAGAAGCTGAAAATTCAGCGGCTGAGATGGCTGGGACACGTGGAGCGTATGGACACCAACGCACCAGCCCGACGAGTCTTCGAATCTACCCCTGACGGTCTGCGCAGCAGAGGAAGACCCCACCTTAGATGGCACACACAAGTGGAGAACGACCTCAACCAACTTGGAGTGCGTAACTGGAGGCAGCTGGCTAGGGACCGAGCTGGCTGGAGGGGCTTGTTGGTTGAGGCCGTAGTCCATCCTGGGCTGTGAGCGCCATCTAAAGTAAAGTAAAATAAGTATCATTTAGTTGCTAATAAGAGATATGACTCCTCTTAGCTTCTAACTTCTTTAAATGTACAGGACAGTTGTAGTCCATTGTATTATGGTTGGTATCTAGATTAAGACCCAATTTTTCATTTGATATAACACAGTTTATGCAAACATTTTTTGTAGGTTCATTACATTGTTTTGATTCATGATCACCAGCACAATTTCTACAGCATTGTTTATGTTGACATTCTTTGGATTCGTGATTAAATCCCAGACATTTATAACAACCCTTCACTCTTATTTCTTCAAATACTTTAAACCTATCCCAACCATTGTTAACTTTGCCTACGTCTATGGCTGCATGAAAGATCTTAGAATCTAATTCCACCACAGTATTCCAATAACTATAGGTTTTATTTCCCCTCTTTTTTTCAACTTTCAATACTCTAACACATTTGATATCACTCTTATTCAGCACTTGGTTTTGTTCTCTTAAGCTTTTCTCTACCTCTTCTTCATTTTTTTCTTCACTAACACCAGTTATAAATAGCTTTGGTTTTCTGATCACCGGGACTTTAATTTCATATGATGCACTGAGCTTATTTTCTACCGCACTTTTAACAATATCTCTGTCACCTTCATTTTCACATGTAATTGCTAAAACTCCGTTATTTTGTGCAGCTACATCAACAATTTTTAAATTCGATGGATCAACATTATTTTGCAAATCTTTTTTTGTTTTTTCACCACTTTGTTTTGCCATTGGCTTAAGTATAACCTTAGATCGATTTTTAAGTTGGCTCGCGTATGTTTCTTTATTTTTGTCCACTTCTTTTTCCTTTTCATTCACTTTTAACGAAGTTAGCTTATCTAAAATTTCACACACCGCCTTTTCCTGTTTTTCGATGAAAACTTTATTTACCTCGACCGATTTAATTATATCTTCTAACCGTTCATAAATTTTGTCTTTGTCGATTAGACTAGTAAATGAATCTTTTGCTAAACAGGAATCACAAACGAATATAATATTCTTTTTTGACCGCACCATATTTGCATCATACTCAGTTATGCCCGTACATTTATCATGGAATAAACACTGGCAAAAACCACCACATTTAATTCAACTTGTTCTATTACCGAGTAACTCGTTGCACTTTTTACATTTTTCTTCCATTCTTCAAAATGTTAATAGAATTTAATTTAAAATCAAATCAAATCAAAATAACTATCGCACCAACTTCCTAACACGTCCGCACAGCTCAAAAGCTCGTTGTATATTGCCATTTAAAGTAAGTAAGAATGGAGAAGAGTTTGTAAGCACGAAGATGGAATTTATTCCGAAATGCGTCGCTTAATTTAAAAATTTTAATAGTTGTGTAAAAGTTAAAGTTATAATAAATAACATTTTTATAAATAAAACTATATTTTATTTTTATCTATTTGTTTGGAGAAGAGAAATAGACGACAAAAATTAGGTAGTTGCTGTTTTCTTGGACTTGAAAAGGTCTGTGGAACTCAAATGGTTTAAGTCATTCATAACGGAAAGGACGCTAATCCAGTATGTTTTTGGGGGTACTGAATCCGAATTTTATCTTTGCTACTTCCCACGGATATGGATTCATAACTAAAATCACAAAAAACTTCAAAATTTACGACTTTTTTTAGTTTTTTGCCAAAAAGTCAAAAAAATAGGAGTTTTCCGGGAAAAAAAAGTATGCACAATTAAATAAATTTCCTACAAAATACAACCCAAATGCAAAAAATTACAAAAAACTTGAAATTTGGTATAACTAAATTGAATTCCTCACAAATTATACAACTTTCTCATTTATATTGGACGACCCGTGTAGCCGCTAGAGCGCGTTGAGACTTTATGTCATACAACGCGAAACTGCTAAGTCAAGAACCCTTTACTTTAACTTTGGTGAAGAATTATTGGATCTGAGAGAATTGGTAATTAGAAACACCATTCTGAAACTATACATATTTTCCACGTGGGTAGCCAAACCCTATAAGCTAATGTGCTCAGATTAACTATGTATGTATATCTCTATGCTCATATACAAATTGAAGAATACTATGCCACATGAAGAAGCCAACGCTTTCTTTTTAAGTGGGGCTTTTACTGTTTGCCGCAGCGATAAGTTGGGGAGTGGTATCTGGCACGTGGAGTGGCATCACATGGCAATGTCTTCTGAAGTACATAGTAGAAGCGAGTGGGAGATGATTAACTCGACATCGATGTGAAACTCCAAGTATTTTCTACTCATTTCCATAAGAACAGGGATAGTTGGAGATGAACAGGTCAGCTGTTACTTGGCCAGTAAAAAAGGTAATCACTGATCAAAACTAACCAACTCCAACTTCCAACAAAACGGGGATATAATTTTAAATCCCAGTACAGAAAAAATAACACAAATAACAAATCAAAACTTTTAGATGAAGGATAGTTCTAATTAACCGACGGCTCAAAGACTCAAGAAAACACTTCATTTGCCCTAACACGAGAGGACGGGTGTATTCTCAACATGGGATCTTACCAAATTTCACATCAGTTTTTACAGCTAAAGGGTTTGGTATCCTTCAGGCCATTTCAACAGCAGTAAAGACTCGCGGAAATACCATTATCTGCTCCGACAGTATATCCGTATTACAAGCTATCTCCAATCCAAATAACACCGATGACCTAATAGGTGAAATAAGGAATCATCTTATTAAAATCCCAACTATCAAACTATTTTATTTATTTGAATGCGTTAAATACTAACGTTACATTTATTAAATATTAATATTGCGAAAAAAAGATTGTTTAAATTTATTAGATTTGATATTGTCATTAACAGAGTTTAAGAGGAAGTTATATTTATTAAAAACATTTATTCACTGATTAAGAGGGCTATAAATACCATAGTTAGATCTGCTAAAAATAGTTCGAATTCGTAGTCTACTTCTTGATGTAACCCGGCCTTCATTAAAATTTAATCGTCCTAAAACTGAAGAAGATGATATGGATCCACTTATTATCCCAATAATAAAACATAGTTGCAAATACTCTCTATGAACTGAAAGTGATGGGAGATTTATAAGCTGAAGTCTATGGGTGTAAGGAGGCAAGATAACCCTGTTCGACCAAGGAAGAAAACGTAGTGTAAATTTCATAAACCTTCTTTGAACACTTTCAATTCTATTTATGTCAACCGAGTAGTATGGGGCCCAAACTATACAACCGTATTCAAGGACTGATCTGACGAACGATACATACAGAGTTTTAATAACATAAGGATCTCGGAAATCGCGGCCGAATCGCTTTATGAAACCAAGGGTCTTATTGGCTTTTTTTAGAATATAATTATAATGATCATTGAAGGATAATTTTGGATCTAAAATGATAATTTTTCCAAATTTGACGAATTCAGAACATAGTTATAAATTAATATATTATGTTTGCGTGTAAAACACATTGTTTTACACTTGTCAATATTCAATAGCAAACAATTAATATTGCATCATTCCCAAAATGTTTGCAGATCCTTTTGCAGCATTTCACAATCCTCTAAGGAGCTTATTGTTCGAAATATTTTTACGTCATCGGCGTAAATCAATGCCCTGGAATTTTTTTAAATTGAAGGGTGATCATTTATAAACAATGGACCGAGGTGACTGCCCTGAGGTACACCAGAATTAACTTTAAACAAACTAGAACGGTTATCTTTGAATACAACACTGTAATATCTATCGCTTAAGTAAGAAGAAATCCACGTTATAAAACAATCATTAGGGCCAATTTTCTTTAATTTCTTTAATTTCTTGTCGAAGGCCTTACCAAAGTCTGTAAATATACAATCTACTTGCTGCTTTTTTTTCAAAGGCATCTATGCAAAATGTTGTAAATTCTAATAAATTAGTGACAGTCGAATTTCTCTTAACAAAAACAATGCTGATTTTCACATAAAACAGAATTACAATTAAAAGAGAGAACATCACAGACTAGAGACTCAAATAGTTTTGGGATAACAGACAATTTAGCTATAGGGCGGTAATTGGTAACTAAGTGCTTAGGGCCTTTTTTTTGTGTTGGTTTAAGGAACGTACATTTCCATAGATCAGGAAACTTTGAACATTTTAACGATTGATTAAACAAAACATGTAACGGATATAATAAATGCGTTGAACATTTTTTTAGCATAAATGATGGTAAGCCATCAGGGCCAGGATTAACACTGTCATCGAGTTTTAAAATATTGTCTAATATTGTTGCTTTAGTAATGTTTAGATTGATCGAACCTAGGTGTACGTACTGTTCAGTCATTGAGGAATTGATATCGTATAATGGAAGAGAGTCTTCGTAGGCACTTTTAAAATATTCTGCAAACATGTTGGATATAACCTCTGGATAGTGACTTTCTTTTACAATCTACATACTTCCAAAAATTCCGCGGGTTCACTTTTAAATCATTTTTTAGCCTGTGCAACAAATTCGGCATATAGGCAATTAGAATAGTTGATAAACTCATTTTTTATTCCTAAATATATTTGTAAATCCTCTTCAGTTCGTGATTGACTAAATTTAACCCAGGCCTTATTTCTTTTGTTTTTTAAGGATTTGAGATGCAGATCGAACCATGGTGGGTTGTTATCTTTAGTTTTTATATTTCGTAATGGAATAGTTTCAATGAAGCAATTGAATAAAACGTTATAAAATTTCTTAACCATATCATCTAAATTTGAATTCAAAAATAATAGATCCCAGTTTATGTCGTTCAATAAGTTGAAAAGTTGATTAAAATTACATTTTTTGAAATTGAATTCAATCTGGTTTTTACAAACATTAACAAAATTACATATACTTAAGTTCAAGATGATTGATAAGGCAGAATGATGGCGATCTTCTTCAATAAGTGTTACGTCATTTTGCATAACGGCAGTATCGGAATTTACGACTTCGGAAAAATAAACTACATCCAGTATTTTGTTACTCTGGTTTTTAACACTATTGAGTTGATTTAAACCTAATGAGGCCATTGTATCTATAATGCAGTATTCGTTTGCATTCGAGGCATTAACAGCAAGAAATTCCTCACATTCATTCGACATGGTCCATTCTAACTTAGGTAGGTTAAAGTCGCCTATAACAATAACTTCATCAGTTGGATTGGTGTTCTCAAAGATTTCGTCCAAAGAACCACAAATATTTTTATATATTTCATAGTCGGAGCTGGGTGGTATATAGACAGCCACCACATATATGTATCCAAAAGGCATCTTTATTTTTATGCATAATAGTTCTATTTCAGACTGTAAAAAGTCATGGACTAAGGTGCTTATAAGGAAATTTTTAACGGCTATTAATAATCCTCCTCCTACTGTCGTGGATTCATTTACTGAGTGTCGATCACGGCGAAATACTTGATAATTTATGTCAAAAAGTTCAGTATCAAATATTGATGAATATGACCAGGTTTCAGTTAAAACAATAACATCGTGAGGTAGGTTGTTTATATTTATATAGACCTTATAAGTCTTTGTCCGTAATCCATTAACGTTTTGATAATAAATTAGTAATTGTTGTAGTTGCTGCGGAGGAGTCGCGTGGGTTCCCGGTCATACTGGTATACGCGGCAACGAAGAAGCAGACCATGCTGCCAGGTCAACTAAGGATGCACCCGTATACAACCTTAACATCTTTACTAAACATGACCTGGCTAACTCAATACAAAACTCATTGAAAAGCAAACAGTTAAACGATTGGAGCCAATACCATCACCACTACAAGGAAATCAATGTCGACAGATCTCATCCTCGATACCCCAACGTCCAAAACACAAAGATAACAAATTTTGTTCGGCTAAGGCTTAGACATATACAATCACGAACATCTTCTCAACGTAACACTTAATATAGAACATCTATTAAAAAACTGTACAGAAACAAAAAAATAAGCTCTATCTCCAAAGACCTAAATATCTACGAAATCCTCAAAACTCCAAATTCAAAAATATCGAACTAGTAAATGAACTCATATGTAATCTTAAGTATAAAATTTGATTTCAGAGCTAATAGTCCTCGCAGCTAGGCTCTATAAAAATTGTAATTACCAGGCTACTTTAAGTATCAGTTAATAAATTATAATAATAATAAGTAACAGATATACGCCAGTAATAAAACTACACGAACAAATAATATGTGTATATGCATTTACCAACTTTAATTTAAGAATAAATTAAATTGTTCATTAGATTTCTTTGTATACACATGTACTTGTCCTAAGCTGCACATTTCTACAAAATTTAAACTTCTTGAGTGGAAGATCAATTTTTTTTTTTACTAAAATTGGTAAAAAAATTGACAGTTTCAGCCATATACCCAAACCAAAACATTAGTTTTTATTTAGGAAACTCACAGGCCTAGAAGCTAGTATTAAGTACATGATATTTAAACATAATTAATTAATAATCATGTCCTGAAACAAATGTTTTGAAAAATGAATATCAAATAAAATTGTTCTTATTAAAAAAAAAAAAACATTGTTCAAAAGAAAAAATACCATCAGTTTTGACTAAAATGTATTCCGCCATTTTGTTCCTTAAAAGATTTCAGAGCTAATAGTCCTCGCAGCTAGGCTCTATAAAAATTGTAATTACCAGGCTACTTTAAGTATCAGTTAATAAAATATAATAATAATAAGTAACAGATATACGCCAGTAATATTTATGCTAGATTCTTGACAACTCCGTTGAACAAGGAGTTGTTCTGAATATGTTAATGTTTTTTTTTACAAAATTAAAAATAAATGAATGCCAAATTATTTAAATAAGATACGTTATGTCAGCGATATTGAGCCCTATTCTCTAAGAAATAGAAGCGATTTTAGATTACCAAATTTCTTAACAGCCAGAGCTCAAAACTCACTTGTATATAAAGGTTTTAAGATTTTTAATTTATTGCCTAACCATGTTAAAAATGAAACTAATGTTAATATATTTAAAAAAAAGTATTTAGACTGAAATATTAGCTTATAAAAATAACTGCGAAATCATAAAAACGATAATTGTAAACTTAAGCCTCTTAAGAGGCTAATAAATAAATATCTATCTAATTAATAGTAAGATCAATAACCACAAGGAGGTCAAAGAACTATATTTTATTTGGGTTTTCACGGCTTCAACAACTTACCAAGAGAAATCAAAAGCACAAACAACTTTGTAGAATTTAAGAACTTATTGCATATGTTCAAACAAATTACAATATACACTTGCGAGCAAAAAAAATGCAATCACTCCGTTCCGCCTTTTAAAGGCAACATTCTCTATGGATACAATATTTATGCTTAAATTTGAATTTTAGAGCTTGAACTTCAAACTTTAAATTGGAGGTAAAATTATAAAAATCCATTGGATAGTTTCAGCGTTATTCGGCAAAATAACAAAAATAACAAATTGTACTAAAAAAGGAGCACGAGTAGGAAACATTGATACGCAATATACGCGCCCATTATAGGTTTTTGTTTATCGGTGTGCTGTTTAAAGTGAACTGTTACATAATCTCGATTTAACAGGCCTTCTAATCTTGGAATTAAATGGATACCAGACCTGTAGATGTTGCTCAAATTGTTACACTACTGCGACAAGGAATATCCAACATGCTGTGGCCCGTCATGTCAGCTCCATCTAAGCAAATGTTGTATATACAAGATCTTCAAAACGTTCAGGGAAACTGGAAAGTTTGTGCGAATGCCAAAATTTAACCGCACCCGGTGCACCACTTAGAGATATGAAAGATTCATCGTCATTTGACTGGCCTTAAACGTCCAACAACAGCTTAAACAGGTACGAGGAAGAATTGCTAGTGAACGGACAGGTAGAAGACGATTTAATGAAGCAGGCTTTACCCCGAAACGACCTGACAGGGGATCGAAATTGACTGCATACCACCGACAAAGTTGATAACGATTTTCTCTAATTTACTAAGATTGGGAGGTTGAGCAATGGAGGCGAGTTATGTTCTCGGGTGAGTGCAAAATGAGTCTGCATGGAAGTGATCATAGGGGAAGGATACACCGACGATCTTGCGAGCGATTTGAATATAATAATATTTATTTAGTAGCACATTATATGGCTTTAGTTTACAATTAACAATTAATGTGAATTAAGTATACTACAAAGCTGTTTGTCCAAACCGTGACTTACGTGGGAGGGCTTTATATGATACAGGCAAGCATTTCAATTGAAGGAAAAATGAGCTGGTTTTTGTGACTGGTGGTGGTCGAGGGGAGGTTTAACTGCAGATCGGTATATCTCCGATATTCTTCTGCATCACGTCGTTATTTATGTAAGATGTATTGCCAAAGATTTCGTACTAACGCATGATAACGCTCGATACAACACACGCGATGAACAGTCGGGTTCCGTAGGGAAGTTGGTATTGCCACGAAAGACTGGCTGGCACTAAGCCCAGACTTAAACCCTATCAAGCATTTATGAGACGAGCTTAACCCTGGATGGTTATCCTTCGTCGAATCGATGAACACCTCTTTTATTTTCTATGATTTCTCTGTAACTATTGATCCCTTTTAATTGTATCTTCGTACAACATTCTTTGGTGTTGATCTCTACCAGTGAGCGGAAGCTTGGTATCCTGTGATTAATGGAAATACGTTTTTTTTATTAGTGTGTTCGTCGAAACGACGAAGGATAACTTTTTTGTGAATTTTTTTTTCCGTTTGTTACTACATATTGGGGGTGTTTTTTTGTTGTTTTTTTTATAAATAATATACACGTGTAATATGTTTGGCAGCAAACATAAATTGCTAAGCAGTCGAGATTATATGAAAAAATTACATGGTGACCTAGTAGAAAAGTATATGTCACGGAGACTGGAGAAACCTACTCTAATTGCTACAGAAAATAGAAATTTTTTAAAATTTGAAAAATTAATGGTTGTTTTTATATTAAAAATTTTGATTCGAAAAATTGTATGGCTCGTAAAAAAAGGCAGGTACATACTCTAAAAAACATAATGTAGATAAGCAGGAAAAGTACAGAAATGCACTAATAATAAAAGCAATCAATAACTTAACCTGTTTGTATGATAGTACTGATTTTTATGACGTAGATTAAATAAATGCAATACAAAGCAAATTGGTCTGATGGCAAGTTGTAGTTTATCTTTTAACAAGTAGAAAATTAAACTAATTAACTGCGCAGTACAATTGTTATTTTCAATAAGACATATCCAATCCATGTATGTAGTTAACAAGAGCAATAAAAAATAAAACTACACGAACAAATAATATGTGTATATGCATTTACCAACTTTAATTTAAGAATAAATTAAATTGTTCATTAGATTTCTATGTATACATGTACTTGTCCTAAGCTGCACATTTCTACAAAATTTAAACTTCTTGAGTGGAAGATCAATTTTTTTTTTACTAAAATTGGTAAAAAAATTGACAGTTTCAGCCATATACCCAAACCAAAACATTAGTTTTTATTTAGGAAACTCACAGGCCTAGAAGCTGGTATTAAGTACATGATATTTAAACATAATTAATTAATAATCATGTCCTGAAACAAATGTTTTGAAAAATGAATATCAAATAAAATTGTTCTTATTAAAAAAAAAAAACATTGTTCAAAAGAAAAAATACCATCAGTTTTGACTAAAACGTATTCCGCCATTTTGTTCCATAAAAGTTAATAAAAAAAAAAAAACATGAATAGAAACAATGAAAAAACTTGATTGGTTCACAAATTTCATTTTATAAAGTTAAATTTAATAATACACTATCTACTCTACATCATAATATGTACCTTTTTTGTCCAATTTTCCACTTGACCTGCAGCAATACTAGTCTACTGCACAATCCTAAATATTACGCCGTTTTTACACCTCTTCCACCTTTGACGGTTGATTTACCAATTTTTTTTTTTTTTTTTCAAAACATTACTTTGCTATCGATTTATTCCAAATTGATATCGTGATTTTAAAAAATGAATACCTTCTTAAGTTTATAGTTTACGAGATGAAAAACACATTTATTTGATGTAAAATTGGTGAATAAAATCAATAATCTTTCGAGATGAAGTCATACAATCATGCACGAACCCACGATATATCACTGCCATGCTGTGGTGCGTTTCTTTTCTGTAAAATATTAACCAAAGATACTGAATTATAAAGCTATGATTCGTAGGCTGTCATTCCGTTTTATATATAACACTTATAACAGTTATTACACACTTATTGGCCGCGTTCAATCCATTACGTTAACATCTGAAAATTCAGATTTCTGAATTTTTGGAGCTTCTGATAGGGCTTTTTAACAAACAGCAATATATCTCTGTCTCGTTCATATTTAAATGTCAAACTAAAATTCTCGGCACAATGACATTTAAGTGGCAGCCATTTGTTTGGTTTATTTTGGAGGCAAATAAATATTTCGAATTGTTTTTTTCCTTTTTTTATAGAAAAGATGCAAGTAAAAATGTTTTTATACTTTATATAAGATATTTTAATCTTTTTATTGCACAAAATAGCAAGATTTTTGTAATTAAAATTAGCCCTCCTTATTTTTTTCTTTCCAATTTCATCTGTCATTGTGCCAAGTTTTTGCTGTCATTTGAAACTGACAATTTGGTAGAGATCTCTATTGGCGAGCTGTCATAAAAAGTTAGATGACTTTTAGTGACTTTTAGTTACGTTTAGTTACGTTTAAGCCTTAACTACATTGGCCACTTTTTGCAAAATTACAAAAGTAAAAATATTTTTTTCCAGCTAGCGCAGTTGTTTTGTGAAAAAGAATACACACATTTTATTTCTAAACCAAAATTTAGGCTTTCTGCATCATTTTTATAAGTTTTCCTGTGAGAAACACTATCCCAAAATGAGTTTCAAAATTTTCACTTTTGTACTTTTTCACTTTCTTGGCTTATAGCTTTAACTACATAAACCACTTTTTGCAAAATTACAAAAGTAAAAATATTTTTTTTTCCCACTAGCGCAGTTTTTTTGTGAAAAAGAATATACACATTTTTTTAAACCAAAATTTAAGCTTTTTGCATCATTTTTATAAGTTTTCCAGTGAGAAATACTATCTCAAAATGAGTTTGAAAATTTTCATGTTTGTATTTTTTCACTTTTTTGGTTTATGTAGTTAAGCCTTATGTAAATAAGACTTTATTCGTAAATTTCAGACAAGAAAATTTCGTCTGGAAATTCGGATGACAGTTGTTTGTGGTGGGGGAAGTGTAAAAGAGCTGAACTGCTGCCATTAAAAGTAATACTTACTTATATGAATGAAAGAACTTTTTGTTAATTGTTTAGTGACGCTTTAAATAAAAGCAATGAATTTCTTACAAAAGTGTTCCATCGGATTATTCTGGAACAATTTTTCATTCAAGTTAAAACAAATTACTGCAAAATAACAAACAATTTTAATGAAATTTAGTGTTGCTAATCTTTTTACATAAAATTTCATACACAAAGCTCCTGCTAAATTATCAATTAACAAATATATAAAGTTCTCTTTTATTTCGCTTCAATGCATATTCTGTAAGTAAACACAGGAATTTGACACAATGTCTTTTGACTGAAATTTCAGATTGTTTTTGCGTTGAACGCGGCTATTTTTTTGTTTGGTTTGCGAGTACGAATACGAAAACAATTTCAATTCTATCTATCTCTTTCTTTCCTTTTGTTTAAAAAAGACACAAACTGTGTGGGAAGAACGAGAACTGTCAAATTCATTTTCTTCAAAAAAAACTGTTATACATATAGAGAATTCACTATCCAGTGTTTATAGAGATCAGTGGATGGACAGTCCCCTTTCACACAGGGCAACTGAGTTGCCGGCAACAATTAGTTCATAGGCGAGAAGGGCAGGAAGAAAGAGGGGAAAATGAAATCTCCCCGGTCAACAAATTCAGGAGATTTTTTTGACGTTTCTCTTCACACTACGTTTGTGTGCGTTCAACCAAGGTAGTTTAAAAGGAAAATAAAGAAAATCTCCGGGTTTTTGTTGCTTGCGTGTGAAAGGTACAAGAGATTGTTAAGGAGATTTAAAGAAAACGTCAAAAAAATCACCAGCAACTAGTATCCACGTGTGAAAGGGGACATACCACTGATCTCTATAATACACAGGATAGTGGATTCCCTACAAAGTATAACAGTTTTTCTACTTCCAATTGAAGATGACAATTACGAAGGCAACTCAATACTTTAGGTATGTTAGTGAGGCAACTCAACACTTTAGGTATGTTCAGTAGGGCTGACAAGGTCAGTTCAAGTTGCTGAGATCTCAAAAATTCTACTACAACCGAAGAGGGGCAAAAACCAAAGTGGAATTTCTAAGAAAAAAAGCAAAAGAACCATCACTTGTTTGTAAATTTGATTTTTTGTAATTTAAAATAATTGTAAAAGTGAATTTAAGATATTTTAGTTGCAATTTTGTAAAAAATTTTGCATTTCATTATGATATACAGTTATACCGTTATACAAAAAATAGGCAACTCAACATTATAACAATTCTCAATTGGCATCAACTTTCTTGTATGGATGCGCTATCCAGTGTATTATAGAGATCAGTGGGACATACATGTATCTTCATCTGCAAACACCACTGATCTCTAAAAAAACACTGGGTAGTGGATTCTCTATATGTATAACAGTCCATTTTGAAGCAAATTGAATTTGACGGTTTGTACTTCCTCACAGGGACTGTCTCTTTTTTAAGCTAAAGGAAAGAAAGAGATAGATGTTAGTCATCAGAAAAAAAAACAAACAAAACGTTCACTTTCAATGGCTGCGTTCAATAGAAAATCTGAAATTTCAGCCAAAATTCACTGTGTTAAATTCTCGTATTTTTTATAGAATTTGCATTGAAACGAAATAAAATAGAACTTTAATTATATTTTATAATTTATGCTAAGAGCTCTGAAGATGAAATTTTATGTAAAAAAAATTAGCAACAAGTTTTATTAAATTTCATTAAAACTGCTTGTTATTCTGCATTAGATTTTGTGTCTGGTTTTCAAATGTTTTGAGATTACAAAAAGTTTGTTATTTAAATAAGTAAGTATTACGGTTTTATTATAAAAACTCATGAGCACAAATCCACCACTAAGTAGAGCGAAAATCAAAAAGGTTCCACTTATATGTAAAAGGTTCCACTTATATGTAAATACTTCAGCTCTTTTGGCACTTCTCCCAACACAAACAATTTTCCTCTGAATTTTCAGATGAGATTTTCTTGTCTGAAGTTTCATATGAAATGTAACTAAACGTTACTAAAAGTCACTTAAAGTCATTTAACATTTTATGACAGGTGGCCAATCAGAAGCTCCTAAAATTTAAAAATCTGTAATATTAGATGTAAAGCCTTAACTACATAAGCCACTTTTTACAAAATTACAAAAGTAAAAATATTTTTTTCCAGCTAGCGCAGTTGTTTTGTGAAAAATACTATATATATTTTATTTTCAAACCAAAATTTAAGCTTTCTGCATCATTTTTATAAGTTTTCCTGTGTGAAACACTATCCCAAAATGAGTTTGCAAATTTTCACTTTTGTACTTTTTTGGCTTATGTAGTTAAGGCTTAAAACGTAATGCATTGAATGCCGCCATTGTTGATGTGAGTCTTGTGAGGTAGATAAAGAATAAACAAAAATATTGGAAACAAGAATTTATTAGGTACAATAACAGGAAATTCAAAGTACCTAAGTAGAAATTTAATATATAATACGTATATTAATATAATTTACTCGCGAAAAAAATGCAAACGAAAAAAATATGCAAACCAAACAAGAAATACCTAACTGTAATAAGTGTTATAAACGGTCAAAAAGAATCTGACGTTGTTCCTTTTCACAGTTATAATATTCCTTCAATTTACTTCAAACTTTTTATATGAATCCACTATCCAGTGTTTATAGAGATCAGTGGCAAACACCAAGAAAAGTAGAGCGGGATAGAGTCATACCAAGAAACCGATTGTGTGAAAGAGCACCACTATGAAGATGAACATGTTCGTCTTCTCTATAATCTTCATCTGCGTTCCTATAATCAAGATCTCTGCATTTTGTTCTTCTCTCTCTCTATCCAACAAACATACATTTTATATTTTGTATCCCTTATTTTTTGCAGAACTCCCATGAAGATACATGTGAATCCAACATTAGGCAACTGATCTCTATACACTGGCCGCATTCGGGGGGTACACAGATAGGCTATCTGAGATACTTTATTATCTGATATGTTTTCGAACGAACCGCATAGGTAACCAGTCAAAAATCAAAACAGCTGACAAAAGTTTAAGTACGTACCAGAAATTATTTTTTCCCAGATCTCTGCTGTGTCTTCAAAAACGTATGTTGTGTCCTTCCAATTGACAGATATCTTCATTTTGTTTATTTTTGCAACAATTTGTATAGGTATTTTTATGTTTAAAAGCCAAAAACAAACAACAAAAAATAAAAACAAGCGAAACCCGAGAACCAAAAGTCAGCTGTAATCAGCTGTTCCTCAAATTGCGCATCGGATAGTTTAGTATCCTGAAAATTTTAGGATAGCTTTAGAGTTGTTTTTGACAACAGCTGTTTGGTTCATCAGCTGAATTTTCCTATGGCACAACACAAACCTATCTGGATTGGTTGGGCTTGCCCCCGAAACGCGGCGATTACAACAACACAAACCTATCCGGCTAGGTTTGGCTTGCCCCCCCCAACGCGGCCACAGCATAGCGCATCCGATGCCATTTGAGAATTGTTGTAATGTTGAGTTGCCTATTTTTTTGTATAAAGGTATAACATAATGAAATGCAAATTTTTTTACAAAATTGCAACTAAAATATTTTAAATTCACTTTTACAATTATTTTAAATTACAAAAAATCAAATTTACAAACAAGTGATGGTTCTTTTGCTTTTTTTTCTTAGAAATTTCACTTTGGTTTTTGCCCCTCTTCGGTTGTAGTAGAATTTTTGAGATCTCAGCAACTTGAACTGGCCTTCTCAGCCTTACTGAACATGCCTTAAGGGCCAGTTGTACAAATATTTGATCCGTGGTTCAGGAATTTTAACTCACCAATTTCGGCGGATTAACTGTGCTTCAACGATGGTTCAGGCATGCAATTGGCTTTTAACCTTGAGGCCACACGAGCAAGTACTGGCAAGCAATTGCAATACACTTAAACTTTTTTACTAAAACATGCAAAACGAAGCAACTTGCTCGTCTACTGGCATGGAATTTCCGAAGCCAGTAGAGAAGCAAGTAGAACGTTCGTTTTCTTTTTAAAGTTGATTAAAATCAACTTTCATCGTTCTTTTTATTGATTATTCATTCCAAATTATTTAATTTTTATTTCAACTTATTTTGTTTGACAGATCAATCACATTTGCATTGTATATAAAACCTATAGTACTATCATGGAGTCGTTTTTTTTTACGTTCGCCCTTTTCGTTAGGAGGCGCTGTAGTAGCCACAAATTTTCAGTGCAAAGGTTGAAGACACAGCTATTAGAGCGAGTGAGTTGTTTATTATTGATACTGACAACAATAATGAGAGTAAACGAGATGTTTGTAATATCATTTTTCGTCAAGGCAACGACAAGAATTGTGAGCAAGAAAATAGAAAAACTTGTTTGTATGTAGATGTGAGCTTGTTTGGTTGTGTTGGTTTCGGTTTGATTTACATGAATTTACGAATAGATTTTTTGCTTGCTTTTATAGCTAGGTATATTATGACCTACATTTGGGTATTTTGTTTTTTGTGTTTTTTTTTTAATTTTGGCGTAAAATAAATTTTCAAAGCAAACGTTTCCGCTAGTAAATATTTCAATTCGGGAATTGTGTAGCAATGTTGCAATGTTTCTATACCCATTGTCGCAATAAACCGATACAAGGTATGCTCATCAACTGTGACGTCATCCTGCTGCAGGTGTAGCTACATAGCTAGGTACATGGTTGTTAGTTTTTTGTTTCTTTTGAATTTATTTTAGGTAAAACTTTTATAATCGTTTTGTTAGGTATGTACCTACCTTTCTACCAATTATTTTTGCTGTTTTGTTAAGGACCAAAAACAATGCAAAAAAAAAATATTTCAGGAAATTTTCAAATAAATAAAATTGACTTTATATTAGTTAGGAGGTAGAAAAAAAGTTAACACTGCCATTATTAAAAGTAGGTACCTTATTAGAAGAGCTTTTGGTTTACAGAGAGACCGAGAGCTGCTGAACGATTTGCTCAAGGTGTCTTATACCGCTCCAAATATTATGAGCATGGCTTTTGTACCAGTGCAAACATGCAATCAAATTGGTGCTAAGACCACTAAACGCACCTTCAAAATGTAAAAAAGTTAGCAAATAAAAATCCAAACATAATTCCATTGGTCTGGCAGTGTTACCGCTGGCCTAACACTACCATTATGCACTTGGTAGTGCAAAAACAACAATAATATTTTTTATAAAAAAAAAATAAAAAAATGAATTTGGTGGCACAACAGCTCATGAAGAACTAGGGCCAAGTGACTTTCAACTCTGAACCATTCTTATGTGCGTGCCTGCAGGCAAGGGCGTACGCAGGATTTCGATTAGGGGGGCAAGCTTACATTCCATTTTATTTTTTTAAACAAATTATAATAATTAGTGAAAAAACTAAAGGATATTTTTAGCTATTGTCTTAAGAAATCTTATTTGGCTCAGGCTAAGTGCCTAGATCTATTTTATATTTTTTCATTTAATTTTTTTTCTTTTGTGTTCTCTCCATTTTATGGCTCTATCTGCTATCCAGCTTTGAAAGTAAATAAGGGCTTTTCTTGTAAGGATTTAAAAACTACATTACATGACATTACATTACAAAAAGGTGTAGCGTGCCCAATAAGAAATTAAAATAGACCCAAATCATTCCAATGTTTTTCACACACCTGAAAATACACCTTTAAATTTAACCGACGTAATAGTTCGGAAAAAGGAAGTGTGTACACTCCGTTCGTTCAGCAAAATTTAATAAAATCAGTTCAGTCGAACTTCGAAGAATTTCAAGCTTCGAAAAGTAGTAGGAAGTTCGAGCTACCCCATTTTCTCATTCTCGTTCTTTCTTATTTCGATCGTCTTGATAGCTAGCTGCACATTTTCTAAGAAGATCACATCAAATCAATAATATATTGCCTATTACTAAAGTATAACGAGCCTACAAGAAATTAGTCAAGTCGATTAATAGCATCAATAATCGAATTACACGTGGTAGAAATCCCAAAGAAAAGGTAATTTCAATCCCAGCTAAAAAAAAAAAAAAAAAAAAAAAAAAAAGGAAAATTCTTATGATTAATGTAATTATTTATTCATCTTAAGCTGTCGCATCATAGTGGATGACCGAAAATTCTGGGTATCAATTAGATCTCCGATCAAAAATAGATTCCCAGAGGCATCCACAGCGACAAGTGTCCGTAACCCCCAGAACAATAAGGTAGTTTAACCTTCAGGGCTTAAGGCAGGATCCAGAAGAGAAAAAAAAACAAATGCCTATATATACGACCTGGGGCTTCTGCAAAATTCTTGAAGATCAAAGTGCACGTGCTAATCTCAGTAAATAATCGACAAGCACATTAAATAATCAATAATTACATTAAATAATCAATAATTACATTAAATAATCAATAATTACATAAAATAATCAATAATTTCTTAAATCAATAATTAATTACCTAAAAAAAAAAAAAAAGAGGCCTATAAAAAAAAAAAACAAAAAAAGGAAAAAATATATATAATTGTAGTAAGAATAAGTTTTATCATAAGTTGAAATGAATCACAAAGAATAGTTTTTTTTTTATAAATTTCTTAAGACGAAGGGTGTGTAGTGATTCAAGTAATCAATAAAAATTTTAAATTACATATACAAGTACAAGAAAAAAAAAAATGGAAAAAAAATAATAATAATAGTTTTGTAATAAGTTAACGGTGGCCTTAGAAAAAAAACATACACATATAATTTAATATAATTAACCTTAATTTAACTTAAATCCTACAACAAGCGAACAAAAAAAAATACAAACCGAAAAGGAAACCGAGAAGCAGAATTTCGTGCACGAACTTCATCGCACCGGAGCCCCAAGAAAGGCTAAAAGAAGAATAAGAAAAAAAAACCGTGAGTACCTAACTTAAGTTATAAACATATATTTGTGGTTTCGTTCGACGGCCGAAAAAAATAAATATAAGAATTCGATTAATTACGTAAAAAAAAAAAAAAAAAAAAAAAATATACATTTATAGCATTTACATCATTACACATTCAAACATACATAATATTTTACATGCAAACTCATAAAATACATACTTTGTCCTTTAAAACTAAATTGAATTTCATACAAACATCCATATTATTATCAATGTAAGATCTATGATAAAATGAATTTCAAAACTTATGTTTAGTTAATTAGAATGCAATAAATAAAATGAATTCCAAAGGGAACTAAAAACCTAAACAATCGTTGAGATGATTTTGTAGTGGTTGGCGAGAGGAGTAAAACCAGATTCGGGGCTGCTCCAACGTTAGTGATGGAAGGGGTAGCCATGGAGAAAACGACAAATTAGTTGTTTACCACGGGAGGGTTCATCCAGAGATCTTAATAACTTCGATCTCATGACCCAAAATTGATAACATTGCTAATGGTTCATTACTACTCTAATCTTTTTCTCTTTAATTTTGTTTTGCATCAAACTATTCTTCTTTTATTTTCCATATTTGTTTTCTCTTACCCCCCTACTTTATTGTTTTTTGGTTCCACCTATGGTATGAATAAGGTGTATTACCTTAAATTTTTTTGTATTTTTTTCTATTTGCCACGATAATTTTCATAGCACAGGGTTACCTAAATGCAGCAAGATCCCACCCCCCGACGAGCTGATGCCAGAGTACTGCAAGCGTGCCATTTCGCTGCAAATCGATCGATTGTGAAGGACTTCATTATAGGTCCAGTAAACAAAAACGAAATTTCACACCCCCCTGTATGCTACAAAGGGTTTTATACCGCTCCAATTTGTTCACTAGTACTTGGTAATTATCCAAACTAAATTCCATCAACATGGTAGCAATACCGCGGCTCTAACAACCCTATAATGCACTTTTAAAATGCAACAAAAAATAAAGTTTTTTTTTAACCGCTTCAAATTTTTTCATATATAATTATTATCTGTCCAAACATAATTCCATTGGTCTGGCAGAGATTCAAAGAGCCTAACACTACAATCGGAGTATCGCATAAAAAAGAACAATTAAATGTAAGTCCAAGTATATGTTACTAAATATTGTGATATACTATGTTGACCATCCGTCTCGGGTTTTCCGGGACTGTCCCGTATTTCTATAGCCTGTGCCGGTTTTTTTTTTTTAAAGAAACGCTGGACGTACAACCTTTAAGGGTGTATACATATCTATGTATAAATGTACATAGGTACGCATAGTTCAAAAAATAACCTTCTGTGAAGTTTAACAAAAAATAAAAAAAAATTAATCTTTATTTGACGATAATCAGAATCAAGAAAATAATTATTCAAGTCTCTGAAATCAACAAAAAAATCCTCATCCCATAGTTTTGTTTTTGTTTTGTGTTTCAATATGCGAAATATAATCTTCAGCATAGCTTCAAAAAATAATCGTCATTTCATTATAAACACAAAAAAAAAACAAAAACATTACCTGTGAATAAAGATATACATACATACATAAATTTTTCCCATGCCTTGTAAACAAATTTCAAAACTAAAAAGAATTTTGGCAATCGTCGTTATGGATACCGATACAAATAGGAAAAATATATAAAAAAAAAAATAACAAATGTATGAGAGAATATAAAACTGTATACCAATAGCTACTTACAAAAATAAGTCTTTTTTATATTCTCTCATACATTTTCTACCACACAGGCAGAACTTAATCCTGAAGAAAAAAAAAATCAGCACACTGCTCATATTAATAGAATGGCAAAAAAATCTTTCCCCCTTGAACCCTCAATAAATTCGTTCGCAATGTTTTGCTTCTTCTTTTATTTCCATTTCCTTCATGTTATTATATTCTATACAAAATTTATTTTACACTTTCCTTCTTGTTATTATATTCTATACAAAATCGTTCTTTTTTTTTCTCCCTCGAACTCTAACACATTTAGTATACAGTGTTCTCGTTCTTCTATTCAAGATACGAACCCTGCAAAAGTATTCAATAGAAAAAAAAAGAGAAAATGTCGCGCTTCTCACTAGGTGCCGCCCTAATTATTTGTCAACGTGATAGTACTATAGATTTTATATACAATGACATTTGTAATTTTGATTGCTCCTAACATTGACCTATATATATTATATATATATTCAGTCTATATATTATATATGTCGAATTACTTTTACCAAAAATATTCGATTTTTTTTCTAAACAGAATTCATTTTTTTCTTTCAATACAAGGAATTTGTCTAGAAAAATCGATTTTTTTCTTCTGAACAAATCGATTTTTTTCTTAAAAGGAATTCGACAATAGTCAATGGTTCCTAAATTAAAAAATTGGCATCCCCAAAAATTTGGAGCGACAGGTATGAAATGCCTTGAGCAAATCGTTCACCACATCTCGCACACTAATGATAATGACGGTGTTCACATTGGAATTTTTGGGATTTTTTTTGACGTCTACGTACTTTTTCTCGTTTCCATTTTGTGGTGAGAAAGAGACGGGCAACTGAGGCAGAATTTTCAAAATTTTTTAAAAAATTGTGGATGACGTTTCCTTTTGTGACATCTGTTTTCTCAGTATTTAATTTTTGTTAGGCACTTAAATACTATAGAATCCAAGTTTTTTCAATTGGAACACTATTTATTTAGTGAAATATTAATTTTGTGGGTAAAAAAAAGTTTTAATTAATTCTCCGAAGAGTAAAAACTTGAGTTTTGTTTTAACGACTGCTGAACGTCAGAGCGAATTACTTTCTGTCTGCACACGAGCTGACTGAATTATGTCAAAAAAAGTTGTAAATCTGTGTCCAATGTGAACACACCGTCAATAGTAGAGAAAAAGAACGAAGAAGCAAGTTACTCGGCAAGTTGCGTGCCGCCTACATCACAGCAAGTACACAGATACGAATTTGGCAGGCAGTGTATGTACCATTGATCTCTATAATATACTGGATAGCGCATCCATACAAAAAAGTTGAAGCAAATTGAAGAATTGTTATACTGGCCACACTTTCACCAACTGTCAAAATAGATATACAAAAATATAACAAATATAACAATTTTGTGTTTTCAAGATGAGATGATGTCAAGAACAAAAAAAAAGTAGTTTGAGGTTATTTTTTTTTTGTGAAACAAACAAAATAAAATAGTCAGTCAGTCTTTTCGTTTGTTTTTGTTTTTATAAATTTATTTTATATTTTAAACTTGTGAAAAGTGGAAACGAGATCCAGGCACACCGCAAGTTCGTCGAAAAATTTGGACCTGGTCTGAACGATTATTAACAAGTAGATTTGCAGAACATTCTGCTTATACGAAACCTTCTCAAATGAGAATATCTTGGTGCAGCCATGGAACAAGACAAATTCATCATTAGAATGTCAAAGGATTCCCACCCACTGTTCAAGAGACACATCCAGGATAAGAAGCTGGAAATCCTCGCTCAGATTGTGACTAAGTATCTCCTAATTGATACTTACGAAGGAACAGCACGCTGCAAGGCTCGGTGCGATGGCACAGCGGGTGCAATAATAGGCGAGGCTCTTCGCCAGGACAATAAAGTACTAAGTTTTGTTACTTTCTCTATAATTCAATAACGACCTACCTACAAGTGTACTCCGAGGTTGAATTTTTTTATAGAGCTTTGGAATCAAAACTTTTTATGCTCCTTTTAAAAGCATCGAGAGCAGATTCCAAAATGGTATCAACCACATTTGTGGCACTCTCCATTCAATAAAGAAACCCCAAAACCTTTTTTAGTTTTTTGAGTTTCTCATCAAATGACCTGCCTACAAGTGTACTCCGAGGTTGAATTTTTGTTATACAGCTTTGGGATCAAAACTTTTTATGCTCCTTTTAAAGGCATCGAGAGCAGATTCCAAAATGGTATCAACCACATTTGTGGCACTCTCCATTCAATAAAGAAACACCAAAACCTTTTTCAGTTTTTTTTTAAATTTAAATATTCAAATAAAGTTTTGGGGTTTCTTTATTGAATGTAGAGTGCCACAAATGTGGTTGATACCATTTTGGAATCTGCTCTCGATGCCTTTAAAAGGAGCATAAAAAGTTTTGATTCCAAAGCTCTATAAAAAAATTCAACCTCGGAGTACACTTGTAGGTAGGTCGTTATTGAATTATAGAGAAAGTAACAAAACTTAGTACTTTATTGTCCTGGCGAAAAGCCTCGCCTATTATTGCACCCGCTGTGCCATCGCACCGAGCCTTGCAGCGTGCTGTTCCTTCGTAAGTATCAATTAGGAGATACTTAGTCACAATCTGAGCGAGGATTTCCAGCTTCTTATCCTGGATGTAGGATTCCCAACTTTCTTCGAAACTAAAGGAGGGCACAATTTTTCTAAATATGTAGGTACATAAATAATACGGTAGCCACCTATACTTATTTCTTAAATTCTAAAGCTCATTATAAATAAAATCCTTGCCGTCTGGAAAATCAATTAAGTTTTCTTACAAGGCGCCAGCAAAGCAGGTACATACTTTCAAAGTGAACCAGGCCTTCGCCAATGATTACCATTCTACCTCTAGAGCAGACAAAAATTGGTTGAATTTAGATTCGGTACGAGAACTTTCGGCTTACTAGTCTAATACGCTAATCATTGCACTGGCTGCTTTAAAATAAAGACGTACAATGATGAAAATAGCTTTAAACTTTAAAGGGGTATATCTGATGGGATACCAAACTTGCCTAACAATTTGCCTAACGAGTATTTGCCAAGTTTTCCTCTACAAAATTTTCTCTAATGAAAATTTTCAGAGCGTTAGTTAAACTTGGCAGAACTTACGAAAAAGCGGGTTTTTTGAATAAATTATTAAAAAAAAATATTAAATAATAAAGAAATATAAATACAAATTTTATCATGTTATTCCTTATATTAATACAAAATTTAAAAATAGAATCATAAAAAATTCGCATTTTTGTTGCCATAATATCGAAAAAAAAACCTTAAACTCAAAAAATTCAAAAGCTTTTGAGGAAAGTTACAAGTATTTTATTTGAAATCTTAAGCCTTAACTACATAAGCCGAAAAAGTGAAAAAGTACAAAAGTGAAAATTTTCAAACTCATTTTGGGATAGTGTTTCTCACAGGAAAACTTATAAAAATGATGCAGAAAGCTTAAATTTTGGTTTAAAAATAAAATGTATATATTATTTTTCACAAAAGAACTGCAGTAGCTGGAAAAAAATATTTGTACTTTTGTAATTTTGCAAAAAGTGGCTTATGTAGTTAAGGCTTTACTATTCATCATGTTTTTTTTTTAAATTACTGACATTTTGTCAGTTGTGTGCAGCAAAACAATTTGCACTTCTTCCAATGGATCTTGCAAAGTAGTAGTTAGCACATCGTAGTCCTGTACCATGGCGAAAGTGAATACTATAATGCCTCATTTTTGTGAGTGACAAAATGTAATTTGATAGTTTGTCATAAAGCAGGATTATGACCAACATTTTTATCAAATGGCAGAAATAATGACATTGTGACGCATAACAACAATAAGATACATACTAACAAAATGAATAGTTGATTATAGCCTTTAGATTTTTGAAAAGGAGGACATTTCAAAGTGAAGAAGGACGGGAGGACAAATAGTTGAATAGGAGGACTGTCCTCCCAAATGGAGGACAGTTGGGAACCCTACCTGGATGTGTCTCTTGAACAGTGGGTGGGAATCCTTTGACATTCTAATGATGAATTAATCTTGTTCCATGGCTGCAACAAGATCGTTATTCTCATTTGAGAAGGTTTCGTATAAGCAGAATGTTCTGCAAATCTACTTGTTAATAATCGTCCAGACCAGGCCCAAATTTTTCAACGAACTTGCGGCGTGTCTGGATCTGGTTTCCACTTTTGACAAGTTTAAAAAATATTTTTGTACCAATATCGGATACAACACAAAAAAAAACAAACGAAAAGACTGACTGACTATTTTATTTTGTTGGTTTCACAAAAAAAAAATAACCTCAAACTACTTTTTTTTGTTTCACATAGATGTCAAAATTGGCCACTCAGCCACCTTATGTCATCTTCAATTGGAATGAAAAAAACTGTTATACTTGAAGGGTATACACTATCCAGTATATTATAGAGATCAGTGGTATGTACCCAACTTGCTTGCCAGTACTTGCCTGTGTGGCCTCGGGGTTAGTGCATATTAGAACCTTGAACCATCGTTGAACCTCAGTTAACCCGCCAAAATCGGCGAGTTAAAATTTAAACGGATCAAAATTTAAACCACGATTGTACAACTAGCACTAAGGGCCAGTTGTACAAATATTTGATCCGTGGTTCAGGAATTTTAACTCACCAATTTCAGCGGATTAACTGTGGTTCAACGATGGTTCAGGCATGCAATTGGCTTTTAGTGCATATTAGAACCTTGAACCATCGTTGAACTTCAGTTAACCCGCCGAAATCGGCGAGTTAAAATTCCTGAACCACGGATCAAAATTTAAACCACGATTGTACAACTGGCACTAAGTGTTGAGTTGCCGCACTGAACACTCCTTAAGTGTTGAGTTGCCTACGTACTTGTCATCATACTTTGTAGGGAATCCACTAAATAAATAAATAAATAAATTTGATGGCACAACAGCTCATAAAGAACTAGGGCCTTGTGACTTATGACTCTAAGTGCCAGTTGTACAATCGTGGTTTAAATTTTGATCCGTGGTTCAGGAATTTTAACTCGCCGATTTCGGCGGGTTAACTGAGGTTCAACGATGGTTCAAGGTTCTAATATGCACTAAAAGCCAATTACATGCCTGAACCATCGTTGAACCACAGTTAATCCGCCGAAATTGGTGAGTTAAAATTCCTGAACCACAGATCAAATATTTGTACAACTGGCCCTAACCATTCCTGTGTGCGTGTCTCCAGGAATGGAGGGGACCTACAGTTTATTGCCGAATCCGAACGGCTAACGAGCGGCACTTTTCTGTGACAGGAGATACTCTTGGAGGATTTGTCAATTCTTCGCAAGAGGCAGTTGTAATAGGTCTGAGGAGTGTGAACTATAAAGTTCAATTATTAGTTTTATTGAGGTGCGTCATGGACTGGCATGCTGGTCGGTACTCGGCTCGAGCTCACCGGAAATGGGTGGGAACTTTGTCACGACGGCACCTTCTCACCTATCACGAACACATAAATCATGCCAAAAAAAAACAAGAATTAAATCAATTGAAGATTGAAATAATTGAAACCCGGACGGACATTTACCACCAGAGGGAGCTGAAGATGTTGTCTCAGCTAGACCTTCCCCACCCTACCTTGGAAGTTACCATGGTCAGCGATGTAACCTCCCCTTGAATCTACTCACCTTTTTCTTCTGCTCAGTTCATAGATCACCAATGTCACTTCGTTACCTTCCACATCCCCTGAAAAAAAAGAACTTAAAAAGCCATCAAGCTTTGCGCTTGAATCAAATACTGTGTTTCCACCATCTTGGCGTGATTAACAAAATCTATTTATTGATTATCAAAACAGTAAATTTATATACACGTATGGTCTGCCAAAAAAATTTCAAAGTAACTAACATTTGAAAAAATCTAAGTTGAAGGTAATACTTAACAATATGATTTAGGAGTTTCGATTCTTTACTTATTTTTATATGAACTCTTAAAAGGTATGAATGACCTAAAAAAAATTAATAGTTTGATCATCAATGAAAATTTTGACTAAATGTCATTAACATTTAACCCAAAAAAAAAGTAAGTTATATGATCAGGTAATAGCAGTAATTAATTTTTTTTATATTTAACAATGACGAAAATTTAATGACTCTATTTTTCTATTGAGAAAGTAACGTTACGGGATCTTTCAGATACTAATAAATATTTGTCGGATACGGAAGCTTCACCCTTTTATTTATTGTTTTGTTACACCTGTATCTCTTTACAACAGGAAAAAGAAACTGAAATGACTGTCAGACCTAAATTGAGCTCGATGTAGGTGATGGTTCAAAACAACCTGTAGAATAGTAGAGGGGGAAACCTGTACGTTCCAAACAATAAAACTTTAACTTCCTACGAACGTTGCTTCCTTGACAACACCAAACAAAATAATAACTTTGATTTTTAAAGATTTATTAAGTTACTGCTTATAAAAAAAAACTATTCTTACAAAAATTCGGTACTACCCATAGTGTTTTGGATTACATATAACGAAATTCATACAACGTATATCACGCCAAGCATTTATTTTTACAACAAAAAAAATAATTTTTAATAATCTGAATTCGACTGAAACCCGTAGTTAGACGAATAGACGGATCTTAACAATTTTCCCTAGCCGACTGCGGGTTGCCCCACTGTAGATTGAATACACTCAATAAAGTACCCACTTTTAGATTGACTCGGCTTAGTATGGCAAAAAAAAAGAACTTAAGAATTGACATTTGCAAATAAAAAGATTAACACAATAGCGACGCAGTAAAAACTTGGTTGCTGATCTTGATTTTCTTGATTGTTGACTTGATATTCTTGATTGATGGATAAATTCTTGATTCTGGAATCTTGGGTCTGGGCAGTTCTTACACCACACTTCTTGACTAAAATATTGATTGCCGAATCTTTTCTTGATATTGTGTAAGGACTTCTGACTGACTTCAGATAACTCCTGACGTTTATTATAAAAAAAAAGGAGGGGGGCGATCACGACTTTCTTTTGCCGTCGTCGTTGATCGCCTCTTGAAATCCTAATGATTAAATGAAATAAAAGGAAACGTAAAGATCTTCTAAATATATAATTTATATAGATACGTGTATATATATATGGTGCAAAGAATTTTACACCAACATATAACAAAATTAATTTTCTTTTTTTTTTTTTTGTCAAATTGACTCACCCTCGGTGGTATCGAAAAACAATATTGAAGATATTTTCTTTATTGAATGGTGCGGTAATATCCCAACTGTAGTGCGTAGGTTATGGATTTTCTCCACTGCAAAAACTATTTTGTGGTATATATATATATATTCTTCTTGCCGACTGCTACCTGTGGTACAACAAAAAACATACACGAGGTTCACATTAGTTCCGTTAAAATTACTTAATAGTGAATTAAACATTGACTTTGCAATTTTTTTGTTCTAGAAACTTACTTCAATTTTAATTTGGAATTTGCTTCAATTTGTTCGGTTTTCTTTTCCTGTTTTTTTTTTCTTTTTTTTTAATTATTACACTATTGTTAAATCCACACGCGACTGGCTGAGAATTTCTATGGGAGCGTTCTTTGCGTCCGCTCAGCTTGGTGGTTCAAATTAAAATCCTCCATTCTGATTCCGTGTTGACTGCAAATCTACGATTCTATTCCGCAGTTCCGAAGAACGGAACAATTATCGTTTGATTCTTTACCACCAATCGAATCAAGCCACGTCGACACCTTTTGGGGGCGCGTTCAAATTCCTTACTAGATTTACACATGTAGATTCGTTGCCTTTCACACGGGGCAACAAACATGCCTACGATTTTTTTTTAAGGTTGTCATTCAAGGGTTTTTGATTAACATACGCGACAAGAAATATGAGAAGGAACGCAAGTAGAGGATTTCTTACATCCCTTAGAAGCACTCAAAAATATCCCTTAATCGTGCTTAAAAAAAAACTCGTAACCTGATTTACTTTCTTGGTCTCGGGGGGTTGGAAAATTCCCAGATGTTGAAGTCTCTACACGCCAACGCAGAATTCTTAAACGTCAAGGCAAAGGCCATCAGATAAAAATAAAAACGTCAAAGCAGTCAAACAAAGTCAAGCCTTACGCAAAAAAAATCGTCTAGGGCTGAGCATGGCCTAACGCTTCTTAATGACATTCATGGCACAAATCACTCCAGCGTGTCCTCGCACCTACGAATCAGCGTGAGAACCGTCACTAAATTCAATCGGTCAAGTTGTCCCGCCATTGACGCAGTCGTTCGCAATTTTGTTTGGGTTAAAAGGTATCCGTGTAAACCTCACGTGAAAATACACCACAGGCAACCTCATGCGTACGTTTTATGTATTATCGTTCGAGACTCGAAAGAAAGAAAATCAACAAAAAAGAGAATTGTCAAATTGCTAACAACAACATAAAAATTGGTGGAACGTTCAGAAGGTAAGCTCCAAAAATTTCTTAATAATTGTGTTCAAAAATATAATTCTTATCAACAAAATTCCAATAACCAATTCTTAAATGTTCCTTCCTTCAGGCGTATATCCGATGAACTTGCCCGGGGATCGCGATCGATTCACCAAAGCCTGACCATCCAGAACAAACATTTTCATTGCAGGTTGCAGGTATCCACAACAAAACACTGGCCGTGAAGGAACATGCTACGACGGCACGGACAGTGAAAGAATACTGTGCGATTATATTGTTGTAGTTTATAAATAATTCTGTCTGATGAGTTTAATATATATGTGATTTTATGCAGATGCTAATAAATAGACATTTTTTTTTTTTTTTTTTCAGAGGAATGAGTATAATATCTGTAAGTTGTTTCAAGCTTTGCGATAAGTACGTCTAGGTTGTATGTCGAAGACATAAACATACATACATAGGTCACCTAGGGGTAGTAAAATGGCGAGATGATTTGTTGTTACGGGTGGGTATTTGTAACGTGGTGAAGAACCCACGGAAGCCGGGCAATAAATATTCGTTAGCTATGCCTACGGTAGTTACGATTTTTATAGGCAGTAATATGTTCCTGCAGGTTACGTAAAAATGAGAGCATGGTCGTAGGTACCATGGCATACAATCATTCTAAAGACATTTTCAATGAACAAAGATAAAAAGGGAAATTATAACAACGATCGTGAAATTTAATTTTTGTCACTAATTAATTAATAAATTAATTTATATTAATAAGTAATGATACCAGAAGGTACCCACTTACAGATACAAATAAATAAGAACAAGAAGATGGATAGTTAAGTAAAATAGATGGAATAATTGAGAAACTAAATTTTAATCCGTAAATAAGCAACAACTAATTTAGGGAATTGTTAAATTAATTTTAACGAATAAATAAATAATTTAGCTGACAAATAGGTAAATTAATAGAACGAATACTTAAGTGAATAAATTACCTAACGAACAAAATAATATAATCAAATAAATAAACAGGTAGATAGATAAATAGGCTGATAAATAAATAACTTAATGGAAGTTTGACTCATTTTGTTTTTATATTTTTTTTTGTTCGAGTAAGAAATTTAAGTTTCTTAAATAAGTTCTTAAATAAAAGCTTGCCAAAAAAAAAAAAAAATACAACCAAAAAACCTAATTTAACTAGAAAGTAATAAAGAAAAACCTGAGATTAAATTGTTTTAGAAACAGTGGATTTGTAAGCTTGAAAATTAAATGAGGTAAATAAGTACGAATTTTGTTTTCCTTGGAACGAATCGTAAAAAAAATGTTTTAAAAGAAAAGGAAACACAAATAAATATAATGTCAAGTTCAAGAACTAACTGTGAACTATGACGAACGCGAAAAAAAGTTGGAGATAAATAGTTTTAAGTAGAAATATGTGTTAGAAAACTCGAAATGAAATTTATATGCTAGTTTTGAACAACTTGAAAAAAAACTCCTAAGTAGAACAGTTAGGTTTAACAACAAAAAAAAATATAAAGTTTGCCAACCAGAACAAAAAGCAAGTTGGAAAAACTTAAATTAAAAGTGTTTCCAGAGAAATGAAAACAAAAATAAGCAAATTGTAGGAACAGACTATGAACTAATGTAACTCGAAAAATTATTAACTTATTGAAAACCTCAACTAAAGTAGTTTTTTTTTTTTTTTTTTGGTTTAAAATAAGTGTAATTTTTCTTCAAACAATACTATTATGCACTTAAATTAATTTTACTAATAAGTAAAAATAAAAAAATGTAATTGAAACAAAAAAAAAAACAATAAAGATATAAAAACTGTTTTGCATAAGTGAGAACTCTGATTTTACAAAGAGAACCAAAATAAGTCAGATTATTTTGTATTTAGGTTATATAAGGCTAATTTGTTTAATTATTTAGTTTATAGGTATTAATAATAAATTCTTAAAAAAAATAATTTTTGAAAGTTGTGTACTTTTTTTGTTAAGTGCGTTTTCTCATATATTATTTCGGGGATGCATCAGGCAACTGCATTGGTGGTGATGTTTTGACGAACTGTGAACTGAGCTGCAAAGGTAAATGGTTTACGATTTTAAAAGACTGTCGGACGGACTAACTTTGAAGTTTTTCCCTCTGAGTGGTAAGTAAATTAACAAAATATAACGTAAGGACAAAGATTTTGATGCTATCTGGGGACTTCCGCAATTCTAGGCGAGCCCGTGACTTCTGCTAGAAGACATGAAGCACTCAGACAAGCAACACATAAATGAAAGAGAGAAGATTAGAAAAGAAGGTTGTGCAACTGTATGACACCTCGTCATTTTCCAGGCCACAATTCTTTGAAATAAAAAAAACGAGACTTAGGGATGAAATTTGAAATAAGAGAAAGATAGAAAAGTAAAAATTTAACACTTAAGGAAGGGTTAAAACAAGACAAAACATTGTTTAATTGTAATCGTCATCATCATCTTGTTTTCCCGTCGCAAATGAAAATGGTATGTTTGAAACTTTCCTAATCATGACATACGGGTTTCCAATGATGATGACGGGAACAATTGGGAAAAAGGACAAAAACAAAGACCAACGTTGTGGGCGCCATTTGTAATAGGTCTGAGGAGTGTGAACTATAAAGTTCAATTATTAGTTTTATTGAGGTGCGTCATGGACTGGCATGCTGGTCGGTACTCGGCTCGAGCTCACCGGAAATGGGTGGGAACTTTGTCACGACGGCACCTTCTCACCTATCACGAACACATAAATCATGCCAAAAAAAAACAAGAATTAAATCAATTGAAGATTGAAATAATTGAAACCCGGACGGACATTTACCACCAGAGGGAGCTGAAGATGTTGTCTCAGCTAGACCTTCCCCACCCTACCTTGGAAGTTACCATGGTCAGCGATGTAACCTCCCCTTGAATCTACTCACCTTTTTCTTCTGCTCAGTTCATAGATCACCAATGTCACTTCGTTACCTTCCACATCCCCTAAAAAAAAAGAACTTAAAAAGCCATCAAGCTTTGCGCTTGAATCAAATACTGTGTTTCCACCATCTTGGCGTGATTAACAAAATCTATTTATTGATTATCAAAACAGTAAATTTATATACACGTATGGTCTGCCAAAAAAATTTCAAAGTAACTAACATTTGAAAAAATCTAAGTTGAAGGTAATACTTAACAATATGATTTAGGAGTTTCGATTCTTTACTTATTTTTATATGAACTCTTAAAAGGTATGAATGACCTAAAAAAAATTAATAGTTTGATCATCAATGAAAATTTTGACTAAATGTCATTAACATTTAACCCAAAAAAAAAGTAAGTTATATGATCAGGTAATAGCAGTAATTAATTTTTTTATATTTAACAATGACGAAAATTTAATGACTCTATTTTTCTATTGAGAAAGTAACGTTACGGGATCTTTCAGATACTAATAAATATTTGTCGGATACGGAAGCTTCACCCTTTTATTTATTGTTTTGTTACACCTGTATCTCTTTACAACAGGAAAAAGAAACTGAAATGACTGTCAGACCTAAATTGAGCTCGATGTAGGTGATGGTTCAAAACAACCTGTAGAATAGTAGAGGGGGAAACCTGTACGTTCCAAACAATAAAACTTTAACTTCCTACGAACGTTGCTTCCTTGACAACACCAAACAAAATAATAACTTTGATTTTTAAAGATTTATTAAGTTACTGCTTATAAAAAAAAACTATTCTTACAAAAATTCGGTACTACCCATAGTGTTTTGGATTACATATAACGAAATTCATACAACGTATATCACGCCAAGCATTTATTTTTACAACAAAAAAAATAATTTTTAATAATCTGAATTCGACTGAAACCCGTAGTTAGACGAATAGACGGATCTTAACAATTTTCCCTAGCCGACTGCGGGTTGCCCCACTGTAGATTGAATACACTCAATAAAGTACCCACTTTTAGATTGACTCGGCTTAGTATGGCAAAAAAAAAGAACTTAAGAATTGACATTTGCAAATAAAAAGATTAACACAATAGCGACGCAGTAAAAACTTGGTTGCTGATCTTGATTTTCTTGATTGTTGACTTGATATTCTTGATTGATGGATAAATTCTTGATTCTGGAATCTTGGGTCTGGGCAGTTCTTACACCACACTTCTTGACTAAAATATTGATTGCCGAATCTTTTCTTGATATTGTGTAAGGACTTCTGACTGACTTCAGATAACTCCTGACGTTTATTATAAAAAAAAAGGAGGGGGGCGATCACGACTTTCTTTTGCCGTCGTCGTTGATCGCCTCTTGAAATCCTAATGATTAAATGAAATAAAAGGAAACGTAAAGATCTTCTAAATATATAATTTATATAGATACGTGTATATATATATGGTGCAAAGAATTTTACACCAACATATAACAAAATTAATTTTCTTTTTTTTTTTTTTGTCAAATTGACTCACCCTCGGTGGTATCGAAAAACAATATTGAAGATATTTTCTTTATTGAATGGTGCGGTAATATCCCAACTGTAGTGCGTAGGTTATGGATTTTCTCCACTGCAAAAACTATTTTGTGGTATATATATATATATTCTTCTTGCCGACTGCTACCTGTGGTACAACAAAAAACATACACGAGGTTCACATTAGTTCCGTTAAAATTACTTAATAGTGAATTAAACATTGACTTTGCAATTTTTTTGTTCTAGAAACTTACTTCAATTTTAATTTGGAATTTGCTTCAATTTGTTCGGTTTTCTTTTCCTGTTTTTTTTTCTTTTTTTTTAATTATTACACTATTGTTAAATCCACACGCGACTGGCTGAGAATTTCTATGGGAGCGTTCTTTGCGTACGCTCAGCTTGGTGGTTCAAATTAAAATCCTCCATTCTGATTCCGTGTCGACTGCAAATCTACGATTCTATTCCGCAGTTCCGAAGAACGGAACAATTATCGTTTGATTCTTTACCACCAATCGAATCAAGCCACGTCGACACCTTTTGGGGGCGCGTTCAAATTCCTTACTAGATTTACACATGTAGATTCGTTGCCTTTCACACGGGGCAACAAACATGCCTACGATTTTTTTTTAAGGTTGTCATTCAAGGGTTTTTGATTAACATACGCGACAAGAAATATGAGAAGGAACGCAAGTAGAGGATTTCTTACATCCCTTAGAAGCACTCAAAAATATCCCTTAATCGTGCTTAAAAAAAAACTCGTAACCTGATTTACTTTCTTGGTCTCGGGGGGTTGGAAAATTCCCAGATGTTGAAGTCTCTACACGCCAACGCAGAATTCTTAAACGTCAAGGCAAAGGCCATCAGATAAAAATAAAAACGTCAAAGCAGTCAAACAAAGTCAAGCCTTACGCAAAAAAAATCGTCTAGGGCTGAGCATGGCCTAACGCTTCTTAATGACATTCATGGCACAAATCACTCCAGCGTGTCCTCGCACCTACGAATCAGCGTGAGAACCGTCACTAAATTCAATCGGTCAAGTTGTCCCGCCATTGACGCAGTCGTTCGCAATTTTGTTTGGGTTAAAAGGTATCCGTGTAAACCTCACGTGAAAATACACCACAGGCAACCTCATGCGTACGTTTTATGTATTATCGTTCGAGACTCGAAAGAAAGAAAATCAACAAAAAAGAGAATTGTCAAATTGCTAACAACAACATAAAAATTGGTGGAACGTTCAGAAGGTAAGCTCCAAAAATTTCTTAATAATTGTGTTCAAAAATATAATTCTTATCAACAAAATTCCAATAACCAATTCTTAAATGTTCCTTCCTTCAGGCGTATATCCGATGAACTTGCCCGGGGATCGCGATCGATTCACCAAAGCCTGACCATCCAGAACAAACATTTTCATTGCAGGTTGCAGGTATCCACAACACAGTAGCCGTTTTTTCTTTTTAAATAAATAGGTGACGAGGCTGGGGATCGAACCTTAGACCTCCGGCATGACAGTCCATCGCACAAACCATCACGCCATGGTAGGGAATCCACTATCCAGTGTAATATAGAGATCAGTGATGCGGGTACGTATACGAAAACAATTTCAATTCTATCTAACTCTGTCTTTCCTTTTGTTTAAAAAAGACACAAACTGTGTGGGAAGTACAAGAACTGTCAAATACATTAGAGATCTCTACCAAATTGTCAGTTTCAGATGACAGCTAAAACTTGGCACAATGACAGATGAAATTGGAAAGAAAAAAAAGGCGGGCTTATTTTTAATTACAAAAATCTAGCTATTTTGTGCCATAAAAAGATTTAAATATCTTATATAAAATATAAAAACATTTTTACCTGTAGGTTTTCTAAAAAAAAAAGGAAAAAACAATTCCAAATATTTATTTGCCTCCAAAATAAAACAAAAAAAAATGGCTGCTACTATAATGTCATTGTGCCAAAAATATTAATTTGACATTTAAAAATGAACGAGACAGAGATATATTGCCGTTTGTTAAAAAGCTCTATGTTCTTCAAAAAAAAAAACTGTTATACATATAAAGAATCCACTATCCAGTGTTTTATAGAGATCTGTGGCGCAGCCAACTTCATACAAGGTGCATTCGCGTACTACCCAAAACTACCATTTTACAGATTTAGTCCAAACCTGTATGCACATTTCACGTAGTTTTGAGGTAGAATAGAGCGCTCGCGAGAGAGTAAATTATTTCCCCTTCTTGCCAGATTTAACCAGAGAAATTTCTTGCGGCAGAAAGTGGTAAGTTCGGTGTCCTTTAAAAAAGCTAGTGGGAAGAAAAAACACAACAAAAATACAAAATGGCCGCTGTTTGTTAACTTTAAGTTTTTTTTTTGTTAGAAGTGAATATTTTTCTTTGTTTTCATCTTAATTTTTTTTAAAAACCACTGAACAAAATTGAAAGGAAGTTAAGTTCAATTTAATTAGTTAACTTCAATTTTAATTAACACTTTCAGTAAATGTATTTCAATGTTGTGGGTTTGTTTACGTGACGTTTAAAATCTGGCAGAAATTTTTGGTTCAAAGCGTTCGTGTACTTTTGGACTGTTTCCATTCTCTGAGAGAATTTCATCCCCACTCCTCAATTGATAATTTGCCAGTTTTAGTCCGGAAAGTACACGAACAAACCTACAATTTCCATGTGATTTGACAGATATGGCAATTCAGCGCTCAGACGTGTTTCGTAATTAAATCGGAGTGCTCTGAGCATACTCTGCTCAGAGTTTTCTGCTCAGAGTTTACTCCGTTCGCTCAAAGTCTACTCAGTGCTCTGCTCTGAACAAACTCTGAACTTAATAAGAAAAATGCCTAACTACTACGTTTACATGTGGTATTTAAGCGAGCTTGAAGCTCCCTTAGACCCTTTGTATACCTACATCGAGTTGAAATGAGCTTGAACCGACTCGACTGCACTGCAGGAGCGGAGTCGAGTCGAAATTTGTGCTAAAAAACCTGGGTTGAGGAGTTAACTTGAGAAACACCATATTTCATCTCGACACCATTTCAATTCAACTCAATATCGAGCTCTCAAATATGTGAACGAAAAACCTGGGTCGAAAATCCGACACAACTCTAACTCAAGCTCTCGGTCCTGAATATAAACGTAGTAAAACAAATGGGTTTAGAAGGGTGAAACAGGTGAAACGTACGAAGGATTCATATCTTTATATTCAGTATCTTTGTTCAATACATCGTTCGCAATTCACATCACTGATCTCTATAAAACACTGGATAGTGGATTCTCTATACCCCGTATTAATAAACGGTGATAGCGAGCGGATAACTTTAACTCGCCAAATTTGGCGTTTAAGGGATGGATAACTTCATAACACACCCATGCTTACATTTCATAATAACTGGTTCAACTACAAGCATATTTTTCATCAATCAGTGCGTGTGACACATGTAGAAGAATAATTCCACGATTTGATGAAGAGTAGCCGTACATTAAGTGGTACAGACTGGAACTATTATGAAATGTTTATTAATAATTAAAGTTATCACTGATCTCTATAATACACTGGATAGCGTATTCATACAATAATGATGGCTCCATTTGAACAATTGTTATATTATGCACCTAACCATTTTTTGTACAACAGTATACCTGTATAACATATAAAAAACCGAAAATGACAGCGTCAATATCAAAGAAACTGAATAAATTCAGTATCTTTGGTCAATATCATGTAATTTTTGTTTCATTTCGTTTTCGCGACATCTTTGTTGTTTTTTCTTTTGCGGTAAACTTATAAATCAATTAAGAAAATATAAAATAAAATACAAAATAAAAACTATTTTTCTGTGGAATAAAAAAAGAACATAACATATTTTCATATTTTGCACGAATTTATTACAAGGGTTAATATTTTTTTTTGTAATCACTAAAAACTTACTTTTAATTTTGTTTTTCCTCGTGAGTCACAACAAACGCCTGAATCTGAGTACGAAAATGAAAAAACTTCGCAGAATACGAAAATATATATATGAGTTAACCACAAATAATATTTACAGACAAACCTCAAATTATGCGGCTGACCACGATTTTAATCTTCAATTGGAACCACAAAAACTGTTATACATTGTAGGGAATACACTATCCAGTGTATTATAGAGATCAGTGAAAGTTATCCAACGAACAAGTTGTCTATCCGTGTGCTAGCTAACACGTGTGTTAAGCAGCGGACAGTGACTTCTTATTAATAGGGCTATATATGTATAACAGTTTTTTTTTGAAGCAAATTGAATTTGACGGCTTGTACTTCCTCACAGGGACTGTCTCTTTTTTAAACTAAAAGAAAGAAAGAGATAGATGTTAGTCATTAAAAAAAAAAACTACGAATCTGAAATTTCAGCCAAAATTCATTGTGTCAAATTCTCGTATTTACTTATAGAATTTGCATTGAAACGAAATAAAATAGATTTTTAATTATATTCGTTAATTTATAATTTATGCTAAAAGCTGTGAAGATGAAGTTTTATGTAAAAAAATTAACAACAAGTTTTATTAATGTCAAATTCCTTTTACCAAAAAAATTCGATTTGTTTTATAAACAGCATTCATTTTTTTCTTTTAATACAAGGAATTTGTCCAGAAAAATTGATTTTTTCTTCTAAACAAATCGATTTTTTTTTTTTAAGAATTCGACATAAATTTCATTCAAAATACGATTTTTTTTCTAAACAGAATCGATTTTTTTCTTTTAATACAAGGGATTTGTCCAGAAAAGTCGATTTTTTCTTCTGAACTTATAAAAATGATGCAGAAAGCTTAAATTTTGGTTTAAAAAAAATTGTGTATATTCTTTTTCACAAAAAGAACTGCGCTAGCGAAAAAAAAAAATATTTTTACTTAAGTAATTTTTCAAAGAGTGGCAATGTAGTTAAGGCTTTATCCTGCATTCAATTTTTTTTTGGTTTTCAAATCTTTAAAGATCACAAACATTTTTTTTTTTTAAGCCTAGTATACAGTTCCTCCTCGAAAAAAAAATACACGTACTTCTTATGGGAGCGATTTTATCGCAAAAAAAAAATTTCTGCTGAAAAGTTTTTTTTATTGAACTGTGAACTATCCCCAGAAATAAAAAATTATACTCACCACGATTCTTTTTCGCGCAAAACAATGTCAGTGACATTGTTCTGTGCAAAAAAATATAGTTTGTGCTTACACGGTGCCTCAAGAGTTATGACTCTTTATGAACCTAAATGAGTATGAAAGAGACAAAATATCAAATAGTCATGACTCTTGAGGCACCGTGTAATATTCGACTAAAAACAATTTTGTTTCACCACAGATATTTTTTTTCCGGAAAAAAAGATTTTTTATTTTACCACAATAGCTTTTTTTATTCAAAAGAACTGTATACTAGGCTTTAAATAAGTAAGTATTACAATTTTATTATAAAAACTCATGAGCACAAATCCACCACTAAGTAAAGCGAAAATCAAAAAGGTTCAACTTGTATGTATATACTTCAGCTCTTTTGGCACTTCTCCCACCAAAAACAATTGTCATGAATTTTCAGATGAAATTTTCTCGTCTGAAGTTTCAGATGAAACGTCACTAAACGTTACTAAAAGTCACTTAAAGTAATCTAAATTTTTATGACAGCTGGCCAATCAGAAGCACCAAAAATTCCAAAAATCTGAAATATTAGATGTAAAACGTAATGCATTGAACGCGGCCATTGTTGATGTGAGTCTGCGACATGAGTCTGCGAGGTAAATAAAAGGAAAAACAAAAATATGGGAAACAAGAATTCATTAGGTAAAACTAGAATTGAAAATTCAAAGTACGTAAGTATAAATTTAATACATAATACGTATATTAATATAATTTACTCGCGAAAAAAGATGCAAACGAAAAAAAAAACAAACAAGAAATACTAAACTGTAATAAGTGGTAAAAAAAAATCTGACGTTGTACCTCCTCACAGTTATAATTTTCCCTCAATTTGCTTCAATGCTTCTGTGGCTTTAAAGAACACTGAAAATGAACTAAAGAATTCATTTTCAATATTTGCGATCCTCTCTACAGGTACAGACACTACAGACAGTCGTAATTTTTATATGAATCCACTATCCAGTTATTTATAGAGATCAGTGATTCACATCTATTCATCGACACGCAACGAAATTACAAAAACAAAAATAATGTAGACAAATGGGATTTGGAGGGTGAAAGGTTCGAAGGATTCATATCTTCATATCAATCAGATATGAATCTGTGAATACGATATAATGTGTGAGATGGGCTGTCAAATTGTGTGAGATGGGCTGTCAAGTCGTGTGGGATGAAATTTCATATTTGGTTTCCACACTATTGTTCTTAGCTTAATTTTAATACTACGTTTTCATTAGAGCAAATGAGGTAATTTCGTTGAAAATTTCCAAATTATACTACGTTTTCATTAGAGCAAATGAGGTAATTTCGTTGAAAATTTCCAAATTAGATCGGAAATTACCTCATTTCCCATACAAAATCAAATTTCGAAATGAGGTAATTTCAACCAAATTTGCACGAAATTAGATTGGAAATTAGGCAAAACCAAATCGAACATATCTAAATTAAATGCTATTGTGAATCACAATTCACAATGGAACAACATCTGACTTGAAATGTCAAAATATATGAAATTCGATTGTTGAAGAAAATCAACATTTTTACAATCGGATACAAAAATAGAACAATTAGGTAATTATTTTTACTTTACTTAATAAAAAATTGCTTTTATTTACTATATCATTTTTGTAGTCTTATATCTTGTTGAGTGACCTGCCAATACACATTCTTCTATTTGTTGCGAAAATGTGAAGCTGAAGACAGACTTGCCCGATTCCCTGTCCGGACTTTACCAGTGCCATTTATATTTATATTTTGCAGCCAAATGCTGAAAAGAAGCACACTTCCCTGGACTAAGCGCAACAGATATTCGTGTCACTATTTTAATCTATAATTCGACACAGGAATCTGGAATATTATTAGATATACAAAGATAGGTACAGTTTTGGAATACCAAGAAGTTTCACTCCATCAATCACGCTACCCAATATTGTTAAGTGTCTGTATGGCCAGATTTTGTTGAAAATTAAGTACACGATTAACTGATAACCATGCTAAGAAATCATAATTTGTATGTATGTATATAAAAAAAAGACAATTTTATATTCCAAATTTATTTTATAAGACATTTTAAGGACAAGAAACAATAAAGCAATTGTGCAAGGTTTGCAATTGTCCAGTTTTTTATTTAAAGAATATGGAAACGAATGCCGGAACAATGGTGAAGCTTGCAATGCTTAGCCATTGCTATTGGAACTCTTAACATATATCGGCGCTGGTTCTTGTTAGAATGAATGAAGAGATGTTTCAAAGTTCGTTCCTTTTCGTTTGGTTTTTTCCAATCAAGTCGCACGTATTGCAAAGAATCAAAATTGCTTCCAGCTGTGAGAATTCATAGTCTTCATCGCAATGACATATTAATCATGGTCTGATTAACGTTCAAAAATGGTCTACCTGCAAAGCCGGTTTGGAACACATGAAGAAAGCTGAACATTGGAACTATTGACATTGGATAGCCAAAATACTGGCTATGTTACACTTTTTCACTTCCACGGAGAAAGTATAGTTTATGTAGCAAATAACAAAGTAATATTGCATCCGAGATTTTTTTCATAGCCAGTAGCAAACGCCACCGCCGCGCCGCTGCCGTATTAGGAATGATTCCGCATGAAGGTGCTCATTGTAAGCAATAAGTCCAAGCTCTCTTCGGATGCAGTATGGTCACGGTTTTGGTCAATCGATGCCACCAGTATTTCTCGACATACAAATCTCACAAAAATGGCAAGATACACGTATCTACTTTATTTTGAAATAACATTGAAGTACTTGCATTCCTGCAATGCCTTCACCAAGGATTAATTTATTTGGAGTGTTCCAGTTTTTCCTTTTTTATTTAAATTTTATATTATGAAATCTATTTTCTAGTTTTTGTTTGGTTTAAATTTATTTTTTTTCAAACTTGTGTCAACTGCCAAACCAAATCCAAAAATTCAAATAGCTGTCAAATGAAATTTACAAATTTAGATGAAAACACTGCTTGCGTTCGGGTGGTAGTGAGATAAGCTATCCACCTATCCCAAAAATTTTCAGATACCTTGAGTTGTTGTTGCATCAGCTGACATCAGAAGTTTTTCAACAAGGGATTACAACAACACAAACCTATCCGGATAGGTTTGGCTTGCCCCCCGAACGCGGCCATTATTTCTGTAATTTGCGAAATTACCTCATTTCGGCTCTAATGAAAACGCAGTATTAGATCGGAAATTACCTCATTTCCCATAAAAAATCAAATTTCGAAATGAAATTAGGTTGCAAATTAGGTGAAATTGAATCGAACACATCTAAATTTAATCTATTGTGAATCACACAATTCACAATAGAACATATATTTTGACTTCAAATGTCAATTTGAAGAAACAAAAACAAAATAATTTGTATATTTGTTAGCGCAGTGAGTAAATTAAATTATTAAATTAATAAATTAAAATAACAACTAATACATTTAAGTAACAACAATAACAAAATTAGTAAATAAAAATAAAAATCAAAATTTCAAAACAAACGGTGGAAATATGGCTTTGGTACATGAGTCAAAAATAATTCTCAGTCGGTTTGGTGCTTTCGGTCGACAGATTCAAGCTGATTTCACTAGCTCAACATATTTCCTATCTGACCCAGAACCCGAAAAGAAAAGAAATACAAAATTAAAACACCAACGAACGTCCCAGTCAGCAGAGAGATACATTTCAGTGTACAGAAGTCCTATAAAATCATGATTTGCATACGAACCTGTCTTAGAGCTTGAAGCATGGGCTGGGCGAACCATTGCCACTATTGCTGTTTGGTTTGGTTTAGAAACCATGCAGAACCAACTACGAACTATGGAAACTGTTGCTTAGTACTTAACTCTTATGAATGGTATAGAAAATAAAAACTATTTATTTTGGTCCTAATTCAACAAAAACACTTTTTTTTATTTCTTTTTTACAACTGGTCTAACTTGATGTTCAGTTCATAGGTTTCATCTTTTTTTGTCAACGTGGCCGACCGAGGGTAGATAGACACAAGATTTTCTTCATTTGGTACTTGAAGGAGGTCTTAAATCCATCAATTTTGCCTGTCGTCGATTCTTGATGGGTGAGGCAACATACCAGAGAATTTGCCAGCTTTGTTCAAACTGGTTTCCCAACAGACTTGGGATGTGTAGTTTGAAGTTTGATCAGAGAATTGGTGGCCAAGAAAGCATGATAGTACCTACTTGGGAGCTTCTTCTTGACGAGTTTCTTGTTCAGCTTCTTGAGAACCTCAGTGACCATGCATTCGATTTTATTTGTCTTTTGGCTTCATTGCAGTTGGTACTATTGATATCCCGAAACCAAAACAAGAATTTTGAGCAAACATTTTGCAAATATTTTTTTATGACTTAAGTTTTTAATTTTATCTGCCAATTCAGTTTCAAAAATTTTGACCAGGGCTGTCAAACGAAATGAGGAACGTTTATGAAAACACTTTTTCTGTAATTTGCGAAATTACCTCATTTGGGCTCTAATGAAAACGCAGTAAGAAAGAAAAATAAAACCTTGTTTTAATTAACTTAACACAAAAAAAAAGTGTTTTTATTTTCTGTTTTTGTACTTTAATAATTATAAATTGTTGGTGAGGTAATCTCTCGTGCGTCATTAAGACTTGTTTGATGCCCACAGAGTCGCTCCATTCCTTATAATATCTATTCAGTTGGTACCTCGAATGTAGAAGGGCACCGGCGATTGTTATGATTATAGGTACGAAAGATTTCCAGATCTCCTTGTCCTTCTTTCACAGACCATCAACAGTAGATTGTTGTTGAAGGTACTTAATCGTCTATTAAATTATGCGATTTGCTGCAGGATAATTGTACTTCCTGAACTTTGTTTAAGCAATTGCAGCTCACAATTTGGATGCTCAAGTACCGCAGCGGAACAAAGAAGACCGATATGCAAAGGTCCATGACTAAAAAACAATTATAAAACACATTCAAATACTGTTTATTATTAGCACTATATTGACGTATGGATTTATCCGAAGCTCTATTCCTATTTTCCGAGCCAGCAAACAAAATATTTTGTTTTTGTTTTCTTTCTTTATTTTTGTTTTGAAAATTTCAAATCTGACATTTTGAATTAAAAATTGCTCCATTGTGAATCATAATTCACAATAGTTTTTAATTTAGACTTGTTCGATTTGGTTTTACCTAATTTCGTGCAAATTTGGTTGAAATTACCTCATTTCGAAATTTGAATTTGTATGGGAAATGAGATGATTTTGAATCGAATTTGGAAATTTTTAACGAAATTACCTCATTTGGCCTAATAAAAACGCAGTATTAAGCTCTATGATGTATAATACGTACTAGTTTAAACCTCAGGCTCCCATTAAAAAATTATTTACTTTTATCACACTCAATTTTTAAAAATTCGAAGAAACTTTTATTATAAGAGCAAGTTTGTGCGATCCAGTCGTGCGAGTAACGTATATTGACCCTGCCATGAAAAGTGATGAGTCTGCTCATAAAGACAATATTAGCAAATTCAATCCACTTTCATGGTAGGGTAAATAAACACCTTACTTCCATTGCTACAATAAGCAACGAAAAAAACTAATAATAAGCATTAACTAATTAATAAGACAATATTGTATAGTAAGCATTAATTTTAAGTTTGTAAATATGTACAAAGAATAAAGTTGAGTTGAGTTTGACACTCTGAATCGTACGGTCGTTTAATTTATTGCTACTCTATAAAAATATAACTGGCGCAGTCGGAAAACAACGGAAGCATACAAAAAAAAAAAAATAGATTTACCGAAAGTTGATACGAAGCGGATAAAATAAAATTTATTAAGAAGAGAATAAACAAAAATAAAAGAAAATTATTTTTGTTATTGTTTTAGTGGACTGTATTGAATTAAATTCAAATGAAAGATTTTTTTGCGACCTTTAGTCCAATGCGTTTCGCCCAGGCACGACAGTTGGGCTCATCAGTTAGATGCTGTCGTACCCTTCTAAGACGCAATTTTTTGTCGATGAATACCGACTCTTAATAAAATCTACAGCGCAAAGGCAATGTAAATTATATTATTCTAGGGGAACATGGTTACATTCTTGCACCTAGAAATATTTGTTGTTGTTGTAAGCCCGTGGTCTGGCTAATGTAAATGTAAATGTAAATTTATTATTCGCGAGGAAACTCACTCAAGTAAAGAATTTTTTTTTGTGTTTGTCATCGAGTCCCCACCTAAACCGGTAGTCTAAAAAGGAATCGAGAACAAAACGAGAGTGCCAAACCACGTCCACACCTCCACCCGAGTGAAAAAAAAATTTTAAAGGGAATTTTAATTCTAAAGAAAAAGATCGAAACGGATCACAAACAATTCGAAATACCAATTTTAACAATCAACAACATAAACATAATACTAGGAGCAATTACTCGTATAATAATAATAATAACAATAGTTTCCATAATAAGTCAGGTCAAAGTAATCTCCCAAATAGACAGCAAAATAATAAGCAAAGTAGACAGTATAGAAATGACAAAAATAATAACACAGATAGTAGAAACAATTCACAGCAAACTAAACAAAGTTCTGGCCATATGTCAGTCGATGCTTAAAGCACTGATGAAATACAGTCAATCACACTCATATTCGTACAGTAAGCAATATGCATTTCTTTTTGAGTTACATCAAAGACCACATCAAAATCTTAACTATATTTGATTTAAAGTCAAAGGTCTGATAACCATTTAATATTACAGACCAAAAAAAAAATACCTTCCCTTGACAAAAAGAGGACATTTGTTAACAAAATTCCAAACACTCAGTTGAAAGAAGACAAATTCATATTCGTACACCCAATATTTCTTTGGTTTTAAACCAAAAATTAACACTTTTTCAATATTTTGTATTGTAACGATGAAATCAGCACCTAACTACTTTCGGAACAAACAAAGAGCCAAGTACAAAAATACCCTTATCGAAGACAACAACCATTTATAAAAAATCCCGAGAGAGCGCGCCCATCTCTCTTAGGGGAAAAATGCGCTGAATGGAAGAGTGGAGAGAACGCCATCTCTCTTCATTGGAATGGAACCTTCCAGAAGCTTATGTGCCAGTACTTTCGAGTAGAGTCCCGAACCTCTCAGCTCACTATATAAGGAGAAACTTTTTGAGCACAGACACAGTTTATTTTTGAAAGCGAAAGTGTAAAGTTCAAAGTTAAAAGTATCCGGAAGTGAATATAAGTTGCATACTATTGAGATTGATGATTAATAAAATATTTGAAGTGAAGTAAAGTGTGTTTAATTTAAAAAGGAAATAATTGACGGTTGACAGTTAAAAATAAATAAGTTTTATATCGAACCGTGGTAAAACGTTACATTGGTGTCAGAATAAGGGATAAAACTTATTTTATCTGTGCATTTAAGTAAATTAACTTAAAATAAAAAGTGCGTGTGTGTTTTTTTTAAAATAAATAAACAGACAATGGGTAAAATTTTGAATGATTTAAATTGTGTTGAACTTAAAGCAGAACTAAATAAACGAGGTCTTCCTACTGCTGGATCAAAAAATGACCTCATTATTCGTCTGCAGGAACATTTAAGACAACAAGGTGAAAACCCAGACTCGTTTATTTTCACGATTGAAATGGAGGAAGAGCAAGTAAGTACTAGTTTAGATATGACCAATATGATGGCTCTTCTGCTCGCCCAGTTCGAAGAACAAAGAAAAGAACAAAAGAATATTCTCGAAGAGCAAAGAAAAGAGCAAAAGAATCTTCTCGAAGAGCAAAGAAGAGAACAAAAGAATGAACAGAAGAATCTTCTCGAAAAAATGGAAAAACAAAGTGTTGAGCATAAGAATCTTCTAGAGGAACAGAAAAACATCCTCGAAAGTAAATTAACTGTATTTGAAAACAAGTTCATTGCTCTTGATGAACGTTTTGAAGGCGTCGAAAAACAATTTTCGAAAGTAGACGCAAAGATCGAGTACGTTCAAGATAAGTTCGAGACAGTGGAAAATAAAATTCAGAGCATTACGATGGAACTAGATAGAGTTCGGAAAATGAAGATTCGAGAAAGTTCTGGCGAATTTGTAAAGCGAAAGGAAATGCATCCGCCAACCTTTGATGGACAAACTTCTTGGTCGATCTACAAGAAGCAGTTTGAGGCAGCCGCAGCAACAAATGGCTGGGATGACGAAGACAAATTTATAGCTCTGACGCTTGCCCTTAGAGGACCTGCTGCTGAATTATTGCAAAGCTTACCAGCAGACAAGAACGGCAACTTCACGGCTCTTGTACAGGCCATTGACAAACGTTTTGGAGATGGCCATATGCAAGAAGTCTTCCGCGTCCAACTCAATACCAGAGTCCAGAAAAGAGGAGAAAGTCTGCAACAACTTCAAGCAGATATCGAACGGCTGGCTCACCTGGCATATCCAACTGCGGGAGAGGAAATAATAAACCAGTTCGCAACAGAAGCATTTGTCCGCGCTGTATCCGACATCAACCTTCAGCGAGCGATTCGAACTGCCGGAAAACGCACGCTTCCTGAAGCATTGGCGTTTGCTCTAACTATGGAAGCAGCAGAACAAGCATCTCGAGAAGTTCTTCGGTTAAGAGAAATAGAAGTTGAAGAATGCTCCTGTCAGAGAATCGCATTCCAAAGAAATCAGCGAGACGGACCTGTTCGATGCTGGAATTGTAATAATACCGGGCATCTTCAGTGGCAGTGCAGATTGCCACCAAGAAAAGCTGCATGTCACCATTGTGGAAGCAGAGAAAACAACAGAGAACAACGTGGCAATTACACCAACGCTCCTCTTACTCGACTTGTTCCACAACCAGAAAAACAGGTAAGAAGTATCGATGGCCCCAGAACCACTGTCCAGGTCTCACAGACTAAACGAAACAACAAAAGTCTGACTGTGGAGGCAACATTAAACGGCAAGAAACACGTGGCTACAATCGACACTGGTGCCACTGCCTCCATTGTAAGAAGGGACTTGGTCAAGATGACATGGCTGCATAACACCAATAGCTATCGTCTGAAAACCGCTACAGGAGAGGCAGCTAAAGTGTACGGAGAAGTTCGTCTTCCGATTCGTTTGGCAGAACTGGAGTTTTCGCATCTGTTTTTGGTAGCAGATATATGTGACGAGTGCATCATTGGAATCGACTTCATGAAAGAACACGGAATAATTCTGGATATCGGTAAGCAAGTTCTTAATTACCAAAATGTAGAGATTCCTATGGTTTATGGTGACGAAAAATCATCAACTCTAAGAAGTGTCATTAAAGAAGACATATGCTTGCCGTCTTCTTCTGAAGTGTTCGTTTGGGCTAAAATAAAAGGCGATTTGGGTGGTCATCGATACCTCATGGTGGAACCAGATACTAACCAAGGCTCCCAAAACATCATCGTTGGGAAGACTCTTGTGGCACCAAAGAACAACATGGTACCTGTACGGATTCTGAACATCAAACCGTACGAAGTTAAGTTGAGAAAAGGAGAAATAGTCGGAAAATGTGAACCTGTGTCAGCGATAACTAAGATCACAGAAGAGGACACGAAGAAGCCTGCGAACTGCGAACAACTAAAGGCAAAAATCCTTAACTCAACCAATCTTAGTCAACATCAACTAAGTATTGCCGGTAGCCTTCTTCATGAGTATGCTGACATATTTTCTTCACCAAGTGGGCAGTATGGTCGAACACAACTTGTGCAGCATCGGATCGACACAGGAGACGCCAGACCGATTCGTCAACCAGCAAGACGTCTCCCCCTAGCCAAACAAGCCGAAGTTGAAGAGATGATATCAAGCATGAAGAAAGATGGGCTGATCGAAAACTCTAAAAGCCCTTGGGCATCGCCAGTGGTCCTTGTCAAAAAGAAGGACGGAAGCACTCGATTTTGTGTGGACTACAGAAGGCTGAACGATGTGACAAAGAAAGACAGCTATCCTCTGCCCAGAATCAGCGATACTTTAGATGCAATGGAAGGTGCTAAATGGTTCTCTACATTAGACCTAAAGAGCGGCTACTGGCAGGTAGAAATTCATCCAGAAGATCGTGAAAAGACAGCTTTCTCCACAGGAAACGGTCTGTGGCAATTCAAAGTGATGCCATTTGGACTGTGCAACGCTCCGGCTACATTTGAGCGTTTGATGGAATGCGTTTTACAAGGACTTACTTGGAAATCTTGCCTGGTCTATTTGGACGATGTCATCGTGTATGGGAAAACATTTGACGAACATTGTGACAACCTAAAAGCTGTATTCCAGAGGCTTCGAGAAGCACACCTCAAGCTTAATCCAGATAAATGTGCTCTTTTCAAGACCGAAGTTAAATATTTGGGACACATCATCTCATCCCAAGGAGTAAAGACTGATCCTGAAAAAGTGGACACTGTGAAGAATTGGCCAACACCACAGGACAAACATCAACTCCGAAGCTTCCTTGGCCTAGCCACATACTACCGGCGTTTTGTGAAGGATTTTGCTGGAATCGCCAAAAGCTTGCATCAGCTTACAGAAAAAGGAAAGCCGTTCAAATGGTCAGGTGAGTGTGAGAAAAGCTTCCAGGAGTTAAAGCTGCGTTTATGCAATGCTCCTGTGCTTACCTACCCTACTCCAGGGAAACCTTTTATTATTGACGCGGATGCAAGTAATGTCGGAATTGGAGCTGTACTGTCACAAGTCCACGACGGAGAAGAAAAGGTTGTCGCCTACTACAGTAAGGTACTCTCGAAGCCAGAACGGAATTATTGCGTGACCAGAAGGGAACTTCTAGCTCTGATATTGGCAACAAAACACTTCCATAAGTACATCTATGGACAGAAGTTCCTTCTCCGAACAGACCATGGAGCACTCAATTGGCTTCTGAACTTTAAAAATCCTGAAGGTCAAGTAGCAAGGTGGATCGAGAGACTACAGACATATGACTACCAAATTCAACATCGAAGAGGAAAGTTGCATTCAAACGCAGACGCATTATCTCGACGGCCTTGCAAACAGGACTGCAAACATTGCACACGCCAAGAAGAAAAGGAAATGATTGCCGTCCAACGAATAAGAGCTGATCCCATTTACGGTTGGAGTAATGAAGAACTTAGGACTGCCCAACAAGAAGACTCGGACATAGAGCCCATTCTTGCGTGGAAAGAACACCAAGAAAAACCAGAGTGGTGTGACATCTCCGACAGAAGTCCGGCCCTGAAAGCATATTGGGCACAATGGGACTCACTTCATGTGGAGGAAGGTGTTCTAAGGCGTAAGTGGGAATCCGCAGACGGTAAGTCCTATGTGATGCAGCTGGTCGTTCCTCGGTCCAAGGTTAATGACGTTCTTCGAGAGATGCATGACGGAGGTCATTTGGGAGTCAATAAGACTTTGGAAAAGATACGACAACGCTTCTACTGGCTACATGCAAGAGAGGACGTCGAAAAGTGGTGCCGAAAATGTGATACTTGTGCTGCTAGCAAAGGCCCAGGTAGGAAGCTTCAAAGTAAAATGCAACAATACAACGTAGGCACGCCTTTCGAAAGGATTGCAGTAGACGTCGCAGGCCCTTTTCCTGAGACCAACAGTGGAAACCGATACATCCTTGTAGTCATGGATTACTTCAGCAAGTGGCCTGAGGCATTTGCCATCCCAAACCAAGAAACCAAAACAGTTGTGGATCAGATTGTCTTCAATTGGGTGAGCAGGTTCGGCGTACCGATGGAACTTCATTCCGACCAAGGAAGGAACTTCGAATCTAACATCTTCCAGGAAGTTTGTTCGCTCCTTGGCATTAAAAAGACGAGGACAACGCCGCTTCATCCACAATCTGATGGGATGGTCGAGCGATTCAACCGGACGCTAAAGGAACATCTATCTAAGGTTGTCGGCGACTACCAACGAGACTGGGATAGACATATTCCATTATTCCTAATGGCCTATAGGAGTGCAGTACATAGCTCGACAGGACATACACCATCGGAAATCTTGTTTGGAACGTCAATACGACTGCCTAGTGAGGTGAAATTTGGATGCCGGACAATTGAGCCACAACGAACAGAAGAATATGTGGATAACCTCAAAGAAAGGCTCATTGACATTCATCAACGAACCAGAGCATTCATAAAAACATCTAGTGATCGGATGAAAACACGTTATGATGCCCGAGCAACAACAACAGGATTTCAAGAAGGAGACCTCGTGTGGTTTTACAATCCCCATCGACAAAAGGGACTGTCACCAAAGCTTCAACAGAACTGGGAAGGACCCTACACTGTTGTGAAGAGACTAAATGATGTGGTCTACCGTATACAGAGAGGAGTAAGAGGGAAACTGAAAGTAGTTCATTGTGACCGTTTGCATCGTTATAGTGGTGAAAGGAGCGACAGAATTGTTCGGGACGATCAATCTTAGGAGGGGGGCAATGTAACGATGAAATCAGCACCTAACTACTTTCGGAACAAACAAAGAGCCAAGTACAAAAATACCCTTATCGAAGACAACAACCATTTATAAAAAATCCCGAGAGAGCGCGCCCATCTCTCTTAGGGGAAAAATGCGCTGAATGGAAGAGTGGAGAGAACGCCATCTCTCTTCATTGGAATGGAACCTTCCAGAAGCTTATGTGCCAGTACTTTCGAGTAGAGTCCCGAACCTCTCAGCTCACTATATAAGGAGAAACTTTTTGAGCACAGACACAGTTTATTTTTGAAAGCGAAAGTGTAAAGTTCAAAGTTAAAAGTATCCGGAAGTGAATATAAGTTGCATACTATTGAGATTGATGATTAATAAAATATTTGAAGTGAAGTAAAGTGTGTTTAATTTAAAAAGGAAATAATTGACGGTTGACAGTTAAAAATAAATAAGTTTTATATCGAACCGTGGTAAAACGTTACAGTATTTTATCTATGCTACCATTGACGCATTTAGCAATTTTTTAACGTTTCAAACGTCCTTGCTTTTATACCTCATGTAATTTTCTCTGCAAGTCTGATTCAAATATTCGTCGATTTTTGTAATTTCGCGAATTACGATGCGTTATTTGTACAACTTGAATATTACTCAAGTGGTTAGCTTTGGATGTTATATGCTACAATTGTCCAAAAGCAATAGCTTCTTCACTGTTTCAAGCAGATATTGGTTCTTTACAGAATCTATGGGGCCATTTCCACCTTCGACTTTGGATAGTGACCTTAACAAATGCAAGAATGTTGATAAAGAACTTGTTAGTAAATGTGGTAAAATTGCAGTAAAAGAGATTTAAAAATTTCAAAATGCTTGCTAAATAGACTATACCATGGCACATAAAAAAAGGTATATTCGACAAAATATTGAAAAAGTGTTAATTTTTGGTTTAAAACCAAAGAAATATTGGGTGTACGAATATGAATTTGTCTTCTTTCAACTGAGTGTTTGGAATTTTGTTAACAAATGTCCTCTTTTTGTCAAGGGAAGGTATTTTTTTTTGGTCTGTAATATTAAATGGTTATCAGACCTTTGACTTTAAATCAAATATAGTTAAGATTTTGCTGTGGTCTTTGATGTAACTCAAAAAGAAATGCATATTGCTTACTGTACGAATATGAGTGTGATTGACTGTAGATGAAACATTTTTTATAAATTAGCCTCGGAAAAAAAATAAAATTTATGTAACCCTTACATTTAATCAAAAAAGTTATGCAACTCTACTAGATACTGGCTCTACAGTTATGTCGTTTTCGATTGGATTTTCAGAGTGTTTCACTCTTTTTTGATTCCAATGGAATATGAAAAACTCTTTTCCGTAATATGTGTATCTATGTAGAAGTAAAAACTAAAACGAATTCTTCAATAATTTCAATTCCAGAACATCTCAAGAAGAAACATTTACTATTTTGGCAATTAATCCAACACATACTTTTAAAAATATGTGTGTTTTCAGAGTGCACTCCTAGCACTCCTTAATGAAATCCGGAGTGAAAAAACACTCCTAAATCATCACTCCGAACAGCCAATGGAAGGTTTTTGGAGTGTTGGGAGTGTGGATGGAGTGAAAAAAGAGTACTAGGAGTGACCAACGGAAAACGACATTAGTCTTCTAAATTCAAAAATAGTTCCAAACCAAGTGTATGAAAACATGGGAGGTGAAGCCCATATAACTACAATAGAAGGTAAAGTTACAAAAAAAATCAATTTGTAAAAACAAAATGTCCTGATGAATTTAAACAGGATATAAATGCTAGGATAAGATGGGTTCAAATTAATTTAGAAAAGCCTTATGGATTCTTATTAGGAATGGATTGAATAGATAAAAATGTGAGACTAATAGATATTTATAATGAAGAAGTAGTTCTGAATAATAATGAGCGAATTCCATTTTTAAATAAAAAAATTGTTGATGAGGTAAATATGTTAGAGGAAAGTCATTTCGAAAATATAAAAACAGATTATTTAAACGAAGAAAAAAAAAGGTGTGACTTAGTTAATGTTCAAATATAAAAATTTGTTTTATAAAGATGGTGATAAGCTAACTAATACAACAAGTATAGTCTACGAAATTAAAACAACAACAAATGAACAGATTAATTCTAAACTGTATAGGTATCCACCTCAGCACGAGACAGAAGTTAGAAAACAAATAAGGGATACGGAAGCTGAGGGCATAATAAGAAAAAGTAAAAGTAGATATAGTTCACCTATTATTGTCATACCTAAAAAGGGAGATAATTCTGGTATACAAAAATTCAGGATAGTAGTCGATTACAGGAGACTCAAACAAATTAGAATTGATGACAAACAGCCACTTCCCAATATGGACAGCATATTGGACAAGTTAGGAAAAGCTCAGTACTTCACTGCAATTGATTTGGCAAAGGGTTACCACCAAATTTTAGTAGCAGAAGAAGATATTGAGAAAATAGCTTTTGTTACACCAGTTGGTCTTTATGAGTTTTTAGGGATGCCATTTGGCTTAAAAAATGCTCCCGCAACATTTCAGCGTTTAATTAATGAAATATTAAGGGATTGCATTAATGTAATTTGTGTTGTTTATCTTGACGATATTCTAGTTTATTCAACAACTCTAAGTGAACACTTTAAAGCCTTAACTACATTGGCCACTTTTTGCAAAATTACAAAAGTAAAAATATTTTTTTTCCCGCTAGCGCAAATGTTTTGTGAAAAAGAATGTACACAATTCTTTTTAAACCAAAATCTAAGCTTTCTGCATCATTTTTATACGTTTTCCAGTGAGCAACACTATCCCAAAATGAGTTTGAAAATTTTCACTTTTGTACTTTTTCACTTTTTTGGCTTATGTAGTTAAGGCTTAAATCTTTAGAAAAAAAATTCAAAATTCTATCAACCCATAACTTAAAAATAAAAAGAGAATACTGTAGCTGATTTCCTAACTGGCTGAACAGAATAGAATGACGGAACTGAAGCCGCAGACGGAACTGGAAGAGCTGTCAAAACGTGTGTTATTTTTTTTACATGTCCACAATGGAGCTGTACAGCTTTGAAAGTATTTTGAAGAAAAACAAAAGAATATTCTTGTGTATAAGCTCAGAATTCACATTTTTTGTTTCCAATAATTTTCCTTTTAATAAATAATTATTTTCGCGATACAAATAACCACAATATTTTTTCCGACCCAAAAAGTTGTATTTATTCTCCATACAATTTGAAACGTCAAAAGTGCCGTACGTGAAAAGTTAAAAGTTGGTGAGCTCTTCCGTCTGCGTCTGCAGTTCCGTATGCGTCTACGATCCGTTGTGTTCGCAACATTGAATTTGCGTGTATTCAATATTTTGACAGCTATACCGGCTCCGTCTCCGTCTGCGTCACCATTTGTTCAGCCAGTAAGTAGGCAAGAAAATAGTCCTAAAATATGTGATGAAAACAGTAATGAATCTAATATGGACCTATCTGATACCATCCATTCAGTAGCGGAACAGCTTCAAGATCATATTTTCTTAAAAGAAGAAATTAAAAACAAGTACAGAACTCAATTTATTTTAACATATAGTCCATGTAAGGAAATAGATAAATTTCATGGTAGAACAATAATAGAAATTAATCCACAAAATGAGGAACATGAAATTAAAGAATTACTGGTTAAGTATGTTAAACCAGGGAAAAATGGAATTTATTCTTATGTTGATGATAAAGATTATAATAAAATTCAACAGTTGATTATAAAATTATTTTCAAACTAAAAAAAAATTAAATTTATGAAGACTACTAAAAGGGCGCAAGAAATAGAAACAGAAGAAAAATGTCATAAGCAAATCTCATTATATCATGCTATTGAATCCTTACATAGTGGAATAAACGAAACTTATCAAGCAATTAAAGATAAAATTTATTTCCCAAAGCAGAAACATATTCAGCTTATCTATACTATTATATAAAAGAGTAACTTTTTTTGTTTGTCAGTTTGGCTGTATGTATGCACTAAACTCACAAACAAACAAAAAAACTCTTTTAAAAAATAGATATAATACAAATTTCACTTATCTGGTATGCTATAGGATACAGCAGAAAAGAAAATTTTTGTTAAATACAGAATAATTAACAAATTAAAAACTTACCACAAAAAAAATCGTATGGAAATTTTCTAAAATCAAGCATGTAGGTATTTTCCTTGCAACATTCTGTTTTATAGATCTTCAATTCATATTTACTTCAAGCTCAATTATTTATAAGGAAGAGTTGTTTTGCCATGGAAAATTGCCTTTTGTGGCAGAAGGCGGATTTGATCGGTAACTTTCCGGTTCGTCAAATCCAAATTTTTGTGGGGCTGATTTTGTGGAATTGGCCCAAAAAAAGTTGTTTTTTATTTTTAGGTAGGAAATTTTTTTTTTTGTTTTTAAGCCTAGTATACAGTTCCTCCTCGAAAAAAAAATACATGTACTTCTTATGGGAGCGATTTTATCGCAAAAAAAAAATTCTGCTGAAAAGTTTTTTTTATTGAACTGTGAACTATCCCCAGAAATAAAAAATTATACTCACCACGATTCTTTTTCTTGTCAGTGACATTGTTTTGTGCAAAAAAATATAGTTTGTGCTTACACGGTGCCTCAAGAGTAATGACTCTTTATGAACCTAAATGAGTATGAAAGAGACAAAATATCAGATAGTCATGACTCTTGAGGCACCGTGTAATATTCGACTAAAAACAATTTTGTTTCACCACAGATATTTTTTTTTCGGAAAAAAAGATTTTTTATTTTACCACAATAGTTTTTTTTATTCAAAAGAACTGTATAGATGAGTGATGGGTAGTAAAATCTTCATCGAAAAAAAAACAATTCAAACCATGTGCAATGTGCCTGGTAGGTAGGTCGGAGCGAGATAATGAGTAAAGGCTGTTTCACAATGCGACGAGGAAACGAGACGTGAACGTGACGAGAGCTCGTCGTAGCTGTCAAACCAATTTCAAGCAATAAGAATATACCAGAGTATTCACAATAAAGCGTTTCTCGTCGTCCCGTCACGCCATGATTTCGAAAAATTGAAAAAAAGACGCGACGAGACGACGATTTTCATTTTGACAATTGAGAAGAGGACACCGAGCGTATCTGTATTTGTATTTATATTTATTAATTGTGTAGATAAATAAATAAAATACCGAAAATGGCGAGCAAATATGTGTTTTTATTTTGCGACTAATTAATTTTGTCTTCATTAACATTCCCACCGTCTTCTTCTGCACACTTTTGGTTTTTTTTGCCTTTTGCTTTTTTGTAAATAAACACTCCCAAAAGTACTAAAAGCATTTTTTTTAACATTTTCATTTTCTTTTTTTTTTTTCAAATTTTGTATTTTATTTCCCAAATTCACTGACAAACACGAATAATTCTACGCTGTCTCTGTGAATAACTCGCTGCATTGTGAATTGAGGAACGATGTTATAACGAGAAAAAGATGAAAGCGTTTCTCGTCACGCTGACGTCTCGTTTTCTCGTCGCATTGTGAAACAGCCTTAAGAGTTGTTTTTACGTTTCGCCAGCGACGAATCGTGGTGCTATTTTTGTGTAATACGGCGTTTTCATTAGAGCAAATGAAGTGATTTCGTCAAAAATTTCCAAATTGAATTCAAAATCATCTCATTTCCCATACAAATTCAAATTTCCAAATGAGGTAATTTCAACCAAATTTGCACGAAATTCGGTAGGAAATTACGTAAAACTTTTATGAACACACCCAAATGGATTCCATTCAAAGTGGAACCCATTTCAAATGACAGGATTCAATGCAAAAACAACAAAAACAAGCGATTGACAATCTGGGCCTTCAAACAAAATTAGGAAATTTGAAATGTGAACACTTTTTTTGTAATTTGCCTAATTACCTCATTTCAGGTCTAATGAAAACGCAGTATAATGAAAAGTTCATTTAAAAAAAAAAAAACATCAACGGTAGGGAATTCTCTCTATAGTAAGAAATGAGTGGAGTTAGGGTATATATGTAATGAGTAAGGTAGGTACCTATAATATTTGCAGTAGAAATAAATGTTTGCTACTGAAATTGTTTGGTTTGGTGGTGGGTGTTTGCTGGATATGGTAAATGGAAACGAACTTATAGGCAAGGGGCGTGCACAAGGAGGAGTAATGGGCATTTGCACCCCTAATAAAAATTATTTTTAATTTTTTTTTCTGAGTAAATTAAACAATCACGGGCGCACGTAAATAGGATGGGGGGTGCCTATTACATGTAAATCGGCTTAGTTAATTCACAACTTGAGTTCTAATTGTTCGATTTTAAGGTAAGACTGAAATTGGTTGGTTTGGCGGTGGGTGGTTGGTTTTTTAATACTTTATTTAGGTTAGGTACAAATTTTTTCATGAGGATAAGTGATGGTGGGGTGGTAAAAATATGTATGCACGTTTTTTGGCAGTGAATTATTCTTCATCGTCAAAAAAAAAAAAAAAAAAATTCAAACCATGTGCAATGTGCCTTGGTAGGTGGGAGCGAGATAGTGAGTAGAGTTGACTGTTTTCGCGTTTCGCCGTCGACGAATCGTGGTGATATTTTTGTGTATAGGAAGGTATGGTAAAACAAAACAAAACATAAACAGTCGGTAGGTATTCTCTATAGTGTAGTAAGAAATGAGTGGAGTAGGTATAGCTATGAGTAGGTAGGTATATTAGGTATTTGCAGCAGAAAAAATGTTTGTATCTAATCTACTAAAATTGGTTGGTTTAGCGGTGGGTGGTTGGTGATGGTGAATGGAAAAGAAATTATTTAGAGGAAAAGGCGTGCACAAGGAGGGGTAAGGGGGCATTTGCGCCCCTTATACAAATTATTTTCAATTTTTTTTTCTGAGTAATTACACAATCAAGGGCTCACGTAAATAAGATAGGGGGATGCTTATTACATGAAAATCGATTAAATTTACAACGTGAGTTCTAATTGTTGGATTTTAAGGTAATACTGAAATTTTTGTTAGTTTGGAGGTTGGTGGTTGGTGATGGTGAATGGAAACGAACTTATTTAGTGGCAAGAGCGTGCACAATAAGGGGTAAGGGGGCACTTGAATCACTAATACATTTGTTTTTCAAATTCTTTTTGTTGAGTAACTACACAGTCAAGGGCGTAGGTAAGCAAAGGTGATGTGGGGGTGCTTATTACGTTCAAATCAGCAAAATTTACACCTTAAGTTCTAATGATCGGATTTTCAAGGTTCGAGATTTTAAATGAAGATTAAATGTAATGTGGGAACACAAGAAGACAAGAACGTGCGCAAGGAGGGATCTGGTTTCCATAATCGGCTCAAATTTTTTTTTTTTTTTAGGTAATACCTACCTACATATGTATTTTTATTTTAATAGGTAGGTACCTACTTTATTTAGGTAGTACAAGTGGTAAAATTTTTTTGATGTTGATAAGTGATGGGTGGGGTGGTAAAAAATGTATTCCGGTTTTTCGGCATGGAATTATTCTTCATAGACGGCAATAACCCTTGCTGGGAAAAAATGCTTCGTTTTAAGAATATGGTAGGTATTTGGTAGAGAAGAAGAAAAAATTTAACTTATTATTATTTGTATTGTATTATTTATACTAGAATGTCAGTTTATTAGACTTGACCATTCTTTATTCCGTGAATTTCATTGAATTTTGAACAACAACAACAACTTAAAGGTGCTACCACCAATTGCTTACGAATTAATTTTGGGTATTTTAATTCGTTTTATTTTTGTTTGGCTAGAGATATAGCTATTTCAAGGGGTGCCAAGCCCTATCATCAGTCTCCTTTTATAGTGGTGCTGAGCTTTAATCCAATTTTATTTGAAAAACTTTCTACACATCATGCGGTATTTGAACCCGCGCATCAGATTTGCTCAGTATTCGAAGCTGTGTACACTACGTACTCTGCTATCGTTGACCACTGACGTCACAGGTCTAGATGTGCTGTTTGTTTATCAATTGCATTTGGAGCATCAGCATTTTTATAAGCCCCTTTAAGTATGCTGTCTTGTTCCGCCTCCATTTTTCTCCGAACCTTATTTGATAGACTACAATTCGTAGTACGTATCAAAGGGGGAGAGGTTGGAAGATCGGTAACAAACCAGACTATTAAGTTATTATTATTTGTATTGTATTATTTATACTAGAATGTCAGTTTATTAGACTTGACCATTCTTTATTCCGTGAATTTCATTGAATTTTGAACAACAACAACAACTTAAAGGTGCTACCACCAATTGCTTACGAATTAATTTTGGGTATTTTAATTCGTTTTATTTTTGTTTGGCTAGAGATATAGCTATTTCAAGGGGTGCCAAGCCCTATCATCAGTCTCCTTTTACAGTGGTGCTGAGCTTTAATCCAATTTTATTTGAAAAACTTTCTACACATCATGCGGTATTTGAACCCGCGCATCAGATTTGCTCAGTCTTCGAAGCTGTGTACACTACGTACTCTGCTATCGTTGACCACTGACGTCACAGGTCTAGATGTGCTGTTTGTTTATCAATTGCATTTGGAGCATCAGCATTTTTATAAGCCCCTTTAAGTATGCTGTCTTGTTCCGCCTCCATTTTTCAAACAGCACATCTAGACCTGTGACGTCAGTGGTCAATGATAGCAGAGTACGTAGTGTACACAGCTTCGAAGACTGAGCAAATCTGATGCGCGGGTTCAAATACCGCATGATGTGTAGAAAGTTTTTCAAATAAAATTGGATTAAAGCTCAGCACCACTATAAAAGGAGACTGATGATAGGGCTTGGCACCCCTTGAAATAGCTATATCTCTAGCCAAACAAAAATAAAACGAATTAAAATACCCAAAATTAATTCGTAAGCAATTGGTGGTAGCACCTTTAAGTTGTTGTTGTTGTTCAAAATTCAATGAAAAAATTTAACTTTTCATTGATAAATTATTAATTTCTTTGTCAAGTGGTTACTAACAAAATTCACGGTCGTTCGTTCCTTAGGGGGTTATGGTAGGTAAGTATAACATAACATACAAATGGTCTGATTCTCAAAGTTGTCTTAAAATTACACTATAGTCAGGCAGGTAGGTACATAATTAGGTGCATTACATTTTTATTCAAATGCAAGCCCACACAGCCCACACACATAATTTTAGGAAAATAATTGTCAATGTTCATTGATACGTGTGGAGGCTTATTTTCAATGTTATACCTGACAAAAAAACGTCAATGTTACCTGCCAAGTAACATGGTGTGTAGCGCTCTTTAAGCTGAACATTTTTCGAGTTCTGATTTTAAATCATCTTTTTGGTCGATATTTGGTTGTCATAAGGTTTTACTAAAGAAGACCCGGGCAACGCCGGGTTTTATCGGCTAGTTATAAATAATTGTGACAAATGCCAAGAAATTAAATACGATAGAAATCCTATCAAACCAATTATGAGTATAACAGAAACACCCAAAGCTAGAAGCGATATTTTTCATATTGATATTTTTCACTATTGTAAATAAACATTCATTACTATTGTTGATAAGCTTACTAAATTTGCTGTTGCTTATTTAATAAGTGATAGAAATTGGGTGAAAAAGACCGCTATATTGGAAGGGTATTTAGCAAGTTTTGATAAACCAAATAAAATTATCATGGATAATGAATTTAAATCGGAACAAGTTATTAAGTTCTTAAAAAAAATAGAAAGCGATAGACTAAATCCAACAGTCACACTGGTAATGCCGATGTTGAAAGGCTCCATTCGACATTAAAGCCTAGTACGCAGATCGGGAAAAGATAAATTTTATCTCTACAATTCTAATCTCTACAAAAACGTTGGAAAAATCCCGCAAAATTAATGTTTTTCTTAGTTTTTTTTTTCTTTTTGTAAAATTATCGATAAATAATAGTTGATCGTATTTATCGTGCAAAATTATTGACCTGTAAAAATTTTTCCCGCAAAATAATGCTTCGAACATTATTTTTCCTGGCAAAATTTAGTGGAGACTTCACCCTACAGCGGGTACAAACGTCCCAATTTTGCGCGTGAACTGCGTACTACCTGGAAAAAAACTGAAGACAAAATTTGTCCTGGGAAAAATTTTGTATAAAAAGAAAAATTTTTCCCGAACTGCGTATTAGGCTTAACAGAAAAGATTCAAGCGATTGAGGAAGAAATGACAGTTGAACAAAAAATCCAAAAAGCAATTGGAAACTATAATGACAGAATTCATTCCACCATAGAAATGACTCCAAGACAGGCTTACAGAATAAATGACACTTTGTCTATGCAAAAATTAGTAGATCGTGTAAACAATAAAACAATAAAAAAATTAAAAATATTACAAAAATAAATAAGTAGGGAAAAGTATGTAGAAAATAGAACTAAAGGTTATATAAAAAATTATAAAAGAGTTAGGCATAAGGACCAACCATATTATAGAAAATTCCTTTTCCAAAATGTACATTTATTAAACATTAAAAGAAAACCTAAATTTGCAGATACTAATACCCATAGCCAGAAGAGAACGGGTACACTAAAATAAGAATTAGACAAGTAGATATAGTTAATGATACAGACACTATTTTACATATAATTAATCCAAGTGAGTTGTTACAAATTTGCAATGAATTAGAATTAAACATAGAGCTTTTAAAAATAGAAGATAAGCAGATTTTTTATCATGAAATAAGATTAATAAAAAGTAAACTTAGAACAATAAGCAGATCAAAGAGAAAAAAAAGAGGACTAATTAATGTTGTTGGTAGAGTTCAAAATTGGCTATTTGGTACAATGGACGATTTATATCGCGAAGAAATTCTTGAACATCTAAAAATAACTGATGAAAATAACCTCGTATCTATCAATACTCTTAACAAACAAATACAAGTAAATAAACATTATAATAAATCTTTATCTGATTTAAAACTTACAATAGAAAGCGATAGAACTAAAATATTAGAATCATACAACACAACAAATGAATTTATTCGTAATTTAAATTATAAAATTTTAGTTTTGGAACAGTCAAATAAGGATAGATTTTTGGAAAATAAAGTTAACTAAATTCTTGATAATATAATGGCTGCTAAAAATAATATTATTCATCCGAGTATGCTTACTTTGGAAGAACTAGAAAAATATAACATAGATTTTCCTACAATTAAACTCATAAAAGCAGGAGTTATGAAATATAAAAATGACTTATTATTATTCGCTATCAAAATACCTGTAAATTTTATATCAACAGAACTTCAAATTATAAAATCAATACCAAACACCAATCATTTGGAAATTAACGAAAAAGAAGAAATGATTGTAGAAATAGACGAACAAATATATAAATACGAAGAAAATTCACTTTTTAAAAATTTAAAGAAAAGTAAAAATTGTATTATTACTCATTCATGTTACTTAACATACAATAATTTAACAACCATTGAAGAAATAGATGACTAAACTCTATTACTTAAAAATATATATAAAGAAGTAATTTGGAAAAATTGTGATCAAAGAAATATTACATTAACAGGAAATTATTTAATGAATTATAATAATTGTTCATTAAAAATAAAACAAACTAAATTTTGTAATAAAGAAACTATTATACCAGATAAATATTTTTATACATCAAATAAAAATAATTGAAATGTTTTTAAAACCGATAGATTTTAATAAAATAATTATGGAAAATGTTAAAAATTTAGAAGAAATAAAAGAACTACACTATCATAAGAAAATAATGTATGGCTCAAATATAAGCCTAGCTTTAGTACTAATACTAAGCATAACTGGTGTTGTTACTTTTGTATTATTGAAATCAAAAAATAAGACAATCAAAATTGTAAACAATATAAAGCCGGAGACTTCAGATTTAAAGCAGGGAGGAGTAACGTATATTTACCCTGCCATGAAAAGTGATGAGTCTGCTAACAAAGACAATATTAGCAAATTCAATCCACTTTCATGGTACGGTAAATAAACACCTTACTTCCGTTGCTACAATAGGCAACGAAAAAAACTAATAATAAGCATTAATTAATTAATAAGACAATATTGTATAGTAAGCATTAATTTTAAGTTTGTAAATATGTACAAAGAATAAAGTTGAGTTGAGTTTGACACTCTGAATCGTACGGTCGTTTAATTTATTGCTACTCTATAAAAATATAACTGGCGATTTATTTTTCTTTCGATGTAGTGTAGGGAAAATGTAAAATATGGTTGCAATACAAAAACTTTTAAGGGTTGCGATTTTGCAAAAATATATTTTTTTAAATAAATGAGTTTATAGGAAAGGATGGTTTTAAAATATTTGTAGGTAGTTATTTTTGTTAAAAGTGAAGCATATAAAATCAAATAAATATAGTTACCTACATGTAAAATATAATATGGATAGGTATATAAGTTTTTGAAGAGAAGAATTTTGAAAACTACCTACCTATACAATTTCGGAAACAGAATTTCAAAAAGTAGAATTTCGACAAGTAAAATTTTGACAAGTAGAATTTTGACAATTAGAATTTTGGCAAAAAGAGGAATAACAAAAATAAAAGAAAATTATTTTTGTTGTTGTTTTAGTGGACTGTATTGAATTAAATTCAAATGGAAGGTTTTTTGCGACCTTTAGTCCAATGCATTGAGCCCAGGCAGGATAGATAGGTAGATAGATAGATAGATAGATAGATAGATAGATAGATAGATAGATAGATAGATAGATAGATAGATAGATAGATAGATAGATAGATAGATAGATAGATAGATAGATAGATAGATAGATAGATAGATAGATAGATAGATAGATAGATAGATAGATAGATAGATAGATAGATAGATAGATAGATAGATAGATAGATAGATAGATAGATAGATAGATAGATAGATAGATAGATAGATAGATAGATAGATAGATAGATAGATAGATAGATAGATAGATAGATAGATAGATAGATAGATAGATAGATAGATAGATAGATAGATAGATAGATAGATAGATAGATAGATAGATAGATAGATAGATAGATAGATAGATAGATAGATAGATAGATAGATAGATAGATAGATAGATAGATAGATAGATAGATAGATAGATAGATAGATAGATAGATAGATAGATAGATAGATAGATAGATAGATAGATAGATAGATAGATAGATAGATAGATAGATAGATAGATAGATAGATAGATAGATAGATAGATAGATAGATAGATAGATAGATAGATAGATAGATAGATAGATAGATAGATAGATAGATAGATAGATAGATAGATAGATAGATAGATAGATAGATAGATAGATAGATAGATAGATAGATAGATAGATAGATAGATAGATAGATAGATAGATAGATAGATAGATAGATAGATAGATAGATAGATAGATAGATAGATAGATAGATAGATAGATAGATAGATAGATAGATAGATAGATAGATAGATAGATAGATAGATAGATAGATAGATAGATAGATAGATAGATAGATAGATAGATAGATAGATAGATAGATAGATAGATAGATAGATAGATAGATAGATAGATAGATAGATAGATAGATAGATAGATAGATAGATAGATAGATAGATAGATAGATAGATAGATAGATAGATAGATAGATAGATAGATAGATAGATAGATAGATAGATAGATAGATAGATAGATAGATAGATAGATAGATAGATAGATAGATAGATAGATAGATATGTTATCGCCGTTAACTATTAAGACTTCTTTTTCAACTCTTGTAATCTAGCTTATTCATTCTAACAAAAACATTTTTTAATACTGGCAAATGAGAAAAAAGTTAGTCGAAGAAGTCAGTCGAAAAAGTAAGTCGAAGAAGTCAGTCAGTAAAGAAAACGGAAAAGTCTTACAAATTATTTTTAAAGCAAGCTATAAAATAAAAGTTTATATATTTCAATTAATTTGATGATTTTTTATTTTGCTAAAAAAGTTGTATCGGCTTCAAGTTTTCGACAATTACAAATCTTTAAAAATAATTTTTCGTATTATTAAACACAATCGAGTTATAATCGCGCGTAGACAAAATGCCCCCAAAGGAAAAGAATGGTGAAGGTACATCGGTCTGCCCTATGTGTAGTGAGGGAGAAACTGATCGCATGGTACAGTGCGATGCCTGCAATAAATGGTGTCACTTCGATTGCGTTGGAGTTGACAGTGATGTGGCTGACGTCAGTTGGAGCTGTAAATTTTGTCTGGCTCCTCGTTCAAATTTCAACTCCACCACCACCACGGGTGCTGCTCCGCCTGAACAGAGAACCGACCTCGTGTCAGCATTTTCACTCCATCCTCAGGCATCATCATCGCCATCCACTATGCATCAAACGGCATTCAATGCTCTGGATATAAATCTGCCTGCGACAGCAGTCACATCGTCGAGTGTTGGATATAATATATTTTCATTATTCCCCCCCTACTCCGCACCTTCCAGCACAACGGCAACTTCTTCGCTTCCAGAACAGACCATAACGGTACCGCATTTACCATATGCATCAACAGCGTTATTTACTAATGCATTTACTAATAATGCCATCTCTTTACCTCATCCAAGTAAGTGTACAGGTACACATACACCTACCATGATAACCTGGGCGGCAAATCGAACCCTTCCAGCCACATTTCCACACAGATCGCAAATTCATTTTCAACAACATTCGCCGGCAGTACCTCTATCGCTTCATTCGCGAGTGAGAGAGACAGCTGAATCAGCATCAACGTCACAATATGCGTATCAGAGCGCGACAGCTACACCAGCAGAAATGCCAAGAATCGTTGACAGTTCACAACAACTAAAAGAATTGCAAATGAAAATGTTGGACGAAGAAACAAAACTACAACAGCGTTATTTAGAACAAAAATATAAAATTTTATCTGGTTCAATTGAAGACCCAGCTCCAGCATACAATCCACCAACCATTTCACACATTCCGCCTGCAGTACATACTAATCAAATTCTTGGTCCATCACCGTCCCAAATAGCTGCAAGACAAATACTCCGAAACAGTTGCCTACGTTTAATGGTGACCCTGAGGAGTGGCCATTGTTTTTGAGCAACTTCATTAACAGCACTGCGTTAGGAGGATACAGTGATGCCGAAAACTTAATGCGACTTCAAGCCAGTTTGAAAGGTAAGGCGCGTGAAATGGTCCGCAATAAACTCCTTCTACCCAGCCTGGTACCCGAGATAATGCAAACTCTTAAAATGTGTTTTGGACGACCGGAACACATTATAGAGTCTATGATCGACAAAGCAAGAAAAATTCCACCACCGAAAGACAAATTAGAGAACATTATTGAGTTCGCGTTGTCAGTGAGTAACATTTGTTCTTCGATGGAAGCTTGTCAAATGTACGCTCATCTCAACAATCCCATGCTGGTCAAAGAGTTTGTCGATAAATTGCCGAGTCAATATAAGCTAACCTGGGCAATGCTGCAGAAAGATGAGCACGTTCCTGTTTTGAAAACGTTTAGCAGCTGGTTGTATAATATTGCTGAGGCCGCAAGCCAGGTTGTGTCACCTTTCCCAGCCAAAAAGAACGGTGTGATGAATACTCATACTGAGGTTACACACCAAGCAATAAAAACGGGTTGTGTTATCTGCAATGACTCCAATCATAAAGTTTCAAAATGTGAAGAATTCAAGAAGATGACATACAATAAAAAGTGGGAAGTGCTAAAAACGAACAAATTGTGCCGCCAATGTTTAAACTCACACCGACGAAGATGTTACGTCAACAGCGAGTGTGGGATCGACGGCTGCAAGGCAAAGCACCATCCTCTTTTACATAAGCCAACCGACCACGTAAGTCACGAAAGAACCCGAGTAAGTACAAATGAGTTTTTAGTAGGCACCGGTGTAGCTCTTAACACCCACAGAGATATTGAAGAAGGAGAGCAACCCTTTTTCCGTATCATTCCTATTCGCATTCATTCAAAGAATATTTTTATAGACACCTTTGCCTTTCTAGACGAGGGTTCGTCAGTAACTCTGATGGAAAGAAGCATTTTTGAAGCTTTAGGACTTTCTGGAGTAATTGAGCCCCTATGCCTACGCTGGACTGGTGACACAACCCGCGCCAAAGAACATTCAGTGCGAACTTCAATCCAGATCTCCAATAAGATGAGTCAAATCAAACACAACGTGCGCGATGTGCATACAGTGGAAAAGCTTTCACTTCCGATGCAATCAATAGACATGGAAACAATCACCAGACGTTACCCTTACCTTACCGGCCTACCAATCCAGTCATACAAAGACGCTCGTCCGACGATTCTCATCGGCGTAGATAATTGGAAGTTAGCTGTGCCTCTCAAGATTCGCGAAGGTTCCTGGAATCAGCCTATCGCCACAAAAACTCGGTTAGGATGGACGCTGCAAGGATGTGTGCCCAATCGTCAACAAATACGCCACCTCAATTGTCATTCATGTGACTGCAACCGACATTCTGATGACCTACATGAGGAAGTGAAAGCCTTTTTCGCACTAGAGTCATCATCAACCACTATATGCTCATATGAAGATAAAAGAGCATTACAGATATTAGAATCCACTTGTAGACCTCTGCATAACCGGTACGAGACTGGTCTTCTCTGGCGCACCGACAACTTCAGCCTGCCTGATAGCTTCAAAACAGCGTTTAACCGACTCATGTGCCTACAGAAGAAATTCAATCGCGAATCAGACCTGAAGAACAAAATGCAAGGTGAAATCGACAACCTTTTGATAAAGGGCTACGCAAGTAAGCTGACACGGACAGAGATGGCAGAAACCGGACAACCAGTTTGGTATTTACCAATTTTCGTCACGGTGAATCCAAATAAACCAAACCGAGTCCGTCTCGTTTGGGACGCTGCCGCAAAATCGAATGGACGTTCACTCAATGATTTCCTTCTCAGTGGTCCCGACCTTTTAACATCTTTAGTTGAGATTTTGCTGGCATTCAGGATTGGTCGAGTGGCCATCTGTGGTGACATTGCCGAGATGTTTCACCAAATCAAGGTGCGAAAACAGGACATGCATGTGCAACGATTTTTATGGTGCAACAAGGAAGATCCACCACACCAGCCTAGCTGTTACGTCATGAATGCCCTCACCTTCGGGATGAACTGCGCTCCATGTATCGCCCACTACATTCGCAATAAGAACACCGACCAGTTTCAACATCTTTACCCCCGAGCCGTGGAAGCCATCAGAAACCACCATTATGTTGATGACTTCATCGACAGTACAGATGATGAGGAGAAAGCCTTGCGTTTGGCAAGTGAAGTTAAATTAATTCACTCTTCAGCTGGATTCAATATACGCAATTGGGCCTCCAACTCTCGTTTGGTCGTTGATAAGCTCAGCAATAAGAGTAGCGATACACCTGCTCAAGAACAAAAAGCATTAGGATCCACTGAAAAGATACTCGGTTTGTATTGGGATCCAAATAATGATGTCTTTACATATAATTTCAGATTCACTAGACTGAAACGCGATATTTTGGATGAACATGTCAAACCGACAAAACGTGAAACCCTACAGGTTCTCATGTCTATATTCGACCCTCTAGGATTTATAGCATGTTTCACCATTGGGTTAAAAATCCTTTTACAAGAGATCTGGCGATCTGACATCCTTTGGGACGATGAACTTAACGATGAGTTGTACGTCAGGTGGCTTCAATGGAAATCGATGATACCAACAATAAAATCCATCAAAATTCCCCGCTGCTACAGTCAACTGCTGGCCAACTCCGACAACATTCAACTTCATACATTTGTCGATGCTGGGGAACAGGCCTACGCTGCTGTCAGCTACCTCCGTGTGCAGTATGGGGATGAAGTTTCCGTTACCCTAGTAGCCTCGAAGTCAAAGGTAGCACCCCTCAAGCCCGTTTCGATCCCGCGACTTGAGCTCCAGGCAGCCGTGCTTGGCATAAGGTTGTCTCTGAAAGTTCAAGCTATTCGTCGCCTTCCTATTCATTCACGATTTTGGTGGTCAGACTCAAAGACGGTTCTGAAGTGGCTTCGAATGGACCCCAAGAAGTTCCAGCAGTTTGTCATGTTTCGAGTGGGAGAGATTTTGGAGCACTCCAATGTTTCTGAGTGGAAATGGGTACCTTCAAAAGAGAATACTGCTGACCTCGCCACTAAAGTATCGTCGCGGTTAGATTTTGAATCCTGGTTCACCGGACCCAAGTTCCTGAGTAACGGATCTGATAATTGGCCCACATGTGATGAACTTAGACCCACCGACAAGACCGAAATAAGACAACACTTACTCCATATCACATCTACGAGTCTAACCCCAATCAACATGAACGTTGAGTACTTTTCCGATTGGAAGCGCCTTTACCGTGCGTTGGCTACATTTAAGTTGTACATAAAAAAACTCAAAGCCATTGTTCAAAAATGCCCTAGTCCGAAACTTATCACATTTGAATTACTTCAAGAAGCAAAATTCGACCTGTATAAGCTCGCACAGAAGAGTGAGTACAACCAGGAGACAGGAGACCTGCAGCGTGGTAAGATTATTAGCAACAAATCGAAACTAATTTCTCTAAATGTTTACATAGACCCTTCCGGCATTATAAGAACGCAAAGCAGAGCTCAAAGTGTAAATAACAAACCTGATGCTATCGTCCTGCCAAAAAATCACCATGTGACCTTCCTTATAGTACGTTATTGGCATGAGAATCACCATCACTTATCACATGAGACTGTGATCAACGAACTCAAAGGTATGTTCTATATCGCAAAATTACGCGTTTTGTACAAGTCCGTACGAAGGAAGTGCCAACGATGCAAAAACCATCATGCAAAACCCGCAGTTCCACAAATGGCTCCCCTACCAGCCGCAAGGTTAGCAGCGTTCGAGCGCCCCTTTACATTTGTTGGCATCGACTATTTCGGGCCTATCTCTACGGTACTTGGACGAAGACGTGAGAAGAGATGGGGCGTTATATTTACGTGCCTCACAGTTCGCGCGGTACACATAGAGGTGGCACACAGCCTAGACACCAGTTCATGTATCATGTGTATCCGCAACTTTATTTCACGGCGTGGATCGCCTAGAGAAATTTATACCGACAACGGCACAAATTTCAGAGCCTCGGAAAAAGTCTTATGTGACCAGTACAAAGATATCAATTACCCAACAATAACCTCGAAGTACGATAGGATTAGATGGAAGTTCAACCCTCCGGCAGCACCGCATATGGGAGGAGCCTGGGAAAGGCTCGTCCGTTCAATCAAAACCATACTATATAACATGGCTCCAACCATCTTTAACGACGAGACCTTGAGATGTGCGCTTTGGGAAGTGGAGTTTTTAATCAACTCTCGTCCACTCACCTTTGTATCACTTGAATCCTGTGACGACGAAGCCATCACACCGAACCATCTTTTACTCGGCTCTTCAACCGGATATAAACCAATATGTGAGGATAACGCAGACCTCAGACAGCGATGGCACCAGACCCAAGCGTTTGCCGACAAATTTTGGCACAGGTGGGTAAAAGAATACAGCCCCATGCTAACAAGACGAGGTAAGTGGTTCACTAAGCAACCTCCTATAGCTCCTGGCGCCGTAGTTGTCATCGTGGATGAAAACCTACCCAGAAACTGTTGGCCCAAGGGAGTCATCGAAAACGTCATTACTGCAAAAGATGGACAAGTCCGAAGAGTCACCGTAAGAACTGGAACTGGAATGCTTGAGCGGCCAACGAGTAAAATTGCTGTCTTAGACGTCGATAATGAAAAAAGCAAGCTCACTTCACCATAGCTCGCTTACGAGGGGGATAATGTTATCGCCGTTAACTATTAAGACTTCTTTTTCAACTCTTGTAATCTAGCTTATTCATTCTAACAAAAACATTTTTTAATACTGGCAAATGAGAAAAAAGTTAGTCGAAGAAGTCAGTCGAAAAAGTAAGTCGAAGAAGTCAGTCAGTAAAGAAAACGGAAAAGTCTTACAAATTATTTTTAAAGCAAGCTATAAAATAAAAGTTTATATATTTCAATTAATTTGATGATTTTTTATTTTGCTAAAAAAGTTGTATCGGCTTCAAGTTTTCGACAATTACAAGATAGATAGATAGACTTTATTCAATAATTTAAAAAAAACTGTTACATACATTTTCGAGACTTTTCGAATAAATTTTAAGGCATGACAGAGAATGTGGTCTGCCCGAGTGACAATGTTATATGTACATATATAATTTAAATTTTACATTTTAAATCTGTTAATTCGTTTGAATTTTCAGTGATAACAAGTATTTGTGCATTTATAATTGCATAAATAATTTTAATTTCAAGCAATACAAAAGCTATTTCGAATACAAAAAAAAAATACTAGTTATTGGTGATTTTTAGTTTAGTCGAAACAAAAAGGATAATTTAAATGACCTTGAGCTTATATGTGTAATACGAACTACAAGAAAAGCGGCTTTTAGTTTAGCTAAAACAAAAAGTAACTCAGAAGTTTTCATTAATAATACGGCTTCTATAGGATATCGCTTCGGCTATATATTTTTGGGTCCGCAACCAGTCTTTTCCATTTAGGTAACTTAAAACCTCTTCCTCATTCAGATAGCTTTTTTCAAAGAATATCATTCTTAGTTCCCTTAATATTGGACATACTCCGATGAAGTGAACGATGTTTTCTTCCACTCCCATATTACATAAGGAACAAATATTATCTAAATCTCTTCTGTGCGGCATACAATTAAGTTTATGCAGCTCCCCTCTAGCTTTAAAAATATTTGCAATGACTTTTCTTGAAAAGTCGCGTTTGAAATAATTATGTTCGTTAAGATTAAAATTTAGTTTTGAATAGAATTTCCTTTCCATAGAAGATCTCGCCTTTTCAATGAAAGTGTATCTTTCATTTTCATCGATACATTGAATAATCTCGTACAGTACTTTTCTGGCGTGAACAGCGTTGCAGCCTTCCAAATTCAGGATTATACCACTATTTGCAGCAACATCCATCCAGTCTTTATAAAATACGTTTTTTCTATGTATGGCACTTTGCAACATAATATTTGGAAGTCGGTTTTCATCCATCAGTTAGATGCTGTCGTACCTTTCTAAGACGCAATTTTTTAGTCGATAAATACCGACTCTTAATAAAACTGTTGTGCCTGGGCGAAACGCATTGGACTAAAGGTCGCAAAAAATCTTCCATTTGAATTTTGACAAGTACAATTTAAAGGAAACTGAATTTCGGAAAAAATTTGGAAAATTCAAAGTTCTATGTAAAAATTCTATTACATAGAATTTTGAATAGATTTTTGAAAATAAGATAAGATTCCAATCGGAAATTTATTTTGTAAATATCTCAAGATATAAAAATTCAAAATTTTTGAAATATTTATAAATCAATAGTGTCTATCAGGTGTAGAATTTTTGGGTTTTTAAAACTAGGCATACATAAATAAAAAATTAAAAACACCACAAAATGTTTTTTAAAAAATGTGTGTTTTTCAAAAACCAAAAAGTGGGTGAAAAAAAATTTCCGTGAATAATTCTTGAAACAGCCAATTTTTTTTATTATGTTTCTGTTAAGTAAAATTCCCGATTTATGGCGAATTGTTTGTCAAAGCTCCATTTTGCAAAATTCAACCTTTTTTAACTCGCTTCGTAGATTTTCTAGATTTTTTTTTAAATCTGATACTCTCTTGTATTTAAAATATCTAGCTCCCTCCCGTTTAGAAAATAGTTTTTCGACCTTTAATCAAACAAACTTCATTTTAGGCTACTTAAAATTGTATTTTTCAAAAATCCCGTCTTTATTGACACCCTTCATAAAATTCCAAATTCAATAAAGATTAGTACCTATGTATATATAAAAATAAAAATTTTGTGGAAGAATAGTTTTTATGATTTTTGAATTTAAGACAGGTACCTACTAAATTTCTTGTTTTTTTTTGATTAAAAAGAAAAATTGTGTCTAACATGAAATCTACATATTTTTAAAATTAAAATACCTAAAAAATTTCTTCTTTCTTATTCAAAAACATTTTTATTAAAAAAAAATATATTTTTTCGAAGTCATAATTTTTTTGAAAATCAGTGTTATACAACACATATTATCAATTTTTTTTTTTTAAATTCAATAGGTACGTACATAGGTAGGTACTATAACCTACCTGTTAAGAAATGAAATTGTAATGAACTAACTTTAACTACATTTTTGTAAACTAAATTTAAAGTAACATAAATGAATACTTTCCTTTGAATTAAAAACTAATTTTAAACATGTACAATTTACCCTATAGGTAGCTTCACTACTTAGCGCAGAGAATTTAATGCATTGCCTAGCAGGTCCTCTCTTTAGGCTTTGCATTGAATTTTCATGTGCTTTTGTTGGAGTGAGCTAATCTATACGGGACTTATTTACTTAACTGATCGAGCATCTACCAAATTGTCAAATTACTTTTATTTCCCTTTTGATTGCAACAACCGTACGAGAACAACCTTTTAAGTCGGCCCTTTGCTTAACAAAATTATTGCCTTGTTCGGTAAAGTAAAAAATAAATAAAAAATTATTAATAATTGGAGTTCGATTTTATTTATTTAAATCAATTTACTTTATTATGAAACAAAGTTGGTCCTTCGAGCTATCGGATATTTAATTTAATAAAATTAAAAGTTGTATTTGCTGTTCGTACTTAAGGGTATGTGTCCCTTGAAAAAATAGGTTGGAGTTCTGCGCTAATCGGTATAGCGTTCACAATTTTGCGAATATTTTAATGAAACAAACGGTCATCGATTGGAAATTAATTAAGTAAAATATTTGTGTGGCTTTAAAAAAAATAAAAAATATTTCATACCTTAAAAACGCCAGACAGATAGAAAAATCATAAAATTTATTACGATGCTTACAAAAATGGATGGGAAATTGGGTAAAAATAACTTTCTTATTTTTTTTAAAATTTTTTTTTCTGGAGAAAATTGATCTCAAAACTAAGCAATACCTTTTTTTTCTTTTTATTAGTTTATTTATTCACCCAAAAAAATGCACAAAACTATGAAAAATAAAGGAAATTCGTTAAATTTTATGAATGCATAATTTGATAAAACTTTTGAAGTACATTAGGTAAGCAAGTCAAATTAACGTTTTTACAAAGCTTATATGTATATGCAGTTACTTTAATTTTTATTTTATTTTTTTTTAATTTTTTACAGTTACTTTTTAGAGACAAAAATAGAAAAGATATTCCTTTTTCTTCAATTATTTTGCGCGATTGCCTGGGAAATTGAATGTTATATTCTTTAAATTTTCTAAATATTTTTTTTTTAGTAGTAGCCGTGGCGTGATGGTTAGTGCGATGGACTGTCATGCCGGAGGTCTAAGGTTCGATCCCAAGCCTCGCCACCTATTTATTTAAAAAGAAAAAACGGCTACTGCCTCTTGCGAGGAATTGACAAATCCTCCAAGAGTATCTCCTGTCACAGAAAAGTGCCGCTCGTTAGCCGTCCCCTCCATTCCTGCAGACACGCACACAGGAACGGTTGAGAGTTGTAAGTCACTAGGCCCTAGTTCTTCATGAGCTGTTGTGCCATCAAATTTTTTTTTTTTTTAAATATTTTTTAAATCAAAGTGTCATGTGTTCTGAACTAAATAGTACCTTTGAAAAAAAAAAATATTTGCCTTACAACATGCTTGAAAACGCAATGCAATATGACATTATTTGTAATGCCGTTGTAATGCAAGGACAGCCAATACCATTACCACATATTTTTTTTTATTTTTTTTGGTATTTTTTTTATTAGATTTAAAAAACAAAATCGTATTTTCTTTCATGGTTTTTTTATTTCTAATTTTGGAAAAGTTGTCAATTTTGCAGTTTTTTACTGGAAAAACATATTTGCTCACGCACACAAAGAAATTTGGTTCAAAAGAAATCCACTGGGTTGTGCATGCATTCTTTTTTCCTCAATTCTCTTTTTCCTTACAAGAGAAGTTCCGTATTGACTCTTTACACCTTATTTTTTTTTATAGAAAGCATACATAGTAATCCTGTTCATCATTTGGATGTCAAGTGATCTTTTTTTAGGAAAAAAAAAAAAAAGAAGGTTATTATGTATGTGTATGCCAGTCTTTTTGTTGTCAAGGGGTAGACGTGGTGGAAGTTGGTGTTCACTTCGCGCGGGCGCGGTGGGATCTTTCTCGGAGATTTGGTTGAGTTTTGTGTACCTTTATACATACAAAAGGTATGTATTTTTTTTTGTTGGCTCATCGTTGGAATGGAAGTTTTTTTCTGCTTCTTTTGCAAAAGGGAATCTATGATATTGCGTGTAATAGTCATGCACTGTTTGTTGTTTTTTTCTTTTGTTCTTATAGGTAATGTCATGTTGGAATGTTTAGAATCGTAGCCGAAAGATTGTAGGCTGTTTCACAATGCGACGATAAAACGAGACGTCAGCGTGACGAGATCTCTTCGTAGTTTCTCTCTCTTAAAAAATAATTTTAAACAGTGAAATAATACATAATCAAGCATTTCTCGTCGTCTCGTCACGTCATAAAGTTCGAAAAATTGAAAAAAAGACGCAACCTGACGACGAGAAATACTTTATTATGCATTATTTCGTTGTTTGAAACTCGTTTTAAAGAGAGAACAACTGTGAAGAGATCTCGTCACGCTGACGTCTCGTTTTCTCGTCGCATTGTGAAACAGCCTTGTCTTGATTTAATTTTGCGACAACGAACAATCATACCCATTGTTCAAGATTTTCGTGTAATTTTTTGATGAAAACTTTTTAAACTATTGTGAGGGTTGTGTAGGATGTAGAATATTGGTTGAGATGTCAATTTAAACGTTAGCTTTCTAAGGTGCTGGTAAAAGAAATATTAAATTTATAGATGCATCCAGTAAAAAGTTGTGAGGGCATGAAAAAAAAGCATTAATTTTGTACATATCTGGAGTTGGGGTTGTTGAAAAAATTTAAAATTTTTAAAATATTTATAAATTAACAATCTCTATTAGCTGTAGAAATTTCAGATTTTTAGATCCACCCATACAAATATATTTTTTTTTTTAGATTATATTGATTTTATTAGAAACATCATAAGAATTTAACAGTTTACAAAATCATTAGGGCTTGGCTATGCCGTCTGCCGATTGGTACAGTTTATGATTTTAAATAAGTTTTAATTAAGAATAATATTAATAAATTGATGGTTTTATTGTGTTGATCGAAAAGTGATAGTTAGAAGCTTTCATTTCGTTCACGATAAGTTAAGGCCGTTCTGCAATATTGCATCAGTTTATCATTGCATTCGTTTAGCAGGTTAAAGACTTGTTCTGTTGAAAGAATACTGCTTCCTAGGAAAAAACGTCGTGTTTCGCGAAGCGTCGGACATGTACCCACAAAATGGATTACGTCTTCTCTTTCCGCTACATTACATATATTGCACAATACCGGGAGGTCATCTCGATGAGGTCTGTAGTTGATGTTAATCAGTTCCGTTCTTAGCCTTAGCATCATTAATATAGTTGTTACGTCATTTTCATCTCTGAAGTAGTTGTACTGAAGGAGATTGTAGTTCAGTCTGCTATATATTTGCCTGTGGATAGATTCTCGTGCCTCTCTCATAGTCGTTTCTCAAGTTTACGTCAGTTGCTCCTATAATGCTGTACAGTTTTCGTTTCCAGTTTATACTTGGTTGTTGATCTAATTCTAATTCTAGATTACATGATCTTGCTAGTTGTAGCCATTCGGCATACCAATCGGTTTTACTTCTTATTGCCTTCATCATAATTATTTTGGGAAATCGACTTTCATCCATTTTTGATACCTTTACTACGTAATCCGCTTGAAGCTTTAGTGTTTTGATGAATAATGGCGGTAATCCAGTTTCCAAGTTCAAAGCGTAGTTGGGTGTATTAGGTGGTAGTCTGAATACCCGCTTTAAATAAAAATGAAGAAGCTTTTCTACTATCTGGTATTGATGACTTCCCCAGACTTGGGCCGCGTAGAGCATGATTGAAACTGCAACCGCCTCAAATACTTTGTATTTCGAACTATGGTTTAGGTATCGATTGGAGAAGCACAACTTCCATGTCGAATTTATAGCGGACTTAGCTTTTACCAGTTTTTCATTTAGGTGGTTATCTAGTTTCAAATTACATGAGAAGATCACACCAAGGTATTTAAAGTCATTCACTACTTCTAAGGATTCGTTGTTATAGTACCAGTGTTCATTCACCCTTAATCTTCCTCTCCCTCTATTGAAGATCATGACCTTTCCCGCCTGGAAAAATGGCAAGTTTTTGGCAAGTTTAGGCGAGGCCCTGGCAGGTTTTCGGCAAAGAAAACATGGACGAGAAAAACAAGACAGACCCCTATTAGTGCCTCGCTGAGAACATTTATTTAATAAAGTACTGGTGAGGTTCTTCATGGTAACTACCTATTTGAAATCATTTTACGCAAATTAATAAAAGCATATGTATATCGTAATAAAAATCTTTGTGTGTTAATTAACTCTGCAAATTTCAAATTATGATTGGAAATCAGTGTGTAAAATAGTAAAATCGCAACTGCAGACAAAACAGAAAAAGACAGAACCACAACTGATTTTGACATTTCTCAGAAATCTGTTCTCAGTTGTTCTACCTAAAAAGCAAGTACAAACAGACTCACTGAACAGCAAGCCATAACAGTTTAGAACAAAAAATTTCTCATTGAACTTGTTCTTTTCTGTTCTAAACTGTTTCGAACAGCCTCAATAAACATACACACACCAAAGTAAAATGTTGCTCCTCATCGATTGGGAAATAACTGAATTTTATCATCTAGGACAAGTACACAAAGTCGATGATATTCCGCAAGGAGCCATCCTTCCATGGACATGGACTGAACTGCACACGACAAACACACGAGGAACTGGATATCTATCTACATTAAAATATTATAGAGCGACTGACAGCTTCTAGCTTTGGCCCCCATATCTGAAATGGTTAAATGGAAAACCATGTAAAACGAAATATGTGGAACAAATCTAGTCTTTACTAGTCAGGGCTTAGGCAGAATTTAACTGACGAGGCAAAAGAGTTCATAACTGGTGGAGGCCTAGCGAATGCCTATATTAACCCTTGTTAGATTCTTGTTAGTAACTATGAAAAACTTGCCAGCGCCTTATTGAAAACTGGATTGTTTTTCCAGGCGGGTTGATTTGTCGATGTTCACGACTAAGTTCCAGTTGGAGCAGTATTCGTACAGACGATTGATCATTAATTGTAGCGTTTGAGGAGACTGTGCAAGTATAACTATGTCATCCGCGAAGAGCAGAGCTTTGATCTTTGTTCTTTCGATTTCAATTCCTCCGGGCAATACATCCGTTATATCATCTATAAATAAGGTAAACAGCAAAGGGCTCAAAGGACATCCTTGTCTCACTCCCATTTTTGTTTGAAACCAGTCAGAGACTTTTTCTCCATCCCAAACTGCTGCCCAAGTGTCTCGTAACAGGTTTTCGACAACTCTTCCAAATTTGTGAGACATTCCTTTGCAATAAAGCTTGTACATAAGAGAGTTTCTATCTACAGTATCAAAGGCCGCTTTGAAATCTACGAAGAAAACGTAGAGTTTCTTTTCTTGAGCTGCGAATGACTCTGCTATACTGCGAAGTAAAAATATGTGGTCGACTGTTGAGTAGCCAGCTCGAAATCCCGCTTGGTTTTCTTTAAGAAGATTGTTGTGGTTGATCCAGGAAGTTAGCCGTCGTTGTAGAATGGTTGTGACAATTTTGTAGGACACATTAAAGAAAGAGATGCCTTTTTAATTATTTGGATCATTTTTATTACCCTTTTTGAAAATCGGAAAGATTAGTGCATTCTTGAATGCTTGTGGAACTTCTCCTTTCTCTAAAATGTCGTTGTTGAGTTTAGCTACTGTTTTGATGAGCTCTTCTGTCCCATTTTTGTATAACTCGCCCAGAATGTGATCTACACCAGGTGCTTTTCCGTCTTCTAGATCTTTTATCACAGCTTTTGTTTCAGATACCGTTATTTGTGCATCTAGTATTTCGTCCTCAAACCACGGAGTAGCGTATTTAATTGAATTTGCAGTATTTGATGGATTTAAGAGAGAATTGAAGTGTGACGAGAGTGTATCTGCATCAAGACTTCTGCTTATGGAGTGTCTTTCACCGTTTATGATACGGACACCTTTCCAGAACTCAGCTGAGTTCATACAGGATGCTAGGTTTCTAGCTTTTTCTTCGAAATACATATTTTTCTTGGTCCAACATAACTTCTTATATAGTTTGTTTGCCTCAATGTAGTGAACTTTAAATTCTTATCCTCTACTTTTACGCAACAATTTGAGCCAAGCAAATGTACGCTTCCTGGCTTGCATACATTCAAAATCAAACCATGGTTGGTTGAAGTTTGACCGGTTATCGTGTGTTTGGATGTTCCCAGGATAGGCGTTCTTTATGGATTGCCTAAATGAAGTGATTTCTTGCGATGATAGAATCGCGTCAAGGTTTTGTCTGAATACATCGCCGTTACTTGTTTTCCAGTTTAACTTTGGTAAGAGTTTTAGCTCTACCGATTCTTCTCTTTCGACCGTTTCCACTCCAAATTTGAGCACGAGTGATTGATGATCTGAATAAGGTACTTGATCTACTTCAAACTCCGTAATATAAGAGCTCCATTCACCCCTTACCAGACCAAAATCAATTACCGATGAACCTTGCGCCCCGATGAAGGTGAAATTACCAACTTCATCACCTGCAGTTGTTCCATTCAATATGCGAAAACCGAATGAATCGCATAATTCAAGTAGTTTTTTACCTCTTGCGTTGCATATTTTGTCTTTTCAATTTCGTGTTATTTCTGTTTTTGTGTTCTCGTATCCTGGAGCTTCCGCTATGCGAGCATTCAAATCCCCTATGATAACTGTGTTTTGTACATTATTTCTTAAAACCCATTCTTAAAGCTTTGCAAAGTCTGAATCCCAATGGTTGCAATTTAGGTAGACAGGAACAATACGAAATGACTCGTTTTGAAGCTTAAGTTGTATGCATATTAACTCCTCAACTGATATAAGTTCCGCCGCGATTTCAAGATTTTTTTTGAACGCAAAGTAGCAGCCTCCACTTGCTCTACCCCTTGTATGGTTTCTAACAGCTGGAATCCACTTAAATTCGTTGTCTGCAAAATTCGCCTCCATATCTCCAAAGTTGTTTTCGGTTAGAAATGTTTCGAACAAAAATACGAAATCAAAGTTATCTATATACTTAAAAAAGTCTATATACATATGCTTATTTAATAAACCTGGTACATTGTACGATAATAATTTAAATTTGTTTACAATTACATTTACATTTACATTTTGTTTTACATTTAGTGAATTTTTCATATTATTACTTTTATAAATTTCATTTTGACTAAAATTTTTATTATTATGGCAGACGGCATTCACATTAAAAATTCTGTTGGGAGCTTAATGGTCTTACAGTTTGGGAAGCACTGGAACTAGCTCCTGTGTTACCACCCTCTACTAGCTCGTTGACATGTGTCAAAGAAATGTCATTATCACCGAGTATTTTATTTAATGCAGCTGCCGCCTTTTCTCCATCGCAAAATAATTCATTGTTTTTGTCGAAATAAAAAATTTTATCCTCAACCTTAAGTGTTTGTCCCCTCAACTGCGTTTTGATATTTTAGTGTTGTGCGTTTATGCTTGTTTTAATCTTCATCAAAGTCCTTCTTTTCTCTCGAGTTGCTGCCGGGTAGTCTCTATGGATTGATACACCTGTTCCTCTAAGAACCGATGCTGCTTTCAAGATTTTGACTACATCTTCACTGTCACGCATCCTTAAGATGACATTTGCCACTTTTCCTGCTGGATTCAAAGATCTTGCAGATTCTACAATGTTGTCATTGTTTGACTTCAGAAGATCCATGCATATAGATTTGGCTTTAACCTCTGGGTTTACGCCATCTTGATTCGTTTGTAAACCACAAAAAAATGGGTAAAAAAAATGTGTCATCTTCAAAAATCAAAAAGTGGGTGAAAAAAAAATTCCTAGCAAAAATTCCTGAAACATGGATAGTTTTTTTTTTATTATCTTTCTAATGGTGTAAAATTTGTTTCTCCATCTGATACACCCGTTTTATAGCGAATTATTTGTCAAAGGCGTATTATTCAAAAGTCAACTTTTAACATTTTATAACTCACTTCGTAGATTTTTTAGAATTTTTTTTTAAATTTAAAAATTTCTTGTATTTCAAAGATCTATCAATTAAAATAAGAATTAACGTTCTAACCCTTCCCGTTTAGAAAGTAGTTTTTCGACCTTTAATAAGAAAAAAACCATTTTACCTTACTTAAAATTGGAATTTCAAAAAATCCCGTCTTAGTGCTCCTTTACATAAAATTCTCTATCAAATTAAATTTATTTTATATTTTTATGATTTACAGTATAAGCTGTGCAATGATGAGTCAAATGAATGAATGAGTCAGTGAGTGACCGTTTCTTTCATTTATAATATTTAAAAATAAAATTTTAGATAATTATAATACATATTCACACATCAAACCATATCCATAAGAAAAAAACAAATCCATTCATTTCTACCTATCTGGTCAGAATATTGTTTTATTTATTTTCTCTAAATTGTATGTATGGCACTTGTATTTACATACATAATAAGTAGGTACATTTGCTTCGTCTGCGCTTACTCTCTCGCTACCTGTTTTTTTCCTTTCTTTTGCCTGTGCGTGATTGTTACTCGCTCGCTACCTGTTTTTTTCCTTTCTTTTGCCTGTGCGTGATTGTCTGCTTTCTGCAACATCGTTTGCGATTAAAAAAGAGTACAAGAGTAGGTATAATTAAAATTCGAACGCCGAATTTGGTGAAGAGAGCTTACTAACACATTCAAATTCATTTACATGAAATTTGAGTTGGCTGGTCGGGTACACCTACCCTTAAATCGGGTGGTTTGAAGGCTGTTTCACAATGCGACGAGAAAGCGAGACGTCAGCGTGACGAGATCTCTTCACAGTTGTTCTCTCTTTAAAACGAATTTCAAACAGCGAAATAATACATAATAAAGTATTTCTCGTCGTCACGTTGCGTCTTTTTTTCAATTTTTCGAACTTTAGGCTGTTTCAAAATGCGACGAGAAAGCGAGACGTCTGCGTGATGAGATCTCTTCACAGTTTTTCTCTCTTTAAAACGAATTTCAAACAGCGAAATAACACATAATAAAGTATTTGTCGTCGTCTCGTCACGTCGTAAAGCTCGAAAAATTGAAAAAAAGACGCAACGTGACGACGAGAAATACTTTATTATGTATTATTTCGTTATTTGAAATTCGTTTTTAAGAGAGAACAACTGCGAAGAGATCTCGTCGCGCTGACGTCTAGTTTTCTCGTCGCATTGTGAAACAAGGCTGTTTCACAATGCGACGAGAAAACGAGACGTCAGCGTGACGAGATCTCTTCGTAGTTTCTCTCTCTTAAAAAAGAATTTTAAACATTGAAATAATGCATAATAAAGCATTTCTCGTCGTCTCGTCACGTCATAAAGTTCGAAAAAATGAAAAAAAGACGCAACGTGACGACGAGAAATACTTTATTATGTATTTGTTCGTTGTTTAAAACTCGTTTTAAAGAGAGTACAACCGTGAAGAGATCTCGTCACGCTGACGTCTCGTTTTCTCGTCACATTGTGAAGGCTGTTTCACAATGCGACGAGAAAACGAGACGTCAGCGTGACGAGATCTCTTCGTAGAATCTCTTTCTTAAAAAAGAATTTTAAATTGTGAAATATTACATAATAAAGCATTTCTCATCGTCTCGTCACGTCGTAAAGTTCGAAAAATTGAAAAAAAGACGCAACGTGACGACGAGAAATACTTCATTATGTATTATTTCGTTGTTTGAAACTCGTTTTAAAGAGAGAACAACTGTGAAGAGATCTCGTCACGCTGACGTCTCGTTTTCTCGTCGCATTGTGAAACAGCCTTGAAACAGCCTACAGCCTTTTATGACGTGACGAGACGACGAGAAATGCTTGATTATGTATTATTTCACTGTTTAAAATTCTTTTTTAAGAGAAAGAAACTGCGAAGAGATCTCATCACGCTGACGTCTCGTTTTCTAGTCGCATTGTGAAGGCTGTTTCACAATGCGACGAGAAAATGAGACGTCAGCGTGACGAGATCTCTTCACGGTTGTTCTCTCTTTAAAACGAGTTTTAAACAACGAAAAAATACATAATAAAGTATTTCTCGTCGTCACGTTGCGTCTTTTTTTCATTTTTCGAACTTTATGATGTGACGAGACGACGAGAAATGCTTTATTATGCATTATTTCAATGTTTAAAATTCTTTTTTAAGAGAGAGAAACTACGAAGAGATCTCGTCACGCTGACGTCTCGTTTTCTCGTCGCATTGTGAAACAGCCTTGAAACAGCCTTCAGTCGAGCGTTGGAATTTGGGTATACAGTCTGGATACCTATTAGAAATCCTCATTGCATTCGAGGATAGGTAATTTAATTAATTGGTAATTATTGCCGGTTGCTGTACTTTGCTGCTGTTGTTCGTTGTTTCTGGCTATTTGGTTTTGCAGTTCGTTGTAGGGGTTAGAATTATTGCTATTGAGACTCCTGAGGCATTTAATAGTTTGTGAGAACAGTTATTTACACGTGATGGAAATATTACTGCAGTCACGTGAGCATATTAAAGCTTCGATCATTTGTGTGTTTAGCTTTAGTCAGTCTATTCCTGAGGACACTCTAATTGAGGCTTTAGAGGTTCGGCTAGACTGCTTGGAGGACTCATGGAAGGATTTCACGGGAAATCAATATGAACTCCATCAGTATCACGCAGAGCAGGGCTTCGTCAATCCGGAACCCGAATTCGAAGAGTTTGAAGATAAATTTATAACTTCAAAATCGCTACTACTTAAAGCGCTCAAACTTAAGTATCCTGCTCGTGAATCAATGGGCAGAAAATCCTACTCTCGTGCTCCAATTAATGAATTTTCCGCTGAAAGCAATCTATTTTCCGATAATCAAAATGAAAATTCTCAAATGATTAAAAACTCACCTCCGATATTGAGCTGCCAGCTTTCAAAATAACGCCGTTTGGTGGTGATTATCGCGAGTGGCCGTGTTTCCGCGACATGTTCCTAGGTAGCATAGACTGTAAAAAAGGCTTATCAGGTTCGCAAAAATTTCGCTATTTAAAATCCTTTTTGCGCGATGAACCGGCTAGTTTGTTGAACGGTATCTACATATCGGACGCAAATTATATGCAGGCTTGGGACAAACTTGAGTTCCGGTATGATAGGCCGTTGTATACAATTAATCAATTCATTGAAACTTTTTTGAATATACCAACGGTGAACAATTCAGAACCCAACCAATTACGCAAATTGATTGACAATGCAGATGAGGTAGTTCGGGGATTAGCCGCTATGCAAGCGGAAGGTAGGGATCTATCTCTTGATAAATAAATGCACCTCGATGCTGCTGGTTTCGTAAACCCTATTTTCTCGAGCTCCAGATAACAAGTTTATTGTTAATCTACCATTTCGACAGGGTGATGTTAGGTTTGGAAACAGTATTTCTGGTGCTTTATCAAGGTTGTTTAGTTTAGAGCGGCGTTTTGCTCGGGATAAAAATCTTCGGGACGAGTATTGCAAGTTTATGAAGGTATATCAAGAACTGGGCCGTATTCCTGACAGCGAAGTTGAGCCCACATCAGGGAAAACATTCTACTTACCCCACCATGCGGTTGTTACAAATAAGATGAGGGTAGTTTTCGATGGTTCACATAAGGATTCGACAGGACTTAGTTTAAATGAAGCGCTGCACATCGGGCTTTCTCTTCAGAGGAATCTACTTAATGTTTACATGCAATTTCGGTTATATAGATATGTTTTTTGTGCGGATATTGTAAAAATGTTCAGACAAATTTGGGTCAGTCCTAAAGATCGTGATTTTCAGCGAATTGTTTGGAGAGAATCTCCAACCGAACCCATTGCTCATTTTCGTCTTAACACAGTCACATACGGGACCGCCCCTGCACCCTTTTTGGCAATAAGAGTCCTACGGCAATTGGCTAAAGACTATAAGCACTAGTTTCCTAAGGCTTCATACGCGATTTTGCATAATTCTTACGTGGATGATTTCGCAGCTGGTTCGGATTCTTTGTCTGAAGTTTTGGAGTTAAAGCAACAGCTGGTAGGAATTCTTTCGTGTGGTGGTCTGGAACTGAGCAAATGGGTGTCTAATTGTTGGGAGATTCCTAGTACTACTGAGGAAGGTGAGACGGTTTCACTAGATCGTGACACGGAATGGAAAAAGGTGCTTGGAATCGTTTGGAATCCCTTCCAAGACATGTTCACCTTTAAAATAGCCTTGGCAGATTCGTTAGCTCCCACAAAAAGGAATTTGCTTTCTGAAGTTTCTAAAATCTTTGATCCTATGGGGTTTTTAGCACCTTCTACTATTCTCTTTAAAATTTTGTTCCAAGAACTTTGGATGGATAAAAATAGGATTGACTGGGATGACCCTTTACCCATACAAATTGCCGAAAAATGGATTTCATACCGCCAAGAGTTGACGAATTTTGGCAAACTTAGGATTCCTCGAAGATACACGCTTAATGCTACAGAGTTTGACCTAATAGGGTTCTCTGATGCCTCTGAAAAGGCTTACTCTGCTATTGTATATGCGCGAAGTGTTTCTAAAGTTAGTATTGTGAAGGTTCATCTTATTGCTGCAAAAACACGTGTTGCACCTGTAAAACAAGTTTCTATTCCTCGCCTTGAGCTATGTGGAGCTCTTCTTCTTAGTCGCCTTATGAAACTTGTCTGCTCATCGTTGGATTCGATACCTGAAAAGATATTTGCTTTTACTGATTCCACAATTGTTTTGGCGTGGCTTTCTTCTCTTCCTCGCAGATGGAACACATTCGTAGCTAATCGTACCGCTGAAATTTTAGACACTTTGCCTTGCTCATTCTGGAACCACGTTTGTTCCGAAGACAACCCAGCTGATAGCGCTTCCAGAGGAGTGGAACCTAGCAAATTAATGAATTTGGCATTGTGGTGGAACGGTCCTGCATAGATTTCATCAGAACCTAATCAGTGGCCAGCTTCAGTCGTCAATATGGTAGAAAATGCTCCAGAGGAAAGAAAACGAACGGCTGTTGTACTTACATCGCTTCCAGACGACAATTTTCTGGATGAGTTAATGAGCAAGTTATCTTCATGGAAAAGGCTGGTTCGAGTTGTTGCTTATATCATACGCTTTGTGCGAAATTGCCGGCTTACTCGGATTAACAGACCTCCTTTTGACTTTTTAACCTTTTCTGAGCTTCTTACTTCAAAGGAGATTTTTGTCAAAAAAGAGTTCAGGGAAGAAATTTCGGTCTTAAACAGGCAGAAGCAGGTTTCACCACAATCAAAACTAACATCGTTATCTCCGTTCATTGATGAAGTAGGTTTGTTGAGAGTTGGGGGCCGAATTTCGAATGCACCACATATATCGTTTGGCATAAAACACCCAATTATATAACCCAAAAATCATCGTTTATCGCAGCTTATACTTTTAGATTCTCATAAGAAGTTTCTTCATGCTGGTGTATCGGCGATGTTTTCCATGGTTCATCAAGAGTTCTGAGTAATCGCAGCAAGAAACATGATTCGTAAGGTGGTACACGAATGTCTCGATTGTTTTCGCTTGCGTTCATCGACCTCCTCCCAGCTGATGGGAAATCTGCCTTTGGCCCGTTTGACGCCCTCATTTGCTTTCGCTCAAACCGGTGTCGACTATGCGGGCCCTTTCACACTTCGAGCGTCTAAACTTCGAAAAGCTAAGTTAACAAAAGGGTACTTCACTTTGTTTGTATGTATGGCAACCAAGGCCATTCATTTAGAGATTGTAAGCGATCTCTCAACCGAAGCCGTCATTGCTGCCCTGCGTAGGTTCATAGCTCGGTGAAGAAAATGCTCTATGATCCATTCAGACAATGGCACCAACTTTCGGGGAGCTGCTCGAAAGCTATCGGAAGTGTACGAGTTAGTTCGCTCTAGCAAACATAACGAGTTAGTTTCTACCGCTTTGGCCACAGAGGATATCCGATGGGAATTCATACCACCCCATGCACCTCATTTTGGAGGACTTTGGGAGGCGGGTGTGAAATGTGTAAAGCAGCATCTTCGTCGAGTTATTGGGAACAACGTTCTCACATTTGAAGAAATGGGCACTTTGCTAGCCCAAATAGAAGCCTTGTTAAATTCTCGTCCTCTCTGTGCTATCTCCGATACCGATTTAAACCCTTTAACTCCTACTCATTTCGTTATAGGTCGGCCGTACAACGCAATACTGGACCCTCACTATTTGGGAATACCAGAAAATCGATGGGGACGCTGGGAACTAGTACAAAATATGCTACAAGGGTTTTGGCAAAGATGGCAGTCCGATTATATAACCTCTCTTCAACAACGGCCTAACTGGAAACAGGCCCAATGAAACTACAAAGTGGGTGACTTAGTAGTAGTCAAAGAACCTAATTTGCCTCCTTCCCAATGGGCTTTGGGTCGTGTCGAAGAGCTACACCCTGGTAAAGACGGACATGTACGTGTGGTAACGCTTCGCCCCAAGAGCCGAATATTCCCGAGACCCATAGCTAAACTGGCCCTACTACCAAGTTCCTGAAGTGCCCTTCAGGAGTGGCGGCGTGTTAAGAAATGAAATTTTAATGAACTAACTTTAACTACATTTTTGTAAACTAAATTTAAAGTAACATAAATGAATACTTTCCTTTGAATTAAAAACTAATTTTAAACATGTACAATTTACCCTATAGGTAGCTTCACTACTTAGCGCAGAGAATTTAATGCATTGCCTAGCGGGTCCTCTCTTTAAGCTTTGCATTGAATTTTCATGTGCTTTTGTTGGAGTGAGCTAATCTATACGGGACTTATTTACTTAACTGATCGAGCAGTAGCCGTGGCGTGATGGTTAGTGCGATGGACTGTCATGCCGGAGGTCTAAGGTTCGATCCCCAGCCTCGCCACCTATTTATTTAAAAGAAAAAACGGCTACTGCCTCTTGCGAGGAATTGACAAATCCTTCAAGAGTATCTCCTGTCACAGAAAAGTTCCGCTCGTTAGCCGTTCGGATTCGGCAATAAACTGTAGGTCCCCTCCATTCCTGCAGACACGCACACAGGAATGGTTGAGAGTTGTAAGTCACGTGGCCCTAGTTCTTCATGAGCTGTTGTGCCATCAAATTTATTTTTTTTTTATTTTATTTTTTTACCTAATTTATTTATTTTTGAAGTTTTGATTCAAAATATGCTAGATAAAGTTAAAAAACCGCTCGGTAAAAAGTTTCGTAAAAATCAACCAAGTCGTTTTCGAAATATTTGGTACCCATTCAAAAAAAAAAAAAAAAATAGTTGAAACTTTGTATATTCCTATAAGCATTGAATGTAAAATATATACCTATATATACCTACAAGGATTGCAGTACCTACGATTTGAAACATTTTTGATTTCAACAAATAATGAAAATTCCAAACCAAATAGTTACAAATCTTCATTCTATAAGTATACATTTTTATATACAATGAAATCTTGCTGCAGAATAATATCCCGTAGGCATAGCACAACACAACAAAAAAAAAACGTATTCCGTAAGCAAAACCAAAAAAAATTTAATTTCCTCTTTGTTATTTTCGTCGTTGCGTTGAAGCGAACAGGTGGTTAATTTATCTCCTTTACTCCCTTTATTAATATTGGATTCAAAATAATACAATCCTCTCATTCTTCCTACTTATACTCAGGGACGTCCCGTACCCATGTAAAGTGGGTAGACAGTTACTCATTTTCAGTAATTTGTTTGCATTATTCATTAAGGTACATCATTTGGTTTAAAGTGCTCCTTTTCATTTCATTATTTTTATTATTATTTTTTGTAGTTGACATATTTAGTTCCATAAAACCAATCGTATTTTAGATGAAGAATTGGCTTTTATACTTTAATTTTTATAATTATTTTATCTTCAATAGATACCATAGAAAATGTAAATACATAATGAAATATGTATTCCAAAGTATCAACATCTAAAAAATCCATTTCCCAATAGTAAATTTATTTCTCCGCAATCTATGACTTTAATTTTCGATGAACCAACAACGCGGCTTTCTCTAGAATAACCAAATGTACTGAAACTAAGCTACAAGTGCATCGCATTTTATCAGATCAGAAAATAAATTATCCAAGGGAAAATAATATCGACTATAACAACTCTGCTGGCACCCGATAGTATACAAATGTTTCCACCTTCATCTCACCACACCACATTCAGAGTCATCGCCTCAACCATCCGAAAAGAATTTAACTCAAAGTAAACGAACGATTAGACATTTTCAATTTTGTCTATTTTGTCCTTATAAAACACATATGAGAATGGTATACCTACATACATAACTTTTTTCTCTTACCATACAGTTTGGTAGAAAACAAAGACACTGTCTTCGGCAACCTTCGGATTTACTCGGAATCGATTCCGATCGTTGTTGATAGTTGATTTGATTTATTACCCCTAACACACGCCACATCGAACAACCACATCGACAAAGTATTTCGTTTTTGTATGGGCATTTACACGCCAATACGTCGATGTAGAAGTATATGCCAAAACCAGCTGTCTTTAATTATTTCCAATAAAATAATTATTTCGTTATGAGTCCAAATACATTTTTCTTGATCATTTTCCATTATTATTTGTGTTTAAGATACTTTTAATGAAATTATCAAAAAACTATTTAGTAAATCTAAGATTAGCGGGACCAAAAACACTACTTGACAACAAAAACCGAATAACAACATAAAAAACTGTGTCGACGAACAAGTTCGCTCCTTTTCACACGCCATATCGGCTTATCGGCATACTACTTCGACCTCCAGAGATCGCACTGCTGTGTCGACATAACTTTCATTTCACACGACCAAAAACCTTACCGACAATATGCTTCGGTGAAGTAGTTCGTGGCGTGTGTTAGGGGTATATGTTTTGACTGGAAGTAAGGCCGTGTGTGAATTCGTTTAAAATTTCGATTAAATTTGATCCCACATTAAATTTTGACGTTTTTTCAGTGGTGAATACAATTTCCTCTTTTTGCTGTGTGAATTCAATTAAAAGGGATGTTTTTAATTCTAATATTTTTCTTCCGTCCGCGAGTTTTTGAAAAAAGTAGAACACATTTTTTTGTAATAAATTTCGCGAGTTAAAAAATTAAACGCCCATTCTAATGAGTTCAAAGAGAGTGCTCTTACCCTGGGTCTGTTATAAAGGACGCTTAGGGTTCGCATTTTGTTGCAAGCAGCTGCAGATCAAAAACACAAGACGCAAAAAACTCTGGCCGCTTGTGGTGGTCACGATGAGCTGGCAACTTTATTTAAGTATTTAATGCTTGTTATCATTGCTGCAATTAGCAAATGTTGTTCTTCAGATGAATAAAAGGTATCAACCCATTCATCATTGAGATGTAATGACCTTTTGCATTGAGACTTTTCATTCAGAACGATGTGTTTTTCTTAGAATTTCATTTTAACCACCAGATCCAGGGTTCTATTTTGCGTCAATTCAAACTCGTAGAGCAAAAGAAGTTGTATCCATTATCCAAGAGAACAAACAATGTTCCACTTCTACTTCTGGCTTCTATTTCTCTGCAAGCAAGGATCCAGAAGTCTTCATTGTGGCTCTAGAAACAAGATTATACAAATTGGCGTTAAACTTTTTCTTAATATTTTTAGAGTGAAATCATTTAATTATATTTTGACTTACCTACTAATGCATCTTCATTGAATATGTTCTTTTTATGCACATGAAAACAAACAAAACCTTTCGTGGGTGCTGGTAAACGTCAAAATTTAATCTAGCAGCACAAATTTAACGTGCCCCCGGACCATGTTAAATTTTGATGTCTTATATTCACCTCAATAGTGTCAAAATTTAATTTTGGGATCAAATTTAATCCAATACAAACACGGCCTAAGAATGAAAAATGTTTGAGTGTGTGCGTACAGAGCGTTTACGTGTTTTTCATTGAGGATGAATTTCCTAACAGGGATAGCATAGCGTGCGTGCGATCGTGAAACAAGCAAAGCAAATTGGTAGTAAAGCTTCTTTAATCATATTAGGGTAAGAAGGGTCATTATAAACAAAATCAAAATGATAGTTCTTAGATATTTTGAACACATAACATAATGTTATGAAAAATACTTGCTGGCGACGTTTTTTTTGTTAAATGGTTTGGGTTGACATTGTCTAAAATGTCTAATTGACGCTTCGTCAGTGTTTATACTCGATTGATATCCTCAAGTCTCCAACGTCAATTTGTGTCGATTGCAACGCCACACTGAACCAAAAATGTACATTATATCAATGCATTTTTGCATTCTGACAATGTATTTTACATTAAAATTCAGCCGATGAATTGTTTCATTGTTCCGATGCAGGCCTGTTCATTGCTCAATGAAAGAATTCATTGTCCAATGAATTTTCATCATGGCAATGAAAAAACTTCATTGAATATTTTTTGAAAAATTCTATTCAAACAATGCACCAATCATTGAGACAAATAATCACGTACATTGAAACAATGAATTACTTTCATTGATTTAAATGTTTTGTCATCCATACGGAGTTGAGCCAATGAATATGATTCATTGAATCAATGAATTTTCATTGAGTTAATGATTTTTTTTCATTGAATCAATGATTAATTTCTTAAATTCACATTTTTTTTTTGTAGTTTTTCGTAATTTGAATGAACTTTTTCATTGTTTCAACGAATGTTGTTCATTGATTTAAGGAATTAGTTACATTGATTTAATGAAAACATTTCATTGCGCCAGTGTTACTTTTTCTTTGATTTAATGAATTATTTTCATTGTCTGAATTATTTTAATTCATTGACCTAATGTATCTAATCGTTGGGCCAATGAAATTTTTTCATTGGTTCAATGAATTCAGTTCTTTCAGCCAAAAATTAATTACATTGATTTAATGAAATTATTTCATTGGGTCAATGTAACTTTTTCTTTGATTCAATGAATTATTTTCATTGTCTGAATTATTTTAATTCATTGACCTAATGTATCTAATCGTTGGGCCAATGAAATTTTTTCATTGGTTCAATGAATTTAGTTCTTTCAGCCAAAACTTAATTACATTGATTTAATGAAATTGTTTCATTCGGTCAATGTAACTTTTTCTTTAATTCAATGAACTATTTTCATTGTCTGAATTATTTTATTTCATTGACCTAATGTATCTAATCGTTGGGCCAATGAAATTTATTCATTGGTTCAATGAATTCAGTTCTTTCAGCCAAAACTTAATTACATTGATTTAATGAAATTGTTTCATTGGGTCAATGTAACTTTTTCTTTGATTCAATGAATTATTTTCATTGTTTCAATGAATTTTGTGCATTGAATTAAGGAATTAATTACATTGATTTAATGAAAGCATTTCATTGGGCCAATTTAACTTTTTCTTTGATTCAATGAATTATTTTCATTGTCTCAATTGTTTTAATTCATTGACCTAATGCATCTAATCGTTGGGTCAATGTCCTCTGTTCATTGATTGAATGAACTATTTTCATCAGGGTTATGTATTTCTTACGTTGAACCAATGAAGTTTTTTCGTTGATTCAATGAATTGTTATCATTGTCTCAATCCTCTCAATTCATTGCCATTAAGTCTATTGTTCATTGATCTAGTGAACTTTTTTCATTGAATGAATGACTTACGTTTCATTTAGTACTTTCGTACTATTCGATGTAGATTCCATAGGCTTTCATCCCAGTCAGCTGAAAAGTCTTTAAACAAAGTAGATGTATTCATCTTGAATACAAAAAAAGATCATCTATTTAGAAGTTTACTCGGAATTGTTTGTTTTATTTTGTTTTGAAATTGAAATTTACATTTTTTTAGAGAAGAGATAATCGGATAAAATTTGATGTTTAGAACAAGGCGATTTTACAGAAATTTGATAAAAATAATTTTGAATAAAGTTCCAAAAGGTTGAGCAGGCGGTTGGGTATTCTAAATTAAAGACATGAAAAATTTTAAAGCAAACATCAACCGCTCTGATAAAATTTTTAAATTTGTATTTTACGCCGTCGAAAAAAACGAAAAATTCGTTTAAATCTGAAATTGTATCCCCGATAGCGATAACAAAAGGCTGTATTGCCCCCGACCTCTTTGCCAGATGGAGTAAATGGTCCTCAACCTCTTGAATACATTTTCCTATGTACACGAATGCTTCCTGTGAGTCTTTAATGGTAAATTTAAGAGTGCTTCTTTTGCCCGTGTTGTCTTTAACAATAGCTCTCTGAGTGGGCACGAAATATCCGTGCATGCTTCTTAAAAGCATGACATTTTTTGACTCTAAAGAAGAAAAGACAAACTTATTAATGTTTCATGTGGTTTTTAATTTACATTTTAAATTTACATTTTTGGCTAAGTAATATTTTTTTTATTTTAGTTTGAATATACAAATATGAAGTGAAAGCTTACCTACACCAAAATCATTCTCTGAACTTAGAGAATTCAACAAATTTTTCGTTTCCTTGTCTTTAACATTGTTTTCCAGTCGCAGGAACTCCAAGATTTGTTGAAAATGTTGGTCAAAGTTGTCCATCAAAGAATAGGTTGTTCCGCACAAAGCTTGGAAGTCCATGTTGATCTAAGAAATTTAAAATAGTAATAATTTTCCTTAAGTCTTTTTCTTAATAAGTCTTTTATATTGAAAATAAGTCTTTTTTATTAAAAATATTGAAAATTTCTATGGGAAAAATTTAAAAAATTTTTCGAAGTCCAAAATTATGCAAAAGTTTCTAAGTCTTTTTTCTATGGAAAAAATTTAAAAAAACTTTCTAAGTCCAAAACTATGAAAATTTCTTTTTTCTATGGGAAAAATTCAAAAAAATTTTCTAAGTCCCAAATTATGCGAAAATTTCTAAGTCTTTTTTCTATGGGAAAAATTTAAAAAAACTTTCTAAGTCCAAAATTATAAAAATTTCTTTTTTCTATGGGAAAAATTCAAAAAAATTTTCTAAGTCCAAAACTGCAAAAATTTCTTTTTTCTATGGGAAAAATTTAAAAAAACTTTCTAAGTACAAAACTATGAAAATTTCTTTTTTCTATGGGAAAAATTCAAAAAATTTTTCTAAGTCCAAAATTATGCGAAAATTTCTAAGTCTTTTTTCTATGGGAAAAATTTAAAAAAACTTTCTAAGTTCAAAACTATGAAAATTTCTTTTTTCTATGGGAAAAATTCAAAAAATTTTTCTAAGTCCAAAATTATGCAAAAATTTCTAAGTCTTTTTTCTATGGAAAAAATTAAAAAAAAACTTTCTAAGTCCAAAACTATGAAAATTTCTTTTTTCTATGGGAAAAATTTAAAAAAAACTTTTTAAGTACAAAACTATGAAAATTTCCTTTTTCTATGGGAGGAATTCAAAAAAAATTTTCTAAGTCCAAAATTATGCGAAAATTTCTAAGTCTTTTTTCTATGGAAAAAATTTAAAAAAACTTTCTAAGTCCAAAACTATAAAAATTTCTTTTTTCTATGGGAAAAATTTAAAAAAACTTTCTAAGTCCAAAACTATAAAAATTTCTTTTTTCTATGGGAAAAATTCAAAAAAATTTTCTAAGTCCAAAACTGCAAAAATTTCTTTTTTCTATGGGAAAAATTTAAAAAAACTTTCTAAGTACAAAACTATGAAAATTTCTTTTTTCTATGGGAGAAACTCAAAAAAATTTTCTAAGTCCAAAATTATGCGAAAATTTCTAAGTCTTTTTTCTATGGAAAAAATTTAAAAAAACTTTCTAAGTCCAAAACTATAAAAATTTCTTTTTTCTATGGGAAAAATTCAAAAAAAATTTCTAAGTCCAAAACTGCAAAAATTTCTTTTTTCTATGGGAAAAATTTAAAAAAACTTTCTAAGTACAAAACTATGAAAATTTCTTTTTTCTATGGGAGAAACTCAAAAAAATTTTCTAAGTCCAAAATTATGCGAAAATTTCTAAGTCTTTTTTCTATGGGAAAAATTTAAAAAAACTTTCTAAGTCCAAAACTATAAAAATTTCTTTTTTCTATGGGAAAAATTCAAAAAAATTTTCTAAGTCCAAAACTGCAAAAATTTCTTTTTTCTATGGGAAAAATTTAAAAAAACTTTCTAAGTACAAAACTATGAAAATTTCTTTTTTCTATGGGAGAAACTCAAAAAAATTTTCTAAGTCCAAAATTATGCGAAAATTTCTAAGTCTTTTTTCTATGGGAAAAATTTAAAAAAACTTTCTAAGTCCAAAACTATAAAAATTTCTTTTTTCTATGGGAAAAATTCAAAAAAATTTTCTAAGTCCAAAACTGCAAAAATTTCTTTTTTCTATGGGAAAAATTTAAAAAAACTTTCTAAGTACAAAACTATGAAAATTTCTTTTTTCTATGGGAGAAACTCAAAAAAATTTTCTAAGTCCAAAATTATGCGAAAATTTCTAAGTCTTTTTTCTATGGGAAAAATTTAAAAAAACTTTCTAAGTCCAAAACTATAAAAATTTCTTTTTTCTATGGGAAAAATTCAAAAAAATTTTCTAAGTCCAAAACTGCAAAAATTTCTTTTTTCTATGGGAAAAATTTAAAAAAACTTTCTAAGTCCAAAACTATGAAAATTTCTTTTTTCCATGGGAAAATTTCAAAAAAAATTTTCTAAGTCCAAAATTATGCAAACACAATTTCTTTTTCTATGGGAAAAATATTTAAAATTTTTCTAAGTTCAAAATTGCACATTGTACATATGTAAAGAATATTACCATTCTGTGACCGAGTGGTTCCTTATAATGTGCCCATTCCTTTAAAATATCTGATGTGTATTCTGAACTTTGCATTTGGTTGAGTCTATACTTTGTGCATGCCATCCAATAGCTATCAGTTTCCGTAGGTGTTAAATTGTCAAATTTAAGTGATTTAATGCAATCTTCGGCATTCATTTCGGGAACTAAGGTAACGATTTAATTAAAATAACTTTAATTTATACTCTTACATTTACCAAATAATTTTCTTTTCTTGGTTGTAAATGTATCTTTTCCTGATTTTCTTGAACTAGTTGGAGTTAAATTAAAAGATTTATTGATGCCTGATTTAAGATTCATATATTTGATGTAAATTCTTCCCCTCCTAGCATTTCTGTAGTATGCCTAAAACATTTAAAAAGCCATTATATTTAAAAAGTCATTAGGCCGGCCGCACATTGCATGCGTTATCGTACGGAATTGACTCGTGCGAATACGTACAAACACGCACGAACAATACCAACCTTCTAGGTGCTATGAGAGTGCGCATACTAGGTGCGAGTAAGTCGTATATATACGTACGTTTAATTCCGACGTATATTAAAAGCATCTTGTTGGGATTTTCAAAACATTTTCTTACGTTGAAACATTAAAATGTGTGGAAAGAGGACTTCGCGAAAGCGATGAGTCGCATGAACACTGTGTATTTGAGGGAGAAAATGTATTCAGTGTGCGCACTCGATTCGCACGACCAGTATTCAACGTTTACGTACGGTACGAATTCGTACGATGACGCATCCAATGTGCGTGCGGCCTAAAATTTTTTAATATGCTATTAATTAATCAGCCGAATCAAGGTATCCGTTCCGATTCACAAATGGAACTTATCTTCCGATGAAATGTAATATACATCACCGCATGCGTAAAGCGTTCAAGTGAAATTATTTTTGACAGCTACACGGATAATTTTATACGAAATTCATAAAATGTACTGTATAAATATTAATATTAATTTGAAAGATTTGTGTTGTGTATTGCAACCAAAACAGCAAATCCATTTGTCAAATAAACGCATTTTTTTACTTAATCATTTTCATCCGAAACGGATACCTTGAAAGCAATTCAAATTCAGCTTGAGTTGCCTTTTTTATGATAACTTACACATTTTTCTGTTTGAAAACGTTCAATAATTTGGTTTTCAATTTTTTGACTTGCTGTTAGACTCAAATGCTTCTTATTTTCTACGAAATAATTAGCAACAATGTTAATTAACGAAATCCGCTGTTCTTCTTCAAATTTTTTGTTGATTTTGTAAAAATCAATAATCAACTGGCCTTTACTCGAGCTGTCTAATATTTTGTTAAGTGAAACATCTTCATCAGTATCGGAGCTAAAAGAAGTGTCGCTGAGTGCTGAATTGCTTGGAGTTGAACATCTTGTAAAATTGTCAAATAAGACGATGTTATTTTTCACGGCAGATTCTGTTGATGATTTAGAAACCGTAAGAGAACATCCTATGGACTCTCGCCACTTTTCTAGACAGTCTTTGAACAGAATTTGAGAACCAAGAGGAAAAGCTTTTACTGCTCTATCGACGTCACATGCTTTTATTATTTTTAAGATGGGAACGAAAAGCTTTTGCTCTATTTAAAAATAAAAATTAATGATTTTTAGAGAGTTGATTAAAAACAAAAGCAATATAATATTTAAAAATGATTCTAAACTTTCCGAGCTTTTATCTTTCTGCCTTTTTTTAGTAAATATGTAATATAATAATAATATGTATAGTAAATGTAATTATTACCAACAAAATAATCTTCTAGTTCACATAACTGCCAGCTTTTAAGGAGTGACTTTAGCTCTGCTTCTTTTTTTTCTTCAGTTTCATCAAAATCTACATCTGTGTATGTAATATTGCGGTCTAGAGGAGTGTCGCTGCTTGGTAGGTTTATAAAAATATATCTTGGGTTGGCGTCAACTGAATAATCTTTTTCTCCCTGATCTTCAATGTTAATGTCTGATAATTCCTCATATGTGATTGGCATATCGATTGGATCCACATTTTGAGAGTTATCAAGTTTATTGTCTTCTTCCGATATAGACTCCATTTATTTTCTTTTAAAACTGGCGTTGGTTTGTTTTCAACTAGGTAAATATTAAATAAAGGGCATGACTGGGTCTAACGAAATTGCTTTTATGACCATAAATTATAAAAAAACCAAAAGGAAAAACGTAGAAATTTTGTTTTATCACTCAAAAATCACTATTCAAAAAGTATGTCATCTGATTTTATTTACTGTTTTGTGTACTAGGAAAAAAGTAATTTCAAAAACGCGAGACCAGTTTTTTTTTATATTTTTCAAAAATACATATATTTTGAAATGTTTTTCTTTATATTATTTAAAAATAATCCATAAGTCTTCTCCAGAAATAAAAATCAATCAATTTATTTTCAAAAGAAAGAAATGATGTTTTAAAAAATTACAAAAAAAAAACTTTTTTCGAAAATTTTGAAACACAATCTATTAACCATGAAGCCATCTCACATTGAAAATTTAATCTCACATTAAAAATATAATCTGTTGAACGGTTTGCGAAAAAAAAATTCGATTAGTAAAAAAAACTGTTTTTTAAGTTTTAATACAATAATAGGAGCCGTTTTCAAGAAAAATAGGATTATCGTTAATGTTTATAATATGGTAGGTGCCTATAATCGCAAGTAAATAAAATTGTTAAGAATGGCAACACTGGCCATTCATGTTTTGAGAATTGGTATACAAAACTTATGTATTTGAAAATTGTTATACAGATAAAAATGTAGCTATAAGAAGGAACGTCAGTCTTGTTCGGTCTTTCATGTCATGTTTGGAAACATTTAAAACCGGAGATAATAAATGTGGGTTTTTTATACATAATTTTTCCCACAATAAAATTCGTTCAGTGTTTTTATTTATAATGGATTCGAACATTATGGTCCTTCGAGCCGCGGATTATAAAAAAAAATTCGGAGTGTTACAAGTGAAATTTTGTAATAATAGTTCGGACCAGGAGGTGGCGCAGGAGTGCAAAAGGGTTGGGTGTAAAGATGGACTGCACATAAGGATATGTACAGCCCATCCACGGAGTCTAGTGCCCACAGCCTAATATTATATCTTATAAATTGGTACAGAAGTACGGACTTAAAATGCTGACCACAAGTAGAAGGGCAGTTGGTATCAACGGGGTACAATTGATATCTCAAGGTTGGTCAACTGGTAGTTCTCAAAAGAGTGAAAACTTTCCACCAGCCAATTGGGCGATGGGTAGAATATGCGAGCTTCTCCCAACAACAATTGTTTTTATATGCTTGCCAAATAGTATTCCTTTACTCTAATCATTGTTTTACCTCTTGAGGTTTTGACTTTAGTTAAAGGAGGTCCAACTAGATCTTTAATATGTACGATTGAAAACTCTCCCAATTGTTCTGGTTCTATATCATAAGCTAAAAAATGGGGATTGTATTGAATCATGTTTAATTTTTGACAAAAAAGTGAAATACATGGAAATTCCATTTCAAAAATATTTAAGATAACATAAAGTACAATATCACCCCCTTTATAAAGTGATACATAAAATCCAGGTTTAAACACATATCCATTGTATTTAATTTTTGAAAATGATTTAATTGCTTCATCTGGAACCTTTAAAATGCTCGATATAATGCTTTCATAGGAACTTTTCGCACGATTAGATTCATTAAATGAATAACAGTCAGTATTAATGAAAGGTTCTACTATACAATATGCGAACTGAAGCTGATATTTCTTGGCTAAACTCAGGCAAATATTTTTACGTGATGTTGTAGCATGAGAGTATACTTTAAATTGTCTATGTTTTGCTTCATATTTGAAACACCAGAACGTTTTAAGAGGACCTGATTTTTGAAGAACCGTTGGGTAATGAATGAGATTATGATGTTTAGGTTTTAGTGTGTCATTGAAAAGGCGAACATAATCTGTGTTATGAGTTGTTATTTTATGACTTAAAATATCTATAAAAGTTGTATTAATTTCATAACAAAGTATCATATCAATTATTTCGAAAAAGTTTACAAGAAACTTCCAAACCTCATCGTCATGATGTACTAAATCACCAATCATGAGTGGAAAGTAATAAACAAATGTCATCATTTCTCGGGCCGACATTTTCAAATGTTTTTTAGATATATGTAACGTGGTTATATCACCCGAAATGTTATCAATTTCTATTGGACCGTAATTAAAGTTACGTTTTCTAGAATTTAATGTTTCCAAATTAAAATAGTTGGCTGTTTCCATAAAATAATTTATAGCATGACAAATATCATAGTGGCAGACGCCTTCGAACACATCGTGCATCACATCAACACTATAATTTTGTGTGACGTGAAATGATGGTATTTGGTTAAGAAGAGAAATTTGTCGGATTCCACTTTCAGAAGAACAATTTTCTGCAACATCTTGTGCATAATTTGTTTCATTTCTCATAAGTGTTGCATTTTCGGAACTGGCTGTATGAGTTTGTAACTTACTCATTTTACAGAACCTGCAAAAGCTCGTACTTACAAAAGATCTATTAAAATTAAGAAATGAATTCATTCCCAAATTATCTCCTAAAAGTAATCCTAGAATAAAATGTACTTTTACCACGCCATTTTCCGTTGTTATGTCAATTCCATTTACTTCAAGATCTATTAAGTCATCGATTAACGTTTTCCAGCACTTCTCATTTCCAAATGATTTTATATCTTTAGACTTAATTACTGCTCCTAAAAAAATGTTTTCAAGCTTTGACTCTTTTTCTGGTAAGCAGGGAAACGAGTAATAGATATTGCTAACTGAATGTTGACCACTATGCGAACCTAAAGGGTTATTGACCTCAAATTCATCATTATATAAAAAGTATGGAATAAGTTGTTTTCCTGGGTACATTTTACATTTATTTTTCCAAACCTCAGCTTGAATAAAATTGTTAATGCTATTCGTATTCAACGAATGACTCTCTATATTTTTGAGAACATTAGCTAACATACCTTTCTTTTCAAATACCTTCTTAAACTGAAAACGTAATGGCATAATTATACCTTTAACTTTGTGTTCGTCATATTCAAGGCTACCATTACGAAATACTTTTTCAATAGACTGGTCTATTACGAACTCTTTAGGATCTTCTATTAATTGTTCTTCTTTTAGCCATTGAAAGAAGCGATAATCAGTGTTTGAAAGTTTGAATGGATTTTTGCATTCATATATCAAATCTTCTAATTCGTTGTGTATTTTAGGATTTACGTCATTGATTTTGTTGCTAGAAAAACATTTGATAATTTTTAAAAGTGGATCTATGACGTACTGCTGTACATTTTTTTGTACATCATAAACATCTTTTCGATTAAAATTGTGGTTGCTGTGCAACTTTAATGCTAATATTGAAGCAGATTTAAAAAATTCATCAAGATAACTTTTCATACTGTATTCTATCATAGGTGTTTGATTTTCTACCGACAATAATAATTTCTTTGCTACATTATCTTCAAAGTTATTTTCAACGTGAGAGGGTTCAACTTGTAAATAAGATTGACTAAATGTCTTATTTTTCTGCTTATGTTTTCTGATGAAATGCCTTTTAAAGCTTCCTAAGTCCTGAAAAGCTTGATAGCAAGATTGTTCGACGCATCTTGTTAAGCTATTAGTTTTTAGATCATGAGTCTTTTTAAAATGATTTATGAGTATATTAATTGAATCAAATTTCTTTTTACATATGAAACAGATCATTTTTTAATTTTCTTTAAATAATAATTTCAACAGTATCAACGGAACGTTCTGAATAGTGACCTAAGTTTGAAACTAGTTAAAATAAGAACCTAAAAATTAAGAGATATTTTTATTTTATAATTTACTTCTTTGAAACAATTTCGAATTATAACAGAAATACCCTCCACAAAAAAGAAAAATAACAATTTGGTAGATACCAAAACCTGTAACAGAGGGTTATGAAATATATTTTTGATAAAAAAAATGTTGTTAATGTTTTTAAACTTACGTTTTAATCATAAAAGTTGAAATCCAACGCATATGCCTTCCAATTCCAATGCAAATCAATGTACTCAACAGCTTGCGGCAGTCTAGTATGGTAGTTTTGATGAAAACTGTTCTGTTAAAAATCATAAAAACCAAATGAATGTTATATCAAAAGACGATTTTTTTTTTATATTTCGGTTATTTGAAAAAAGAGTTTTGTAACCACGAAGAGGACCTAATTCAAGACTAAGAATCCCTTAAATGAATGCGAAGAAGCAAGTAGTTTCGAAATTACAGCTTGGTTTATCTATGAAAATCATAAAATCCATATGAATGTTATATCAAAACACCTATGGATTGAAATTTTTTTAAAATTTTGTTAATTTGAAAAAAGAGTTTTTAAACCACGAAGAGGGCCTAATTCAAGACTAGGAACCCTTTGAATGAATGCAAAGAAGCAAGTAGTTTCGAAACTACAGCTTGGTTTATCTATGAAAATCATAAAATCCATATGAATGTTGTTATATCAAAAGACCTATGGATTGAAATTTTTTTTAAATTTTGTTAATTTGAAAAAAGGGTTTTTAAACCACGAAGAGGACCTAATTCAAGACTAGGAACCCTTTAAATGAATGCAAAGAAGCAAGTAGTTTCGAAACTACAGCTTGGTTTATCTATGAAAATCATAAAATCCATATGAATGTTGTTATATCAAAAGACCTATGGATTGAAATTTTTTTTAAATTTTGTTAATTTGAAAAAAGGGTTTTTAAACCACGAAGAGGACCTAATTCAAGACTAGGAACCCTTTAAATGAATGCAAAGAAGCAAGTAGTTTCGAAACTACAGCTTGGTTTATCTATGAAAATCATAAAATCCATATGAATGTTATATCAAAAGACCTAAGGATTGAAATTTTTTTTAAATTTTGTTAATTTGAAAAAAGAGTTTTTAAACCACGAAGAGGACCTAATTCAAGACTAGGAACCCTTTAAATGAATGCAAAGAAGCAAGTAGTTTCGAAACTACAGCTTGGTTTATCTATGAAAATCATAAAATCCATATGAATGTTGTTATATCAAAAGACCTATGGATTGAAATTTTTTTTAAATTTTGTTAATTTGAAAAAAGGGTTTTTAAACCACGAAGAGGACCTAATTCAAGACTAGGAACCCTTTAAATGAATGCAAAGAAGCAAGTAGTTTCGAAACTACAGCTTGGTTTATCTATGAAAATCATAAAATCCATATGAATGTTATATCAAAAGACCTATGGATTGAAATTTTTTTTAAATTTTGTTAATTTGAGAAAAGAGTTTTTAAACCACGAAGAGGACCTAATTCAAGACTAGAAACCCTTTAAATGAATGCAAAGAAGCAAGTAGTTTCGAAACTACAGCTTGGTTTATCTATGAAAATCATAAAATCCATATGAATGTTATATCAAAAGATTGAAATTTTTTTTAAATTTTGTTAATTTGAAAAAAGAGTTTTTAAACCACAAAGAGGACCTAATTCAACACTAGGAACCCTTAAAATGAATGCAAAGAAGCAAGTAGTTTCGAAACTACAGCTTGGTTTATCTATGAAAATCATAAAATCCATATGAATGTTATATCAAAAGACCTATGGATTGAAATTTTTTTTTAATTTTGTTAATTTGAGAAAAGAGTTTTTAAACCACGAAGAGGACCTAATTCAAGACTAGGAACCCTTTAAATGAATGCGAAGAAGCAAGTAGTTTCGAAACTTCAGCTTGGTTTATATATATAAATCATAAAATCCATACGAATTATAAAAATGTTAGTCAAAAGATACAGCATGGTTGGTTGGAAATTCATATGATTTTTATATAAAAAGACGCTGTGGTTGGATTTTTTTATATTTTGCGAATTAGAAAAAAGTTTGGATTTATATTTTTAGGTACGCCATACCTCTAATATGTATATATGTTATATATATATTTTTATAAAAAATAATAAAAATAACTAAACAATTACCTTTTATTAATTGATGAAGCGCAGATAACACTTTCTTTTAAAATTGTAATTTTAATTTTCAATTGCGTAGGTTTAAGGCTTAAAAAATATCACGAGTTCTTTTACTTATTAGATCACAAACTTGAACCTAATTCAAGACTAGAACCCTTTAAATGAATGCAAAGAAGCAAGTAGTTTCGAAACTACAGCTTGGTTTATCTATGAAAATCATAAAATCCATATGAATGTTGTTATATCAAAAGACCTATGGATTGAAATTTTTTTTAAATTTTGTTAATTTGAAAAAAGAGTTTTAAACCACGAAGAGGACCTAATTCAAGACTAGGAACCCTTTAAATGAATGCAAGGAAGCAAGTAGTTTCGAAACTACAGCTTGGTTTATCTATGAAAATCATAAAATCCATATGAATGTTATATCAAAAGACCTATGGATTGAAATTTTTTTTTAAATTTTGTTAATTTGAAAAATGGGTTTTTAAACCACGAAGAGGACCTAATTCAAGACTAGGAACTTTTTAAATGAATGCAAAGAAGCAAGTAGTTTCGAAACTACAGCTTGGTTTATCTATGAAAATCATAAAGTCCATATGAGTTTTATCAAAAGAATTATTTTTTTAAATTTTGTTAATTTGAAAAAAGAGTTTTAAACCACGAAGAGGACCTAATTCAAGACTAGGAACCCTTTAAATGAATGCGAAGAAGCAAGTAGTTTCGAGACTACAGCATGATTTATCTATGAAAATCATAAAGTCCATATGAGTTTTATCAAAAGAATTATTTTTTTAAATTTTGTTAATTTGAAATAAGAGTTTTTTAACCATGAAGAGGACCTAATTCAAGACTAAGAACCATTTAAATAATTTCAACGGTTTTAACGCAACGTTCCAAATAGTGACCTAAGTTTGAAACTAATTCAAATAAGAACCTAGAAATTATGAGATATTTTTACTTTATAATTTACTTCTTTGAAACAATTTCGAAAGAAATTTATTTTTACATAAATACCCTAAAAAAAAGAAAAATAGCAATTTGGTAGACTTGGTAAATAAAACCTGTAAGGGGGTTTTGAAACATATTTCTGATAAAAAAAAAATGTTTTTAAAGTGTATAAACTTACGTTTCGTATTTATAAAAATCAGAAAGGTTGAAATCCAACGAACATGTCTTCCAATTCCAATGTAAACTAATGTATTTAACAGCTGGCTGCAGTCTAGTTTGGTAGTTTTGATGAAAACTGATAAAAAGTTCGCTATTCTATAAAAATTATAAAATTCAAATGAATGTTATATCAAAAGACGATTTTTGTTTAATATTTTGTTAATCTGGAAAAAGAGTTTTTAAACCGAGAAGAGGACCCAATTCAAGACTAAAAACCCTTTAAATGAATGCGTTGAAGCAAGTAGTTTCGAAACTGCAGCTTGGTTTATATATGAAAATCCTAAAATCCATATGAATGTTATATCAAAAGACCTAAGGATTGAAATTTTTTTTAAATTTTGTTAATTTGAAAAAAGAGTTTTTAAACCACGAAGAGGACCTAATTCAAGACTAGGAACCCTTTAAATGAATGCAAAGAAGCAAGTAGTTTCGAAACTACAGCTTGGTTTATCTATGAAAATCATAAAATCCATATGAATGTTATATCAAAAGACCTAAGGATTGAAATTTTTTTTAAATTTTGTTAATTTGAAAAAATAGTTTTTAAACCACGAAGAGGACCTAATTCAAGACTAGGAACCCTCTAAATGAATGCAAAGAAGCAAGTAGTTTCGAAACTACAGCTTGGTTTATCTATGAAAATCATAAAATCCATATGAATGTTGTTATATCAAAAGACCTATGGATTGAAATTTTTTTTAAATTTTGTTAATTTGAAAAAAGGGTTTTTAAACTACGAAGAGGACCTAATTCAAGACTAGGAACCCTTTAAATGAATGCAAAGAAGCAAGTAGTTTCGAAACTACAGCTTGGTTTATCTATGAAAATCATAAAATCCATATGAATGTTGTTATATCAAAAGACCTATGGATTTAAATTTTTTTTAAATTTTGTTAATTTGAAAAAAGGGTTTTTAAACTACGAAGAGGACCTAATTCAAGACTAGGAACCCTTTAAATGAATGCAAAGAAGCAAGTAGTTTCGAAACTACAGCTTGGTTTATCTATGAAAATCATAAAGTCCATATGAGTTTTATCAAAAGAATTATTTTTTTAAATTTTGTTAATTTGAAATAAGAGTTTTTTAACCATGAAGAGGACCTAATTCAAGACTAAGAACCATTTAAATAATTTCAACGGTTTTAACGCAACGTTCCAAATAGTGACCTAGTTTTGAAACTAATTCAAATAAGAACCTAGAAATTATGAGATATTTTTACTTTATAATTTACTTCTTTGAAACAATTTCGAAAGAAATTTATTTTTACATAAATACCCTAAAAAAAAGAAAAATAGCAATTTGGTAGACTTGGTAAATAAAACCTGTAAGGGGGTTATGAAACATATTTCTGATAAAAAAAAAATGTTTTTAAAGTGTATAAACTTACGTTTCGTATTTATAAAAATCAGAAAGGTTGAAATCCAACGAACATGTCTTCCAATTCCAATGTAAACTAATGTATTTAACAGCTGGCTGCAGTCTAGTTTGGTAGTTTTGATGAAAACTGATAAAAAGTTCGCTATTCTATAAAAATTATAAAATTCAAATGAATGTTATATCAAAAGACGATTTTTGTTTAATATTTTGTTAATCTGGAAAAAGAGTTTTTAAACCGAGAAGAGGACCCAATTCAAGACTAAAAACCCTTTAAATGAATGCGTTGAAGCAAGTAGTTTCGAAACTGCAGCTTGGTTTATATATGAAAATCCTAAAATCCATATGAATGTTATATCAAAAGACCTATGGATTGAAATTTTTTTTAAATTTTGTTAATTTGAAAAAAGGGTTTTTAAACCACGAAGAGGACCTAATTCAAGACTAGGAACCCTTTGAATGAATGCAAAGAAGCAAGTAGTTTCGAAACTACAGCTTGGTTTATCTATGAAAATCATAAAATCCATATGAATGTTGTTATATCAAAAGACCTATGGATTGAAATTTTTTTTAAATTTTGTTAATTTGAAAAAAGGGTTTTTAAACTACGAAGAGGACCTAATTCAAGACTAGGAACCCTTTAAATGAATGCAAAGAAGCAAGTAGTTTCGAAACTACAGCTTGGTTTATCTATGAAAATCATAAAATTCATATGAATGTTATATCAAAAGACCTATGGATTGAAATTTTTTTTAAATTTTGTTAATTTGAAAAAAGAGTTTTTAAACCACGAAGAGGACCTAATTCGACTAGGAACCCTTTAAATGAATGCGAAGAAGCAAGTAGTTTCGAAACTACAGCTTGGTTTATCTATGAAAATCATAAAATCCATATGAATGTTATATCAAAAGACCTAAGGATTGAAATTTTTTTTAAATTTTGTTAATTTGAAAAAAGAGTTTTTAAACCACGAAGAGGACCTAATTCAAGACTAGGAACCCTTTAAATGAATGCGAAGAAGCAAGTAGTTTCGAAACTACAGCTTGGTTTATCTATGAAAATCATAAAATCCATATGAATGTTATATCAAAAGACCTATGGATTGAAATTTTTTTTAAATTTTGTTAATTTGAAAAAAGGGTTTTTAAACCACGAAGAGGACCTAATTCAAGACTAGGAACCCTTTGAATGAATGCAGAGAAGCAAGTAGTTTCGAAACTACAGCTTCGTTTATCTATGAAAATCATAAAATCCATATGAATGTTGTTATATCAAAAGACCTATGGATTGAAATTTTTTTTAAATTTTGTTAATTTGAAAAAAGGGTTTTTAAACTACGAAGAGGACGTAATTCAAGACTAGGAACCCTTTAAATGAATGCAAAGAAGCAAGTAGTTTCGAAACTACAGCTTGGTTTATCTATGAAAATCATAAAATTCATATGAATGTTATATCAAAAGACCTATGGATTGAAATTTTTTTTAAATTTTGTTAATTTTAAAAAAGAGTTTTTAAACCACGAAGAGGACCTAATTCAAGACTAGGAACCCTTTAAATGAATGCGAAGAAGCAAGTAGTTTCGAAACTACAGCTTGGTTTATCTATGAAAATCATAAAATTCATATGAATGTTATATCAAAAGACCTATGGATTGAAATTTTTTTTAAATTTTGTTAATTTGAAAAAAGAGTTTTTAAACCACGAAGAGGACCTAATTCAAGACTAGGAACCCTTTAAATGAATGCGAAGAAGCAAGTAGTTTCGAAACTACAGCTTGGTTTATCTATGAAAATCATAAAATCCATATGAATGTTATATCAAAAGACCTATGGATTGAAATTTTTTTTAAATTTTGTTAATTTGAGAAAAGAGTTTTTAAACCACGAAGAGGAACTAATTCAAGACTAGGAACCCTTTAAATGAATGCAAAGAAGCAAGTAGTTTCGAAACTACAGCTTGGTTTATCTATGAAAATCATAAAATCCATATGAATGTTGTTATATCAAAAGACCTATGGATTGAAATTTTTTTTAAATTTTGTTAATTTGAAAAAAGGGTTTTTAAACCACGAAGAGGACCTAATTCAAGACTAGGAACCCTTTGAATGAATGCAAAGAAGCAAGTAGTTTCGAAACTACAGCTTGGTTTATCTATGAAAATCATAAAATCCATATGAATGTTGTTATATCAAAAGACCTATGGATTGAAATTTTTTTTAAATTTTGTTAATTTGAAAAAAGGGTTTTTAAACCACGAAGAGGACCTAATTCAAGACTAGGAACCCTTTAAATGAATGCAAAGAAGCAAGTAGTTTCGAAACTACAGCTTGGTTTATCTATGAAAATCATAAAATCCATATGAATGTTATATCAAAAGACCTATGGATTGAAATTTTTTTTAAATTTTGTTAATTTGAGAAAAGAGTTTTTAAACCACGAAGAGGACCTAATTCAAGACTAGAAACCCTTTAAATGAATGCAAAGAAGCAAGTAGTTTCGAAACTACAGCTTGGTTTATCTATGAAAATCATAAAATCCATATGAATGTTATATCAAAAGACCTATGGATTGAAATTTTTTTTAAATTTTGTTAATTTGAAAAAAGAGTTTTTAAACCACGAAGAGGACCTAATTCAAGACTAGGAACCCTTTAAATGAATGCGAAGAAGCAAGTAGTTTCGAAACTACAGCTTGGTTTATCTATGAAAATCATAAAATCCATATGAATGTTATATCAAAAGACCTAAGGATTGAAATTTTTTTTAAATTTTGTTAATTTGAAAAAAGAGTTTTTAAACCACGAAGAGGACCTAATTCAAGACTAGGAACCCTTTAAATGAATGCGAAGAAGCAAGTAGTTTCGAAACTACAGCTTGGTTTATCTATGAAAATCATAAAATCCATATGAATGTTATATCAAAAGACCTATGGATTGAAATTTTTTTTAAATTTTGTTAATTTGAGAAAAGAGTTTTTAAACCACGAAGAGGAACTAATTCAAGACTAGGAACCCTTTAAATGAATGCGAAGAAGCAAGTAGTTTCGAAACTACAGCTTGGTTTATCTATGAAAATCATAAAATCCATATGAATGTTATATCAAAAGACCTAAGGATTGAAATTTTTTTTAAATTTTGTTAATTTGAAAAAAGAGTTTTTAAACCACGAAGAGGACCTAATTCAAGACTAGGAACCCTTTAAATGAATGCGAAGAAGCAAGTAGTTTCGAAACTACAGCTTGGTTTATCTATGAAAATCATAAAATCCATATGAATGTTATATCAAAAGACCTATGGATTGAAATTTTTTTTAAATTTTGTTAATTTGAGAAAAGAGTTTTTAAACCACGAAGAGGAACTAATTCAAGACTAGGAACCCTTTAAATGAATGCAAAGAAGCAAGTAGTTTCGAAACTACAGCTTGGTTTATCTATGAAAATCATAAAATCCATATGAATGTTGTTATATCAAAAGACATATGGATTGAAATTTTTTTTAAATTTTGTTAATTTGAAAAAAGGGTTTTTAAACCACGAAGAGGACCTAATTCAAGACTAGGAACCCTTTGAATGAATGCAAAGAAGCAAGTAGTTTCGAAACTACAGCTTGGTTTATCTATGAAAATCATAAAATCCATATGAATGTTATATCAAAAGACCTATGGATTGAAATTTTTTTTAAATTTTGTTAATTTGAGAAAAGAGTTTTTAAACCACGAAGAGGAACTAATTCAAGACTAGGAACCCTTTAAATGAATGCGAAGAAGCAAGTAGTTTCGAAACTACAGCTTGGTTTATCTATGAAAATCATAAAATCCATATGAATGTTATATCAAAAGACCTATGGATTGAAATTTTTTTTAAATTTTGTTAATTTGAGAAAAGAGTTTTTAAACCACGAAGAGGAACTAATTCAAGACTAGGAACCCTTTAAATGAATGCGAAGAAGCAAGTAGTTTCGAAACTACAGCTTGGTTTATCTATGAAAATCATAAAATCCATATGAATGTTATATCAAAAGACCTAAGGATTGAAATTTTTTTTAAATTTTGTTAATTTGAAAAAAGAGTTTTTAAACCACGAAGAGGACCTAATTCAAGACTAGGAACCCTTTAAATGAATGCGAAGAAGCAAGTAGTTTCGAAACTACAGCTTGGTTTATCTATGAAAATCATAAAATCCATATGAATGTTATATCAAAAGACCTATGGATTGAAATTTTTTTTAAATTTTGTTAATTTGAGAAAAGAGTTTTTAAACCACGAAGAGGAACTAATTCAAGACTAGGAACCCTTTAAATGAATGCAAAGAAGCAAGTAGTTTCGAAACTACAGCTTGGTTTATCTATGAAAATCATAAAATCCATATGAATGTTGTTATATCAAAAGACATATGGATTGAAATTTTTTTTAAATTTTGTTAATTTGAAAAAAGGGTTTTTAAACCACGAAGAGGACCTAATTCAAGACTAGGAACCCTTTGAATGAATGCAAAGAAGCAAGTAGTTTCGAAACTACAGCTTGGTTTATCTATGAAAATCATAAAATCCATATGAATGTTGTTATATCAAAAGACCTATGGATTGAAATTTTTTTTAAATTTTGTTAATTTGAAAAAAGGGTTTTTAAACTACGAAGAGGACCTAATTCAAGACTAGGAACCCTTTAAATGAATGCAAAGAAGCAAGTAGTTTCGAAACTACAGCTTGGTTTATCTATGAAAATCATAAAATTCATATGAATGTTATATCAAAAGACCTATGGATTGAAATTTTTTTTAAATTTTGTTAATTTGAAAAAAGAGTTTTTAAACCACGAAGAGGACCTAATTCAAGACTAGGAACCCTTTAAATGAATGCGAACAAGCAAGTAGTTTCGAAACTACAGCTTGGTTTATCTATGAAAATCATAAAATCCATATGAATGTTATATCAAAAGACCTAAGGATTGAAATTTTTTTTAAATTTTGTTAATTTGAAAAAAGAGTTTTTAAACCACGAAGAGGACCTAATTCAAGACTAGGAACCCTTTAAATGAATGCGAAGAAGCAAGTAGTTTCGAAACTACAGCTTGGTTTATCTATGAAAATCATAAAATCCATATGAATGTTATATCAAAAGACCTAAGGATTGAAATTTTTTTTAAATTTTGTTAATTTGAAAAAAGAGTTTTTAAACCACGAAGAGGACCTAATTCAAGACTAGGAACCCTTTAAATGAATGCGAAGAAGCAAGTAGTTTCGAAACTACAGCTTGGTTTATCTATGAAAATCATAAAATCCATATGAATGTTATATCAAAAGACCTATGGATTGAAATTTTTTTTAAATTTTGTTAATTTGAAAAAAGAGTTTTTAAACCACGAAGAGGACCTAATTCAAGACTAGGAACCCTTTAAATGAATGCGAAGAAGCAAGTAGTTTCGAAACTACAGCTTGGTTTATCTATGAAAATCATAAAATCCATATGAATGTTATATCAAAAGACCTATGGATTGAAATTTTTTTTAAATTTTGTTAATTTGAGAAAAGAGTTTTTAAACCACGAAGAGGAACTAATTCAAGACTAGGAACCCTTTAAATGAATGCGAAGAAGCAAGTAGTTTCGAAACTACAGCTTGGTTTATCTATGAAAATCATAAAATCCATATGAATGTTATATCAAAAGACCTATGGATTGAAATTTTTTTTAAATTTTGTTAATTTGAAAAAAGAGTTTTTAAACCACGAAGAGGACCTAATTCAAGACTAGGAACCCTTTAAATGAATGCGAAGAAGCAAGTAGTTTCGAAACTACAGCTTGGTTTATATATATAAATCATAAAATCCATACGAATTATAAAAATGTTAGTCAAAAGATACAGCATGGTTGGTTGGAAATTCATATGAATTTTATATAAAAAAACGCTATGGTTGGATTTTTTTATAATTTGCGCATTAGAAAAAAGTTTGGATTTATATTTTTAGGTACGCCATACCTCTAATATGTATATATGTTATATATATATTTTTATAAAAAATAATAAAAATAACTAAACTCTTACCTTTTATTAATTGATGAAGAACGCACAAACGCAGATAACTTTCTTTTAAAATTGTAATTTTAATTTTCAATTGCGTAGGTTTAAGGCTTAAAAAATTTCACGAGTTCTTTTACTTATTAGATCACAAACTTGAATGAAATATGAATCGTTAACAGGAAACCACGAGGCGCGAAAATGTTTCATTTCAATGCCGAGGAACATTCTGAGATTGTGAGACACAAAGTAAGGCCATGTTTAAACTAGTTCTGATATTCTTTAAAGGTCGGTATAGAGTTCAAATGAAATTAACATTTCACTAGATTGTAATTTGTACGAAAAGATTGTAGAAAAGAACACCATTTTCAGTGGATTTTTGAAGAACTAGAGCGAGAGAGAATATTTGATGAGCACGAACAATAAAAACAACACCTTTATTGAAAATAAAAACCTAATTAATTAAATTTGCAAAAAAAAACACTTAAGTAACGAAAACCAATGATTTATTTTTAGAAAATTATCGTCACGAACTGAAAGTTTTCATATTTTTACACCGAAATATTGAAAACTTTTATTGAAAATAAATATTTTCAAAACACGATCGCGGAACAAATCGACCAAGTAGAAATTCACTTTACACAAACTGAACCGAACAGATAACAAACTTGCAGAGAAAAAGAAACAAGTGATGTTGATTGTTGAATGATGATAAATGTCTGTGTAATGTGAATGTGAAACTTCTATAAAACACATAGCGAATTCGGGAGAGATGAAATGTGTAAATTATTGTTGGTTTTCTTTGGGTGTACGTCTGTGGGTGGTTGTTTATAGTTTGGTTTTGGTTGACATTAAGTTTTTTAGCAGAGTGTGTTAAAAATGTAATGGAACGACATGGTTGAAGATATGTTACGGCATAAATAAAATACGGGTTAGTATTGAATAAAAGCAGTTGTAAAAACGTCACGCGTCGTGGTTCAAAAAAAGAACCCGTAAGTGCCTGTTTACATTGTATTTTTGACGAACGGCGCATCCAGTGAGATGGGTTGATTTTCTGTGAGTAAGAAAGAGAAAGCTAGATTCCACCCAGATTCCACCCAAATTAGGTACGCCGATGCGCCAGTTTCAATAAATGTTTTCATATTCAGCATGAAGATTTTTTTTGTGTGAGTGAGAGATACACGGATTTTAAGGGTGTGAGATAGGGATGGGTAGATAGAAATGAAAGGATTTTTTCTTTATAATGTAAACACGAGGAACATTTTGATGAGCGAAAACATGCTTCATCAAAAATACAATGTAAACAGGCACTAAGGAATTTAAACTCGCCGATTTTGGCGAATCAACAGAGATTTAAAGATATTTCAGACATGTAATATGGTTATGATCACATTCTTGAACCTTGAGTCACCCATTGAACGAAAAGTTAGTCATCATTATGATAAAATGGCAAACACGATTTTTTTAGTACAATTTACGCGGTATAGAAAAACCAAAAGGCATATATAAATTACAAACCGCAAATAAGTTAAATTAACAAAAGAAAATTAAGAGGGAGTGAGAAGTGACCGAGAGAAAATATTTGTAAAAAAAACACAATGGAGTGGTTGTTCATAGTCCACGGATGAACTTCAGCGGAGAATAATCAGCTGCAAAAAAGACAAAAAAAAAACAAACAAACATGAAACAATGCAACACAATTATTGTGCATGTGTTTGGTTTCGATTGGTAAAAGTGGGAGCGAGATAGAATACCTACAAAGTCTTAGTGGAGTTGGTAGCTTGCACAGTCGCATTGGTATAAAAATAGTCGTGTTTAACAAAAACAAAAATACAATTGGTTGTGTATTATAGGTTCGGTAAGGGTATTATTATAGGTTTTAATAGGCGTGAATTCACGACAAATGTAATTTCATACAAGGAAGGTACATACTTTGTAGGTTTTTAACTTCAGTTTTAGTTTCTATCAATTAGAAGACAATGTAACTGGCACTCGAATTTCGAGGGCTGGACGTATTAGTTTCCTTAATATTTTGCTCAGCAAGCTTAATTTTCTGGAAAAAACTTAAAAAGTAAAATCAGAGCTAATGTAATCTTAGCATTTTATAATCAGTGAGATTGGAACAAAGCCGCATTCTATTCTTATGCAACCAATGTAAATGATTGCATTACGACAATGCAGACATACATTGTCTCAATGCAAAATTAGGCGCGTGCTTTTAGGTTGGTAGTGGGAATGGAACAAAACGGCGTCCTATAACATCAATGTAAATTATTACGTCATGCCAATGATGCTTTGCGTTGTCTCAATGCAAATTGACATTGCGTCAATGCATAGATAACTTGTATGCTATATTTCAAAATGGCGCCGATCAAGAATATTCATTGAATAGAAACGTTTTGAGATTATGAAGTATGCAATATAAAGCTATGTTTACACTGGTTCAGCAACTCTGAATTATTCTTTTATGCGTTTTCCAATTTTTCTGTCCGTGATATTGTTAATAATTAGCGAAAAAATTTTAAATATATTCTCACATACAATTGTTTGTTTTGCATGATGTTTTTTCGCCACTTTTTATAGGAAAAGCCGACGGTAGCTGTATATAGGAAAGGCATAAGAAAACACGAACTACTTTGTAAATATTTTCGAGTGTGTAAAACGTCGTGGTTCAAAAAGTGATCCGTAGTTTAGAAATTTTAACTCGCCGATTTTGGCGAATCAACAGAGATTGAAAGATGTTTTAGACATGTAATATGGTTATGATCACATTCTTGAACCTTGAACCACCCATTGAACGAAAAATTTCGCTGTAGCTCCATTGGCAATATTTGAGGCGATGGCAATTTTAATATCAATGGCAATTTATTGCTCGGGTGGGGTATTTCATGGCCAGGCAATTCCAATTGTCAAAAACTTTACGTATAGAAATGGTGACAGCAACAGCTTACATTTACGGTTTTTGATAATATAAATTTTTTATTCACTAATTTGTGGTCACTCCTATTCATATTTTAATTTTTTGTTTCAAAATGAAGGAGAAATTATTCAAAATCGTGGAGAAACCATTTGGTAAAAGACGAAATGTCAAAATTTATTGCCTGGTTGATGGACATCAATAATTGACTTTAATCTTTCAGGCAATATTGCCATTGCCATTGCCAAAGCGTCTCCATTGTCAATATTCAAGGCAATGGCAATAAGGAAAGCAATTTATTGCCTCGAAGATTGCTAATGGAGACGCTGGAACGCTGTAGCTCCATTGGAAATATTTGAGGCGATGGCAATTTTAATATCAATGGCAATTTATTGCTCGGGTGGGGTATTTCATGGCCAGGCAATTCCAATTGTCAAAAACTTTACGTATAGAAATGGTGACAGCAACAGCTTAAATTTACGGTTTTTGATAATATAAATTTTTTATTCACTAATTTGTGGTCACTCCTATTCATATTTTCATTTTTTGTTTCAAAATGAAGGAGAAATTATTCAAAATCGTGGAGAAACCATTTGGTAAAAGACGAAACGTCAAATTTTATCGTGGAGGACGTATTAGTTTCCTTAATATTTTGCTCAGCAAGCTTAATTTTCTGGAAAAAACTTAAAAAGCTAAATCAGAGCTAATGTAATCTTAGCATTTTATAATCAGTGAGATTGGAACAAAGCCCCATTATATTCCTATGCAACCAATGTAAATGATTGCATTACGACAATGCAGACATACATTGTCTCAATGCAAAATTAGGCGCGTGCTTTTAGGTTGGTAGTGAGAATGGAACGAAACGGCGTCCTATGACATCAATGTAAATTATTACGTCATGCCAATGATGCTTTGCGTTGTCTCAATGCAAATTGACATTGCGTCAATGCATAGATAACTTGTATGCTATATTTCAAAATGGCGCCGATCAAGAATATTCATTGAATAGAAACGTTTTGAGATTATGAAGTATGCAATATAAAGCTATGTTTACACTGGTTCAGCAACTCTGAATTATTCTTTTATGCGTTTTCCAATTTTTCTGTCCGTGATATTGTTAATAATTAGCGAAAAAATTTTAAATACATTCTCACATACAATTGTTTGTTTTGCATGATGTTTTTTCGCCACTTTTTATAGGAAAAGCCGACGGTAGCTGTATATAGGAAAGGCATAAGAAAACACGAACTACTTTGTAAATATTTTCGAGTGTGTAAAACGTCGTGGTTCAAAAAGTGATCCGTAGTTTAGAAATTTTAACTCGCCGATTTTGGCGAATCAACAGAGATTGAAAGATGTTTTAGACATGTAATATGGTTATGATCACATTCTTGAACCTTGAACCACCCATTGAACGAAAAATTTCGCTGTAGCTCCATTGGCAATATTTGAGGCGATGGCAATTTTAATATCAATGGCAATTTATTGCTCGGGTGGGGTATTTCATGGCCAGGCAATTCCAATTGTCAAAAACTTTACGTATAGAAATGGTGACAGCAACAGCTTACATTTACGGTTTTTGATAATATAAATTTTTTATTCACTAATTTGTGGTCACTCCTATTCATATTTTCATTTTTTGTTTCAAAATGAAGGAGAAATTATTCAAAATCGTGGAGAAACCATTTGGTAAAAGACGAAATGTCAAAATTTATTGCCTGGTTGATGGACATCAATAATTGACTTTAATCTTTCAGGCAATATTGCCATTGCCATTGCCAAAGCGTCTCCATTGTCAATATTCAAGGCAATGGCAATAAGGAAAGCAATTTATTGCCTCGAAGATTGCTAATGGAGACGCTGGAACGCTGTAGCTCCATTGGAAATATTTGAGGCGATGGCAATTTTAATATCAATGGCAATTTATTGCTCGGGTGGGGTATTTCATGGCCAGGCAATTCCAATTGTCAAAAACTTTACGTATAGAAATGGTGACAGCAACAGCTTAAATTTACGGTTTTTGATAATATAAATTTTTTATTCACTAATTTGTGGTCACTCCTATTCATATTTTCATTTTTTGTTTCAAAATGAAGGAGAAATTATTCAAAATCGTGGAGAAACCATTTGGTAAAAGACGAAACGTCAAATTTTATCGTGGAGGACGTATTAGTTTCCTTAATATTTTGCTCAGCAAGCTTAATTTTCTGGAAAAAACTTAAAAAGCTAAATCAGAGCTAATGTAATCTTAGCATTTTATAATCAGTGAGATTGGAACAAAGCCCCATTATATTCCTATGCAACCAATGTAAATGATTGCATTACGACAATGCAGACATACATTGTCTCAATGCAAAATTAGGCGCGTGCTTTTAGGTTGGTAGTGAGAATGGAACGAAACGGCGTCCTATGACATCAATGTAAATTATTACGTCATGCCAATGATGCTTTGCGTTGTCTCAATGCAAATTGACATTGCGTCAATGCATAGATAACTTGTATGCTATATTTCAAAATGGCGCCGATCAAGAATATTCATTGAATAGAAACGTTTTGAGATTATGAAGTATGCAATATAAAGCTATGTTTACACTGGTTCAGCAACTCTGAATTATTCTTTTATGCGTTTTCCAATTTTTCTGTCCGTGATATTGTTAATAATTAGCGAAAAAATTTTAAATACATTCTCACATACAATTGTTTGTTTTGCATGATGTTTTTTCGCCACTTTTTATAGGAAAAGCCGACGGTAGCTGTATATAGGAAAGGCATAAGAAAACACGAACTACTTTGTAAATATTTTCGAGTGTGTAAAACGTCGTGGTTCAAAAAGTGATCCGTAGTTTAGAAATTTTAACTCGCCGATTTTGGCGAATCAACAGAGATTGAAAGATGTTTTAGACATGTAATATGGTTATGATCACATTCTTGAACCTTGAACCACCCATTGAACGAAAAATTTCGCTGTAGCTCCATTGGCAATATTTGAGGCGATGGCAATTTTAATATCAATGGCAATTTATTGCTCGGGTGGGGTATTTCATGGCCAGGCAATTCCAATTGTCAAAAACTTTACGTATAGAAATGGTGACAGCAACAGCTTACATTTACGGTTTTTGATAATATAAATTTTTTATTCACTAATTTGTGGTCACTCCTATTCATATTTTCATTTTTTGTTTCAAAATGAAGGAGAAATTATTCAAAATCGTGGAGAAACCATTTGGTAAAAGACGAAATGTCAAAATTTATTGCCTGGTTGATGGACATCAATAATTGACTTTAATCTTTCAGGCAATATTGCCATTGCCATTGCCAAAGCGTCTCCATTGTCAATATTCAAGGCAATGGCAATAAGGAAAGCAATTTATTGCCTCGAAGATTGCTAATGGAGACGCTGGAACGCTGTAGCTCCATTGGCAATATTTGAGGCGATGGCAATTTTAATATCAATGGCAATTTATTGCTCGGGTGGGGTATTTCATGGCCAGGCAATTCCAATTGTCAAAAACTTTACGTATAGAAATGGTGACAGCAACAGCTTACATTTACGGTTTTTGATAATATAAATTTTTTATTCACTAATTTGTGGTCACTCCTATTCATATTTTCATTTTTTGTTTCAAAATGAAGGAGAAATTATTCAAAATCGTGGAGAAACCATTTGGTAAAAGACGAAATGTCAAAATTTATTGCCTGGTTGATGGACATCAATAATTGACTTTAATCTTTCAGGCAATATTGCCATTGCCATTGCCAAAGCGTCTCCATTGTCAATATTCAAGGCAATGGCAATAAGGAAAGCAATTTATTGCCTCGAAGATTGCTAATGGAGACGCTGGAACGCTGTAGCTCCATTGGCAATATTTGAGGCGATGGCAATTTTAATATCAGTGGCAATTTATTGCTCGGGTGGGGTATTTCATGGCCAGGCAATTCCAATTGTCAAAAACTTTACGTATAGAAATGGTGACAGCAACAGCTTAAATTTACGGTTTTTGATAATATAAATTTTTTATTCACTAATTTGTGGTCACTCCTATTCATATTTTCATTTTTTGTTTCAAAATGAAGGAGAAATTATTCAAAATCGTGGAGAAACCATTTGGTAAAAGACGAAACGTCAAATTTTATCGTGGAGGACGTATTAGTTTCCTTAATATTTTGCTCAGCAAGCTTAATTTTCTGGAAAAAACTTAAAAAGCAAAATCAGAGCTAATGTAATCTTAGCATTTTATAATCAGTGAGATTGGAACAAAGCCCCATTATATTCCTATGCAACCAATGTAAATGATTGCATTACGACAATGCAGACATACATTGTCTCAATGCAAAATTAGGCGCGTGCTTTTAGGTTGGTAGTGAGAATGGAACGAAACGGCGTCCTATGACATCAATGTAAATTATTACGTCATGCCAATGATGCTTTGCGTTGTCTCAATGCAAATTGACATTGCGTCAATGCATAGATAACTTGTATGCTATATTTCAAAATGGCGCCGATCAAGAATATTCATTGAATAGAAACGTTTTGAGATTATGAAGTATGCAATATAAAGCTATGTTTACACTGGTTCAGCAACTCTGAATTATTCTTTTATGCGTTTTCCAATTTTTCTGTCCGTGATATTGTTAATAATTAGCGAAAAAATTTTAAATACATTCTCACATACAATTGTTTGTTTTGCATGATGTTTTTTCGCCACTTTTTATAGGAAAAGCCGACGGTAGCTGTATATAGGAAAGGCATAAGAAAACACGAACTACTTTGTAAATATTTTCGAGTGTGTAAAACGTCGTGGTTCAAAAAGTGATCCGTAGTTTAGAAATTTTAACTCGCCGATTTTGGCGAATCAACAGAGATTGAAAGATGTTTTAGACATGTAATATGGTTATGATCACATTCTTGAACCTTGAACCACCCATTGAACGAAAAATTTCGCTGTAGCTCCATTGGCAATTGAGGCGATGGTAATTTTAATATCAATAGCAATTTATTGCTCGGGTGGGGTATTTCATGGCCAGGCAATTCCAATTGTCAAAAACTTTACGTATAGAAATGGTGACAGCAACAGCTTACATTTACGGTTTTTGATAATATAAATTTTTTATTCACTAATTTGTGGTCACTCCTATTCATATTTTCATTTTTTGTTTCAAAATGAAGGAGAAATTACTCAAAATCGTAGAGAGACCATTTGGTAAAAGACGAAATGTCAAAATTTATTGCCTGGTTGATGGACATCAATAATTGACTTTAATCTTTCAGGCAATATTGCCATTGCCATTGCCAAAGCGTCTCCATTGTCAATATTCAAGGCAATGGCAATAAGGAAAGCAATTTATTGCCTCGAAGATTGCTAATGGAGACGCTGGAACGCTGTAGCTCCATTGGCAATATTTGAGGCGATGGCAATTTTAATATCAATGGCAATTTATTGCTCGGGTGGGGTATTTCATGGCCAGGCAATTCCAATTGTCAAAAACTTTACGTATAGAAATGGTGACAGCAACAGCTTACATTTACGGTTTTTGATAATATAAATTTTTTATTCACTAATTTGTGGTCACTCCTATTCATATTTTCATTTTTTGTTTCAAAATGAAGCAGAAATTATTCAAAATCGTGGAGAAACCATTTGGTAAAAGACGAAACGTCAAATTTTATCGTGGAGGACGTATTAGTTTCCTTAATATTTTGCTCAGCAAGCTTAATTTTCTGGAAAAAACTTAAAAAGCAAAATCAGAGCTAATGTAATCTTAGCATTTTATAATCAGTGAGATTGGAACAAAGCCGCATTCTATTCATATGCAACCAATGTAAATGATTGCATTACGATAATGCAGACGTACATTGTCTCAATGCAGACATACATTGCCTCAATGCAAAATTAGGCGCGTGCTTTTAGGTTGGTAGTGAGAATGGGACGGCACGGCATCCTATGACATCAATGTAAATTATTACGTCATGTCAATGATGCTTTGCGTTGTCTCAATGCAAATTTATATTGCGTGTATGCACAGATAATTTGTATACTATATTTCTTAATGGATATAAATATACCATGTTGTTAATTAGATTTAATAATATATTTGTTGAGCCAGGAAAAAAGTTCTTTAAGTTTCTATATAATATAAATTTAAATATTCCACGTTATTACTTAGATTCAATAGTAATTTCGTTGTGTCAATGAAAAAAAATCATTAAAGTTTTTCATAAATATGAATAAAATTTAATGAACTTTTTTCATTGGCTCAACGAAATAATTATTAAATTCTTGTAGCAAATTTAATAATAATTTCGTTGATTCAATGAAAAAAGGTTCATTAAAATTTTTCACATATAAACTTATAATATGTAAATACACCACGTTGTTACTTAGCTTTAATAATCAATTCGTTGAGTCAATGAAAAATGTTCATTAAAATTTGTCATAAATATGAAAAAAATTTAATGAATTTTTTTAATTGGCTCAACGAAAGTATTATTAAATCTATCTAACAAATTTTATAAATAAATTCGTAGAGCCAATGTAAAAATTTCAATAAAATTTTGTACATATATATAATATGTAATTATACCATGTTGTTACTTAGATTTGATAATAATTTCGTTGAGTCAATGAAAAAAGTTCATTAAAATTTGTCATAAATATGATAATAATTTCGTTGAGTCAATGAAAAAAGTTCATTAAAATTTGTCATAAATATGAATAAATTTTAATGAACTTTTTTCATTGGCTCAACGAAATTATTATTAAATCTTGTTACATGAACTTAATAATAATTTCGTTGGGCCAATGAAAAAAGTTCATTAAAATTTATTCATATTTATGACATATTTTAATGAACTTTTTTCATTGACTGAACGAAATTATTCTCATATTTATGACAAATTTAATGAACTTTTTTCACTGGCCCAACGAAATTATTATTAAATCCATGTAACAAGATTTAATAATAATTTCGTTGAATCAATGAAAATAGTTCATTAAAATTTTTCATAAATATGAACAAAATTTAATGAACTTTTTTCATTGGCTCAACGAAATTATTATTAAATCTATGCAACAAAGTGTGTCATATTTATATTCATTCAAATATATATATGTATATGAATGTAAATATACCATATATAAATATACCACGTTGTTACATACATTTAAAAATAATTTCGTTGGACCAATGAAAAAAGTTCATTAAAATTTGTCATAAATATGAATAAATTTTAATGAACTTTTTTCATTGGCCCAACGAAATTATTATTAAGTTCATGTAACAAGATTTAATAATAATTTCGTTGAGCCAATGAAAAAAGTTCATTAAAATTTTTCACATACCTATACATATAATATATAAATATACCTCGTTATTACTTAGATTTAATAATCATTTCGTTGAATCAATGAAAAAAGTTCATTAAAATTTTTCATAAATATGAACAAAATTTAATGAACTTTTTTCATTGGCTCAACGAAATTATTATTAAATCTATGCAACAAAGTATGTCATATTTATATTCATTCAAATATATATATGTATATGAATGTAAATATACCATATATAAATATACCACGTTGTTACATACATTTAAAAATAATTTCGTTGGACCAATGAAAAAAGTTCATTAAAATTTGTCATAAATATGATAATAATTTCGTTGAGTCAATGAAAAAAGTTCATTAAAATTTGTCATAAATATGAATAAATTTTAATGAACTTTTTTCATTGGCCCAACGAAATTATTATTAAGTTCATGTAACAAGATTTAATAATAATTTCGTTGAGCCAATGAAAAAAGTTCATTAAAATTTTTCACATACCTATATACATATAATATATAAATATACCTCGTTATTACTTAGATTTAATAATAATTTCGTTGAATCAATGAAAAAAGTTCATTAAAATTTTTCATAAATATGAACAAAATTTAATGAACTTTTTTTCATTGGCTCAACGAAATTATTATTAAATCTATGCAACAAAGTGTGTCATATTTATATTCATTCAAATATATATATGTATATGAATGTAAATATACCATATATAAATATACCACGTTGTTACATACATTTAAAAATAATTTCGTTGGACCAATGAAAAAAGTTCATTAAAATTTGTCATAAATATTATAATAATTTCGTTGAGTCAATGAAAAAAGTTCATTAAAATTAGTCATAAATATGAATAAATTTTAATGAACTTTTTTCATTGGCCCAACGAAATTATTATTAAGTTCATGTAACAAGATTTAATAATAATTTCGTTGAGCCAATGAAAAAAGTTCATTAAAATTTTTCACATACCTATATACATATAATATATAAATATACCTCGTTATTACTTAGATTTAATAATCATTTCGTTGAATCAATGAAAAAAGTTCATTAAAATTTTTCATAAATATGGACAAAATTTAATGAACTTTTTTCATTGGCTCAACGAAATTATTATTAAATCTATGCAACAAAGTGTGTCATATTTATATTCATTCAAATATATATATGTATATGAATGTAAATATACCATATATAAATATACCACGTTGTTACATACATTTAATAAGAATTTCGTTGAACCAATGAAAAAACTTCATTAAAATTTTTCATATATAAATAATATATAAATGTTTCAAGTTGTTACTTAGATTTAATAATAATTTCGGTGAGTCGAAATTATTAATGTGCGTCATATTTATATTAATACAAATAAATACATAATATATGTATATTTATGTATATTTATCATTCAAAATTGAAAGAGCAACTTCAATGAACAAATTTTCATAGCTCAATGTCCTTCTTTCATTGAATAAGTCATTGAAAAACTCAATGAAAAAGATCATTGAGCTATGAAAAATGTCATTGAAATTGTTTCATTAAATTTTTTCTTCAACTTTTGTATGAAAGTCAATCAATGAACGTAGTTTCATTGACACAATGAAAAGTGTGTTAAGCACAAAAAGAAATCATTAATTTTTTTCATTGTCGCAATGTTTTTTATATTGTCGCAATGAAAAAGTGGTCAATGAAAGCCGTTCATTGTTACAATGATCGATTTTTTTTTCAGTGCACCAACAGAGGCAAATATATAGCTTTTTTTTCTGTTCCGTGAGTCGTGAGAGTACTATAGAGTTTATATACAATTCTATTATACAGGATTAACTTCCCTATTTTTTGACATGTGGGAAAGTGTGGAGGGTCTTTAAAGCAATGACGTCATAAAATCGTTCCTAAATTCCAGTGTTGATGTGTCAGAATGTTACACTTTGTAACATTTTCCAACTCATCTCGTCGATATGAATTTAAAATGTTATGTTTCCTTGTAAGATAAAAATCGATTTGCTTAGAAGCTAAAATTGAGCGCGTATGATCCATTTTATAGATATGTTTGTGATACGAAAATATTAATAGAAAATCAATCCGGGTTTTGTCACAACCACTCATGCGAAACGTCCCTAAACTGGTTGATAATGACTCTTATACTACGTTTTCACTGCAAGTTAATCTCGTTTAGATTTCATAAATCCCAAATAATGTTTTCACCAGAAAAAAAAAAAAGATTACAAAGTAGATTAATTTTGACAGAACCTTTCAAAATGCAGATGGTGGGTCATTTTTCTTATGAAGTGGAAGTGAGATGGCTAGTTTGCTTTATTTCAAACGATAAAAAAAGATGGTTTCCCGCAGGTTGTATTGCGCTGAATAGGGGAATAGGTCTGTTCGAGTTTCACCTATGAAGATTTAAATGAGATTTATTTTAAATCTTGATTTGAGGAGATTAAAATTTGTATGGTAAATCACGGGATTTGTGAGGAGATTTGTGGTAAATCTACCTAAATCTCGGTTTAGTGCTGAAGAAAAGCATAGTGGACTTTCAAAGAGCATTTGAAACAGTTGATCGGAACAGACTTCTCCATAAGTTATCAAAATACGGGGTAAAAGGCATTGAGCTTAATTGGTTTAAAACATACTTATTTGATAGAACTCAAAGGACCTGTGTGAATAATTCAACCTCAAGTGCAAATAATACATATTATGGTGTACTGTTTTTGATTGATATTAATGATAAATGTAAAGTTTTAAAGCTTCGTATTCATTATGCGCGGCATCCACGCGCACTATGTTCGTCCGCGGCAAATCCATAAAAATGTATGGAAGCAGAAAGATGCTCCATGGTGGAACAATAATCTGTCAAAGCTTAGATCCAAAGAAAGGAAACTCTTTAATGAAGCAAAAAAAAACTGGAGAGTGGCAAAACTACTCTGCAGAGTTGACCAAATATAACGGAGAAATTAGAAAAGCTAAGAGAAACAGATTTGCAACTTTCTGCGAGGGTATCTCTTCTACCCCTGCAGCTGCAAGACTACATAAAGCTCTAGCGAAAGAGAAGGCAGTAACATCGTTAGCACTTCGCAACACTGATGGTAGCTTTACAGAAAATGAGCAAAGGGCTACACTTTTGCTAAACACTCATTTTCCGGGCAGCTTACCGACCTCTAGTAACATAGTTGAGAGAATACCTCTCAAACCAAACCAGGAAACCTGGAAGATAGCCTCAACTATCTGTTCAGCCAATAGGGTCGATTGGGCGATACACACCTTTCAACCTTTTAAGTAACCGGGATTAGATGGCATCTTTCCAGCCCTTTTGCAAAAAGGAAAAGAGGAACTATTGCCGTTTCTCGTTAGCATACTTCGTAGTAGCATAGCACTTGGGCACATACCAAATCTATGGAGGAGAGCTAAGGTTATTTTTATTCCTAAAGTTGGGAAAAAAGACACAACACATCCGAAGTCATTCAGGCCAATAAGTTTAACTTCCTTTCTACTGAAGACTTTGGAAAAGTTAATTGATAACTTTATTAGATCAGAGGTATTAATAAAAATGCCTTTGAATCAACACCAGCATGCTTACAGAGCGGGAAGATCCACATAAACCGCGCTGTATGAACTCACAAATACCTTAAAGATTGCTTTAGAATCGAAAGAAACGGCCTTGTGTGCTCTCTTAGATATTGAGGGGGCCTTTGATAACACCTCTCATGAAGCTGTTAACAAAGCTCTCGAAAGGAAGTGCGTACCCATCACCATAATCAGATGGATAAGTGAAATATTAGGCACAAGAACGGCGGAAGCATACGCAGGACAAAATGTCCAGAAGGTCATCACAACAAGAGGCTATCCGCAGGGAGGGGTACTATCACCCTTGCTGTGGAGTCTTGTAGTTGATGAATTACTAGAAAATCTTACTTCTCAAGGCTTGCGCTGCAACGGTTTTGCTGATGATATTGCAATAACAGCCTTGGGAAAGTTCGAAGAAACCCTTTGTTATATAATCCAAAAGGGCTTATCAATAACAAGGAAATGGTGTCTATCAGTGGGATTAAATATAAACCCCACCAAGACAACGATAGTACCATTTACCAAAAGGAGACTTCTGCCACGCATGAAACCTATCACGTTAGCGGGAGAAGTAATTGAGATCCAGAGGGAGGTTAAATATCTAGGAATTACACTAGACAGTAAACTCCTCTGGAACAAACACGTTGAGATAACAATCGGTAAAGCCACAAAGGCCCTCATGATATGCAAGAGACTTGCAGGCAAAACATGGCGCTGCAAACCAAACATCCTGAGATGGATGAACACCATGATGGTAAGACCCATCATTACCTATGGTGCGGTTGCATGGTATAATAGAACCGAACTAGCCACAACTAGGAAATCCCTAGAAAAAGTACAAAGGCTCGCATGCTTATGCATTACTGGAGCAACGAGAACATGCCCTACAGCAGGTATGGAGGTTATGCTTTACTTGTCCCCACTACAGTGATGTGAAAAAAAATGTTCTACGTTAAATACAGTGTTGTGCAAAAAAATGATTATAAAATTTATACATTATTTCAAAAGGTGGATGTTACAGAATTATTTATATTATTAAAAAAAAATAAATGTTAGGATGTAGGATGATGTTGATGTTATAAATGTTGATGTAAGATGGATGTTACAATATGCTGTAATATAAAAAATATAATATTTAATGATGAGTGAAAGAACAGACCTAATGACGGGCTGTATAGTAGCCCATGCCGTAATGGTGAGTATGTTGGACTGTACTGCGAGGAAGTGACAAATCCTCCAAGAATATCTCTTGTCATAGAAAAATGCCGCACACCTTAGCCGTTCATGTTCGGCAATAAACTGTAGGTCCCCTCCATTCCTGCAGACATGCACACAGGAATGGTTGAGAGTTGTAAGTCACTACTAGAGCTTTTCTCGGTATATTTTGCCTTAGGCTTCATAAACAGCCGATTGCTCTTTCTCATAGATTAATTTTTCTATATTAAGGTACCGGGCGGTTTTTCTTAAAAAAAAAATTTTGTGCTATCAAAGCAATCAAAAACAAAATTCGACCCACTTAAACGGGTTTGACTGTAGTGCGGTCGGTGCTGGGGTTGTTGTTTTTTTTTCCAAAAAAAATTATTTTTGCTATCGAAGCAATCAAAAAAAATCCAACCCACTTAAACGGGTTCGACTGTAGTGCGGTCGGTGCTGGGGTTGTTGTTTTTTTTTTTCCAAAAAAAAAAAATTGAAGCGTTGTTGTTGTACGCAACGGTGTGTGTGTGTGTGTGTGTGCAACGAGAGAGTTTCGAAGACGAAGGTGCTCCAGAGCCAGGCGACCAAAAGTGTTCAGCCTGTCTACTGGTTCGAAGAAAAAAAAAATGGGGATATCTACTTCCAAAATGTAGCAGAGCCAAGCGACCAAAAGAGTTCAGCCTGTCTACTGACCAAGAGAACCAATACGAGGAAAAGCAAATTTGTTCGGACCAAAGAAAAATAAATAACTCCAACTATTGTTGTATGCTTACTTATTGACTTTATTCGAACTAATGCTTGATGTTATACAATTTTTACAATTTATAAGTTTTATTTTGCTCAAAGTGTTTACAATGATTATTATTTACAATATTTTCAGTCTTAAGAGCCATTTGCTGAAACGAAACTTAAATATTTAAGTTCAACATAAGACCTTATGTGACAGTTTACGCTGAGGAAAAAGTAAAACATAAGCGTTTAAGTTGAACATAAATATTTAAGTTTCGTTTCAGCAAATGGGCCTAAGTCTATTATAATTTTAAGTCTGCGAGCTCAGAAGGGGCTCTGCTTCGTTAAGTGTTGGTAATTTTTTTACATTTTAAATAGAAAGTGTCTTAATCTAACATTGTTTGTTTTAAAATAATTGAATTTTTCTCGCCGGCATGTGCGTTGCTGACGGTCGTTGGCTGGTATGGTGGTGATGGAGTTGTTGATTCTGTTCTTTTGTTGGTTTGGATTTCGGTGGATCATCAGGTGGCTTCGGTCTCTGTGCTGCGTTTCTGCAGCATCATAGATGTTCTCGGCATTGCCTGTGATGGTTGTCGTTAGTTGGAATGTTGTGATGATTGGGCTGGTGATGGAGCTTCATTGGTCATCTGTGGCTTCAACCTCTGTTGTGCTGCCTTCCTATGCTTGATGTTACAAATTTGCTTCGCCTTTTATACTTTGAACTGGAGTCTTTTACTGTTACAATTTTAATTTACAGTGATGTGAAAAAAAATGTTCTACGTTAAATACAGTGTTGTGCAAAAAAATGATTATAAAATTTATACATTATTTCAAAAGGTGGATGTTACAGAATTATTTATATTATTAAAAAAAAAATAAATGTTAGGATGTAGGATGATGTTGATGTTATAAATGTTGATGTAAGATGGGTGTTACAATATGCTGTAATATAAAAAATATAATATTTAATGAGGAGTGAAAGAACAGACCTAATGACGGGCTGTATAGTAGCCCATGCCGTAATGGTGAGTACGTTGGACTGTACTGCGAGGAAGTGACAAATCCTCCAAGAATATCTCTTGTCATAGAAAAATGCCGCACACCTTAGCCGTTCATGTTCGGCAATAAACTGTAGGTCCCCTCCATTCCTGCAGACATGCACACAGGAATGGTTGAGAGTTGTAAGTCACTAGTAGACCCTAGTTCTTCATGATCCGTTGTGCCATCAAATTTATTTGTTTTATTTTTATAATGATTTATGCGATTATAAAATATTTTTTAATTCTTTCAGGTTTCGCCTAAACAATACTGCTTTGTTGGAAACTTGGAAATTAAGGCTTAGCCTTCCTTCCTCTTTCAGTCCAACAAAGTATTCAAAAATTTGTTCGGACCATTTCCCCGTGGAATGTTTTAAACTTCTCAAAACAAGTAAAGTGTTAATTGCCGGTAGCATTCAATCGTTCTTTTCAGAACGAAAAGGAGCATGTTTCTACTGCAATAACACAAAAGAATCAAAACCAGGAATTTCTCTTCGGAAGTATGAAGATTTTCAATTTCTGTGATAATTTATTAATTAATATTTACTTACTTCAGATTTCCACTACACTACGGAAAATTGCAAACAAAAACTGGTCAAATTTGAAAGAGGGTGCGGTTCCAACAATTTTTTTCGAAGGTAGGTATTCGTACATTGTGAACGAGTTTATTTGTTCTATTTCACTACAGTTTCAATTTCTCTTATTTTTTTTCTTTTTCTTTTTTGTTCTTTTAATTTTTTCCCTTAAAGAAAATAAGTACCCGGACTTGGAAACAATAAACCAACTAGAAACACTGCAATCGACTGTGTCGATTTATCTGAAAATGACTTTAAATCATTAGCTAATCGTAATTTTTATTGGAAATGCAACTCATGTGCCAATCTCAATTTCTCTTCTTTCCTAAATAGTTTTTATGAACTCTCTAACAGTGTTATAGAAATGAAAAATGAACTCGTTTCTCTTAAATCACTTCTGATTAGTTCTCCTCCCAGGAAGAACGCAAACACAAATATTAAAAACTCAATAAAAGCAACTGAAAATGTTTCTCACAATATGTCACCTGCTGATAATCAATCACTTTATATTCCATCATTAACTGTCCAAAATCCATCAACTTCATTATCGCCATCACCTTCATTATCTAATACATCATCAGCTTTAACTGCATCGTCGTCGTCATCAACATCATCCACATCTTCATCTTCAACGTCATCTTTAACATCATCATCATCATCAGCTTTTGTCTCAACTCTTAAGCCCATCCTCGAAAATGATTCTCATACAAATTCTGATTGGAAATTAAATCCAAATAAAAAAAATAAATCCCGAAATAAAACAAAAATTATCGGTTCAGATACTAACTCATCCCTTCGTGTAATCCCGGGCTACGAATGGCTACACTTGTCTAGGTTTGATATTAACACAACGCCTGAAGAAATTATTAATAATATTTCTAAAAAAAACTAACATTCCACCTGAACAATTTAAATGTTTCATGCTCAAGATGTCGAAGTATCCACTCTTAACTTTGTTACATTTAAACTCAGTGTTCCTTCTGATAAACTCTCCGTTGTAATGAACTCTTCTGTTTGAGGTTCCTATGTTCAAATTAAAAAAAATCATCATGCGGGAGAATAAAGAGCACCCTCATCGTACAACCACGCTCACTCCCTCACAACCTAACAATTTACCACAACCTAATAATTTAACATCACCGATGCCTCCATTGCAACCACAACAACAAGCTTTACACCCTCCGCCTTTAACCCACTGACAATCAATTCGATCAACAGCAATTGCTCCTACTATGCTCTCCAAATCACCACTTCAATCTAATAAATTTCTTGGTTATTACCAAAATATTGGTGGCATGCGTTCAAAATTGCAGCAAATACTTCTGTCCTCTTCTTCGCAACAGTATGATTTTATTGCGCTCTCGGAGACTTGGCTTACTCACGATCATCATAATGCAGAAATATTCGACAGTCAACTTTATAATGTTTTTCGTAAAGATCGATGTGCTCTTACAACTGGATTAGCGAGAGGGGGAGGAGTAATGCTTGCAATACGCTCCACATTTCTAAGTGTTCAAATGTCTCTGCATTCTTCCACTTCCTCAAATTCGTATGATGTAGATCAAATAATAGTCAAAGTTATAATTGAACATCAATTTGAAATTTATTTAATTGTTAGCTATATTCCTCCTAGAAGCTCAACTGAACTTTATAAAGTACATGTTAATAATTGTCTGTTTTATTTGTCACAACTTAAAGATAAACAACATGTTATAATAGTTGGCGATTTTAATTTATCTAATGTAGAATGGATTTATGATCTTGAAGACCTTCAACTTATACCATTTAATGTCAAACACGATTATGAAAGTGAAGTTATTGATTCTTTTTTGAGTAATAATTTAGTACAATTTAATGGATGTAAAAATGAGTTGAATCGCACTCTAGATTTAGTTTTTGCTGATAAAGAATTAAAGATATTTGTTGAAAATTCATTATCTCCTATTGTTCAAAACTCCGTTCACCATAAAGCTTTATCCATTTGTATCGAATTCTATGATTATTTTAAAGCAAATTGTAATAATTTTAAATTAGTATACAAAAAAGCAAATTTTCAGGGCATAGTGAGTTATTTGTCGGAAATTCCCTGGCAGTTAAATTTCCATCAGTCTAATTTATCAGACTCATACAATTTTTTCACTGATTCTTTAAAAGAGGCAGTTAATATGTTTGTTCCAAAAATACGTGTCACAAATAATTCGAAGCCCCCGTGGTTCAACAAAAGACTTTGCAATTTAAGCAATAAAAAAAACAAAGCTTACAAATTACTTCAAAAATCGGTAAGTAATGCATCAATTAAAGAAAATTATACTCGGTTAGAAAGAGAGTTCAATGTTCTTAACAAGTTTCTTTATAAAAAATATATTCTTTCAATTGAATCTAGCTTAAAAAATAATAGCAAAAACTTCTGGGCGTTCATCAAAAACAAAAAAAAATCCAGCGGAATTCCTAGAAGCATGCAATACTTAGGTTCAACATATTCTGATATTCACTCAATCTGCAACTCCTTTGCTAAATTTTTTAAATCTAATTATACAACTTCGTTTGGGCAACAATCTGGAATTTTTGTTAATACAGAAAGTCCAATTAATATCGGGCGATTATGTATTAGTAGTTCTGAAGTTGAGAATGCATTGGTGAGCTTAAACTGTGACAAACAGCCTGGGCCTGATGAAATTCTTCCAATTCTACTTAAAAAATGTGCTGCTGTGCTCTCCGAACCTTTATCATATATTTTTAACAGTTCTCTTTCTGAAGGCGAATTTCTATCCGAGTGGAAACAATCGTTCATTGTTCCAATTCACAAATCGGGTTCCAAGCAAGATATTTCCAATTATCGCCCGATTTGTAAATTGTCAACAATACCTAAACTTTTTGAAAAGATCGTTTACGATAAATTGGCATTTCTTTTAAAGGAAATTATTTCTCCATTTCAACACGGTTTTGTCGCTGGTAGATCTACAACAACTAATCTTGCTATCTTTTCGAATTTCATTCTTAATAAGCTGGAAGAAGGATATCAGATTGATGTGATATATACCGACTTTGCAAAGGCCTTTGTTCGAGTAAACCACAATATTTTGATAAGAAAATTAGAAAATGTAGGTTTTCACTCAAGTATTTTGAAATGGCTCAAGTCGTATTTAATAGGGCGTATTCAATTCGTCTCTATTGACAATGTTCTTTCAGTTCCAGTTTCTGTAACCTCAGGTGTTCCTCAAGGAAGTCACCTTGGACCTCTTCTTTTCCTAATCTTTATAAACGACCTGCCTAAAGTGTTCTTAAATTCTCTTCGTCTTCTCTTTGCTGACGATCTTAAATTCCTTAGATGTATTAAATCTGTAAACGATTGCAATCTTTTGCAAGATGATCTTGTAAGATTGACGGAATGGTGTGTAATCAATGATTTGTTTTTAAATGTTTCCAAATGTCAATGTTTTTCATTTTATCGAAATTCCTCACCTATTTTATTTGAATATAAAATTGCCAATAATGTTCTCGAAAGAGTTTTTGAAAAAAAAGATTTAGGTGTTGTATTCGACTCTAAACTCAATTTTATTAAACATATTGAATACATTGTTGTTAAAGCAAATTCGATGCTAGGTTTCATCAAACGGAATTCCTATGACTTTACGGATCCCTATACTCTTAAGTCACTCTACAGCGCCTACGTCAGATCTATCTTGGAGTATTGTTGTATAATATGGAATCCATATTACAACATTCATTCAAGTAGAATTGAAAAAATTCAAAAAAAGTTCACAAGGTTTGTCGTCTGGAAACTCGGCTGAAACATTGAAATGCCCTCTTATTCAACCAGATGCCAACTTATTGGTATTCAATCACTTGAAAATCGCCGTAAAATGTTATCAGTAATGTTTATAAGTGATATTTTGTCTCATCATATTAAGTGTCCATTTATTTTGTCATTAATTAATATATATGCACCCTCTCGCCATTTATGGGAGCGCTCCTTTTTATTGGAGGATGAACACAGGGTAAATTATGCACTCAATGAGCCAATAACTCGCTGTGTCAGGGAAACTAATAGTATTTCGAATGTCATTGATTTTAATTTCCACTATAGTAGATTCTCATTAAAAGAGAAATTACTGCTATACTTTTTAATTCATTTTTAAAATTATTAATCTATGTATGTATTTTTATTATTGTTATTGCTATAGTATTTTATAATTAAATTTATCAACCTATTTTTGTTTGTTTCGAAGGTCTGCAAGATAATTTAATATCTGATTGATTGTAAATAAGTAAATAAATAAATAAATAAATAAAAGAAGATTCTTTAAACATCATTGACATGCCAAATGTATTAAAATACTTCAAATTACACCGATTCATTTTTGTATAGGCTGTGAGCGAAATGTATTAAAATTTTGATTAAATTTGATCCCACATTTAATTTTCACGTTTCTTATGTATATGTATGTATATATTTACCTAACTTTAAAAAGCCGAAATAATGAAATTCTAGAATTTACGGATAAATCCTAGAGCACCCAGCACTACGGCGTATAAACAGTGAGGTATGTATGGGGCAACCCCTGCAACCCCTCTGCTTGACCCACTATAGGATTTGGGTTAGATGCGAGGTTGGGTGTATGCAAAGTTTCGTTTGCATTTAAATATTCTGGATTTAAAGATACTTTGACTGTATCCTATGTATAAACAGTGAGGTAGGATTTACCGGTAAATTCTAGAATTTCATTATTTCGGCTTTTTACGGTAATATAAATACCTCTCTAGGTATATAGATTCCTGCATTTGAAAGAATTAATGCGATATTTTTATCTCCTAGATTTGCAAGATATGACAGTAACAAATATATTCAACACATAATGTTATATTATTCTTAATTGTCAGCTATATTGCACCTAGAAGTACTTTTGAAGTGTATGAACAACACCTAATGAATATAGAATCTGTTAATAATACCTGCTCTGAATTTGACAATGTATGTTGCTTTGGTGATTTTAATCTATCATACATTGTATGGAATTGGTCGGTCAGTGATAATATGTTAATAGCTTGTAATATGAACAAAGATTTTGAATTTTATTTTATTGATTCGCTTTACTCATTTAATCTTAGCCAAATTAATAGAATTACAAATTCATGTAAAAATATTATAGATCTAGTTTTCTTATGTAATGATTATCTTAATTCCAAAGTGCCAATAGTTCATTTTTCACTTTTAAATGAATCTATTCACCATAAAGAATTATTAATTGAAATTGAATTGTATATTTTCTCTGGTAGTGAATCCGATCAATGTTCACAATTTTTCAAATTTAAAAAAGCAAACTTCATTGAACTAAATAATTTTTTCAAAACATTTAACTGGTCTAATGAATTCTCAAATCTTAACCTTGAGCAAATGTATATGCGATTTTCTTCAATCGTTTTTGACAGTTTTTCTAAATTCATACCTCTGGTTCGTAAGTCCAAATCGAAACAACTACCAAAGCTTCCGTGGTACAATAAGCATCTAACCCACCTTAGAAATGTCAAACGTAAAGCTTTTAATAAATATAAGCATTCAAATAATGATTCAGATTACGCTCACTTCAAAAAATTGCGAAAAGACTTTTTTATTCTTAATAAGTTCCTTTACAGGGGTTATATCATGAATATTGAAGATAATGTCAGATCTAACAGTAATGCGTTCTGGTCATTTGTCAATACGAAAAGAAATTCTACTGGTTATCCAAAAAACATATCCTTTAGGAATATCGAAGCTTTGAACATCACCTTGATACTAGATTTATTCGCTGATTTCTTTCAATCTGTATACTCAACTCATAATACCAATAACTTAACAAGTATGCCGATTATACCAAGTAAGGTTGATATTGGTGCACTACAATTAAGTTGTAACGATGTGCTGCTGGAGCTTCAATCGTTGAAGCCTAAAACAATACCTGGCGCTGACGGGATACCAGCTATATTTCTCAAACATTGCTCGACATCTCTCTGCTTTCCTTTGCTTTGCTTATTTAATAAATCCCTTTCGGAAGGAAACTTTCTTAAGGAATGGAAAATCTCTTATCTTGTGCCTATTCATAAATCTGGATCCAAGAATCTAATAGAAAATTACAGAGGCATTTCCAAACTATCAGTAATTCCTAAATTGTTTGAGAGTATCGTCAAAACCAAATTAGAATTCTTAACAAGGGAATCTATATCAGATCTGCAGCATGGTTTTGTTTCTGGACGTTCTACCACAACAAATATGGCACTTTTTTCAGCTTATATTATAAAATCTATTGAGAAAAAGAGTCAAGTTGACGCATTTTACACAGACTTCAGCAAGGCTTTTGATTCTGTGAACCATACCATCTTATTGCGTAAACTAGAACAGTTTGGTTTTCACTCTGCTTTCTTGAATTGGATCTCATCATACTCCATTGGTAGGTCTCAAAAAATAATTATTAATAATTCTTCTTCGAGATCTATTGAATGTAGCTCGGGTTTGCCTCAGGGTAGCCATCTGGGCCCCCTTTTCTTCAATATTTTTATAAATGACATTACATCTATAATAAAACATTCCCAGTGCCTTCTTTATGCAGATGATCTTAAACTATTTTTAGAAATCACTTGCGTTGAAGATTGTTTTCTCATACAGTCTGATATTAATCCTGTCTCAGAATGGTGTAATTCAAATTTTCTAAAATTGAACACAAGAAAATGTAGCGCTATATCCTTTTTTAAGTGTAATACTTGTATAAGCTTTGATTATATAATTGAGTCTAACCCACTCTCTCGTGTAGAAAAAATTAAAGATTTAGGCATTATGCTTGACTCAACTTTCTCTTTTAAATCTCATGTTGAGTATGTTGTCGAAAGAGCTAATTCAATTCTTGGATTTATCAAGCGAAATTGTGGCGATTTTTGTGATCCTCACGCGTTATTATCCCTTTATATGGCTCTAGTAAGATCTATACTTGAGTATGCAGACGTTATCTGGAATCCGAATTTTAAGACCTTCTCTCTCCGTATTGAAAAGATTCAGAGACGTTTTACGAAATTTATATTTTATAAAATGAAATGGAGATTTATTCCAAATTATAAAGCGAGATGTTTAATTCTCGGTATTAAATCCCTCGAATCAAGACGAACTATTCATGGTATAATGCTTGTGAGGGACATATTAAGCTATTATATTAGATGCCCTGCCTTACTCTCTTTAATGCCAATTTATGCACCGTTAAGATCCTTACGTTCCAGGAATTTGCTTTTTGAGCAATATCACAGAACATGCTATGGTAGTTATGAACCAGTGTGTAGATCAATTAGGCATTTCAATGAAGTTTGCCAATTTATTGAACTAAGCGCTCTAGAAATTTGTTTAAGGCTAATTTAGTCCTATTATTTTCATTTTAATTATATATATTTTATTATTATACATAAATATTATATTATATCCCATAATCTGTTAGCTGTAAACGCTTGTAGACTAATTAAATTAAATAAATAAATAAATAAAATGCAAGTTCAAGATCAACGTTGGAAGGAGCTCTACTGTTAATAAGTTCAGGTACCTTTTAATTTTTAGTATCCTCGAATTCATAAATGTAAACTTCTCGGAATAGAAACAAAATTTTTCAGACAAACTCTTACCCTAATTGTGAAATTGGAAGAGGGGTTCTTATAAGTTTTCACCCAGCTTTTATACGTTACAGCCAGTTTACAGTTCATTTACGAAAAAAATATTAAAATTTTCAAACATTCCATATGTTTAATGCTTTTACTTTGCATATCGAATACCAAAAATGTTTGCCTTGGTGTAAAATACCACATAATGCAGAACGATTAAGAATTCATTGATTAGATTAGATATAATTTAATTTTTAACTTTAAACAAAATAAAATAAGTGGGCAATGGCGTTGCCGTCTGCCTGCCTGATAAAATCGATTGTTTCGCATGCAAATAAAATTATTTATACATAATTTTATTTGCTATTACTGTCTTTACGCGCAAGCACGTCTGAGTACATGTAGCACATCAAGTACAATTACGATGATATGAATTTTTTAATAACATTTTATTTTTCGCATGGGAACTGTAATCAAGATTAAAAATTTTCGTCTTAAAAATAACAAAATCATGAACGGATATTTTCGTTGTATGTATGTATTTTTTTCTAGTTTAAAGAAAGCTATTGTGTTATTACATTGAAACCATAATAATTTTCGTAAAAACATTTTAGGTTGTGTTTTAGGAGCATTTTTGTTGCTAGATAAAAATATCATTTCGTTTTAGCTACGTACCAGTATTTGATAAACAAACAGTTTAAATTTTGAGACCTTAAATAAAATATTTTTTTATTTTTTGATGGCGAAATAATCTAAACACTATTCCATTCCAATTAAATTATTTGTTTTAATGTTTGTGAGAAGATGTTTTCTTCCATTATTCTTTTGTGTGATCCAGGAAATTTACATTTATCAATAAGAGGTTTCATATGCTATAAAATTTAATTGTGTTGAGTATGTAAGCTTTGTTACTAGTAACTGAAGGTTAAAGAATCGTATGTACCGACTCAGGTTACTTCTTGAACTGCTTATACGTAAGTATGCATTAGAACACACAAATAATTAAAAAAGCTTTAAGCTAAGTAAAGACTGGAGCATATAATAAGTTTACGGCAACAGTACACCTGGCAGTGCTCCTTGATATGGTTCATAATTAAACCTAAACAGACAAATTATATAGCCTTGTATACGTGCTGCCTTTAATGACCATCCTTTTTTATATTCATTTTTTAAATTTAATGGGGCAAATATTGCGGCCCTACTCCGTATTTCGTTCCGAAAGCCATTCTTATTCGAAAATGTTTTTCGTTCCGCTTTTGAATTGGTACTGTAGAAAACTTTCGAAATGCAAAAAATAGTACTTAATACTATTCCCACTTACGGATTGTTTTTTCGAGTCTCAAATTATTTCTTTTAAGATCTGTCTAATTAACAAATCAAAACGAATAACAAACAAGGCGGATGAAAACAAATTATAATTTTTAAAGAAATAATTTAAATTCCACTTTCGGAATTATCAATCCGAAAGTAGTAAATTTTATTCCGCTTTAAAAATAGAGAGCATAAAAATATTCGTTTTCGGGAAATTTGACTTTCGGAACGAATTACAGAGTAGGGCCCCAGCGGTTTCGTGTCAAAAAAAATTCGAGATTTTAAAAACTTCTAATAATGGAGAAAAAATGATTTTCGAAAATAATCGAGAAAATATGCCACAAAATAATAACAATATTCAAGAAAATATAAATATAAACATTATTAATCATGACCATCGTAATGCATTAAGGGTAAGTGTCCCTCTGAAAAATAGGTTGGAGTTTTGCGCTAAACTGTATAGCGTTCACAATTTTGCGTATATATTAATGAAGTAAACCGTTATCGATTGGAAATAAGTTTGGTCACATATTTGTGTGGCTGAAAAAAAAAACACAAACGCATTTATGCCTCAAAACCGCCAGACCGATGGAAAAATCATAAAGTTTAGTGAGATGCTTACAAAAATGAATGGGGCAATGGGTAAATATTACTTTTTTATTTTTTTTATATTTTTTGTCTAGAGATAATTGATCTCGAAACTTAGAATAGATTTTCTTTTTTTTTTATTCTTTTTATTTATTCCCATACAAAATGAACAAAACTATCTGTTTACGCCAAAATATAGACCTGTTAAAACGAATACAACCAGAATTAGAATTTAAATAGTCTACTCTTAGGAGTTTTACATTTAATTAAGTATGTATACTAACTTGTAACGATTGAGTGAGTGATGCATTAAACTTAGTTACTATCTAAGTTTAATGGTAACTCAATCATGTATGTATTCACCACTTTATATAAATAAAGCTTTCACCACCGAGCTCGTCGGTCGGTGCTAATGAATTTTAGTCAAACTTTGTAAGTTAGTTTTTAAGCAATTTTTAAAGAGAGAAGTCAATTTAATAAAAGGTAAAAAAATTATAAAACAGGTTTTTTTTTTATTAAGATTGTGGTACTGCAAGAAAGTTTTATTTTTACAGCACAGTGCGCACACCTTTGATTTTGGTTCCCTTTGGAAAGAAGTTTTATGGTAAAGTCGCCTACCCATAGTGATTTCCCACTAGCTGCCAACCCATAGCAGCAGAAGAAGATTAAAGCATTTAGAGAGTCTTTTATTTGACTGGGATTTAATTGAGGAATCCCCCCAACATTTTTTTTGATCCAGTCGAGCCGAATCGGAAGCCTTTGGACAAAATTATTCTATGCTTATTGGTGCATAATAATTATAAAAAATCCCGTATCCCATAACCAAGGTAGGTGCTGTGCACTAAAAAATAATTATAGAATTTTGATTGAACAAATTAAAAAAAAAATATTTTGATCGATAAATTAATCAAAAAAATAACTTTTTTAATTAATGAATAATTTGATAGTGAAGCAAGAATAGGATCTTTTAGTTTTTGCATACTTTACTGTGCAGATTGTGTGATAAGTTTTTTATAGAAAAATAATTAAAAAGTCTCTGTGTGGCTTTGAGGCATTTGGAGGATTTTTTGATTTAAAGGCAAAAGTACAGTCTCGCGTTACGGTTATTTGATCTCGTGATTTTACGTTTTCCAACTTTCTTTGGTAAACAAAATACAGTTTTTTTCCGTATCCTGTTATTAATTACCGGATCTTTTACATAAAAGAAATTTCTCGATTTTATAAAGAAAAGATCTCTTTTAATTTAAAAATTATTTTATTTGAAACTTTATTGCATATTTTGTGCACTTTTTTCTTCGTTTGGGATCTTTTCAATATATTTTCTTTCTATTGTCGAAATGTCGCTTTTGGAAGATTTTTATCTTTGCGTGAGACAAATAAATGAAACTATTAAAAGTTTTCGTGATGTTCCAAATAAAGAAACCTTGACCTGTGGTATGTTGGAAGTATGGAAACAGGAATTTGAGGTTTTATGGAATGGATTCAGGGCTGTCTATGCAAAATGTTTGAAAAACGTCGACAAAACTTTGGATGATGCTAAATCATTGGCAATCAAATCGAAGTACACTTCGGTTTCAAATAGTTACTTCACTACAGTAGGAAGTATAATCGATTTTATAAAAGCCGATGCAGGCAATGAAACTAAAGGAAAGATTGCGCTTCGTGATTTGAGTCATAGATCTGATCCAGAGTATGGAATTAGGGTTCCACCTTGCGATGCGGAATGTTTCGAAGGTGATTATAAATCCTGGCCTACTTTTCATGACATGTTCACTTCAATCTATGTAGCTCACCCGCGATTAAGTGATGTAGAGAAACTTTTTCACTTACGTTTAAAAACTAAAAAGGAGGCACATGCCATTGTCGATAAATTTCCACTTACTGCAGATAACTTCAAGCTTGCTTGGGACGCCTTAAAATCCCAGTATGAAAATAAACGAATCCTAATAAATACGCAGCTTAAAGCATTATTTTCCATACCGTCTATCTCAACTGAAAGTGGTTCAGCTTTGAGAAAACTCCACCGAACTGTAAGCGATTGCTTAGGAATCCTTTCAAGCTACGAAGTTAAAACTGAAAATTGGGATCCGATCCTCATTTACATTATATCTCAAAAAATTCCAGAACAGTCTTTATTCCTTTTTGAACAAAGTCTCCCAAAAGATAATGAAATTCCCACTTGGAATTCTTTGAATGATTTTCTTGCTTACAGATACAAGATACTTGAGTCTGTCGAAGAAGTCAAACAGTACCCGCGTAAAAATATTAATCAAACGTCAAATTATAACTCGAGAAAAGTAAACTCATTTCATAGTGAACAAAAGAATTTTTGCTGCAAGCTATGCAATAGCAACCACCCCTTGCGTTCATGCAAGAAATTTTTGGATATGGATTTCTCATCCCGCCGTAAAGTAGTACAATCCCAAAAGTACTGTTATAATTGTCTGGCACTTACACATTCGGTGTATGAGTGCAAAAGTAAAGTATCTTGTGACCAATGTGGTAGAAGGCACCACAGTTTACTTCACTTTACTCAACCAAACCCAATTAGTCAAGAGACAAAAACTGTTTCGCTACCCCCTCTGAATACGACCCCCATACAGTCCACTTCGAAGACACCAAAACAACCGACGGCCCCGATTAAAGTAGAAGAAGATATTCAACCTGAATCTACTACCATTCAAAGTTTTATAGTTAACCAAAAACGAAATGTTTTGTTAGCTACAGCTTTGGTCAAGATTACAATTCATAACCAAACTTTTCTTTTGAGGGCCTTAATCGACCCTGGTTCTGAAGCTACTTACATTTTGCAATCTGTAGTGAACCGATTAAAGCTTTTTACCCGCTCTAGCAATGCATCTATTTGTGGCATTGGACAAATTCAAAGTGAATTTTCTACGAGTATGTGTCCCCTCACTCTCGAATCACGCATCAACCCTGATGTACATATACCAGTTTCAGCCGTGGTTTTGAAAAAGTTGACAGGTAATCTGCCATCGCAAACAATTGATGCATCAAACTTGGTTGAGCTCAAAAGTTTGCGACTGGCAGACCCTAATTTTGATAAACCTGCTCCCGTAGATATTTTGATCGGAGCAGATATTTACCCCCTTATTTTATGTGAAGGTGTAAAGAGAGAAAAGGACTTTTCTCCAATTGCACAAAATACAGTTTTTGGATGGATCCTTTCTCAGGTCCATGTGACGAAAGTCAAAATAAATCCACCCTTAACACATTTTTTAGTGAATTCTGTTTAGAGAAACAAATTCAAAAATTTTGGGAACTCGAAGAAGTTCCACATGTAAAACCCTTATCAAAGGAAGAAAAATTTTGTGAAGAATTGTTTATGGCTACTACAACTCGAAATTCAGATGGTCGTTTTGTAGTAAAACTTCCATTTAAGCCCCATTTAAATACGTCAGATTTAGGTCTTTCAAGAAGTAGTGCAGTTGGCCAATATCTGCGTCAGGAAAAGCGACTTCTTAGTGATACAATTCTCAAGGAAGAGTATAACAAAGTTCTTAACGACTACGTTTCATTAAATCACATGAAAGTTATTCCTAAAAACGACTTAGGTCTTTCAAGTGCACATTTTTATTTACCGCACCACGCCGTGGTTAAACCAGATAGTGCATCTACTAAAGTAAGAGTCGTTTTTAACGCCAGTGCATTTACCAACAAAGGAGTGAGTCTGAACGACTTTTTATGCAGCGGTCCTGCTCTTCAAAATGACCTTCAAGCTATTTTGCTTAGGTGGCGTCAATATCCGTATGTTTTCAATAGCGATATTGAAAAAATGTATCGTCAGATACATGTGCACAAAGACCACCAAAAATTCCAAAGAATAATTTTCCGAGACGCAAAATCAGAATTGGCAGATTTTGAAATAAATCGAGTGACTTTTGGAGTCAACTGTGCTCCATATTTAGCAATCAGAACATTGCACCAACTCGCTTCCGATGAAGGTAATAAATATCCCTTAGCAACAGAGGTTGTTTTATCAGATTTTTATGTTGACGTATTTTCTGGAGGTTGCAACTTAGATTCCGTCGTTAAAATTGAAGAAGAATTGAAGACACTTCTTCTTTCTGGAGGATTTTGTTTGAAGAAATGGACTGCAAACCATCCTTACCTGTTGGAAAATATCCCTAGGGGGGATGTTTTAGACCAACACTTTCTGCATTTCGAAGAGTCTTCAAATGCAAAAGTTCTAGGTATAGGATGGAATGCAAGAGAAGATATTTTCTATATACGATGTGAACTGTTTCCTCCTCCACAATTTTCTCTAACAAAACGTGAACTTTTTTCAAATATTGCTAAAATATATGACCCTATTGGTTGGCTAGCTCCAACAACGATTTTACTAAAAATCTTAATGCAAGATGTATGGAAACATAAAACGGATTGGGATGCGCCCATAAAATCCAATTATTTAGAAACTTGGAAAGAATTTGTGAAATCTTTTCCAATAATAAAAGACATAAAAATCCAAAGATGGATTAATTACACCCCTGAGATGTGTGTGGAAATTCATGGCTTTTGCGATGCATCTCTTAATGCGTATGCCGCTGCTATATATTCTAGGGTTTCAGATTCATCTGGAAATGTATTTACCCACCTTCTCTGCTCAAAAACAAAAGTGGCACTTTTGAAAGCCATTTCAATTCCCCGATTAGAGCTATGTGGAGCTGTTTTGCTAACAGGGTTAGTGAACGCTGTACTAAATAGTCTCAAGCTAAAACACTATCCTGTCTATCTTTGGACCGACTCCCTAATTGTTCTCTATTGGATACGTGAATGTCCATCTCGTCTTGAAACTTTTGTGAGAAATCGAGTTTCTAAAAAGGCAAACTGATAGTCCTCCAGGTAGTACTTGGAAACATGTTCCCTCTGAACATAATCCAGCCGATATCGGCTCCCGAGGTATTATGCCTCAGCTGTTAATTCATAATTCCCTGTGGTGGCACGGTCCAAGTTGGTTAAGTTCATCTAAGGAAACCTGGCCAGTCACAAAAGTTCAAGAAGATCCTAATTGGAACCTTGAAATAAGGAAAATTAAAAGATTTTCAGTACATCTAAATATAAATGAAGATATTTTAAGGAGATTTTCGTGTTATGGTCGTGCCATCAAAGTTTTAGCTTATTTATTTAGATTTATAAACCTAGCTTCCCCCAAAAGAAAAAAATTATATATTCATCGTCATTCTTCGATAAATCTTGCCCACCATGAAGTAACTTTTGTAAAAACTCGGCTAATTTTATTAGCTCAACGTTTTTATTTAGCTGAAGAGTACAAAGCTCTTTCAAATTCAAAACCCTTGAACAGGAATAGCTCAATTTTATCCCTTAACCCTTCTTTGGACTCTGAAGGAATTATTAGAGTAAATGGTCGATTGAGCAATGCGAATTTGAGTTACAATTAAAAATTTCCCATTATTCTACCCTATTCGTGTCAGTTGGCAAAACTGTTGGTAGGCTTTGTACATAAAATTTCATTACATGGTGGGAATCAGCAAGTTTTGTACTTGATACGTAAAACATTTTGGATTCCAAAACTTAAAAATCTAATAAAATCATGTCTTAACCGTTGCAAAGTTTGTGTTTTGCACAAAATGGAATTTCAATCTCAGTTAATGGGTATTCTCCCACCTGAGAGAGTTAACTTTTCATTCCCTTTCACTCATGTTGGACTTGATTTCGCTGGTCCCTTTGAACTAAAGGTTCAAAAAGGTCGATTTTATCAAGCCATTAAAGGCTATACTTGCCTTTTTATTTGTTTTTGTACAAAAGCCATACATTTGGAGGCAGTAGGAAGCCTCTCTACAGAATCCTTTTTAGCAGCTTTTGATAGGTTTGTCGGGCGAAGAGGCGTTCCCCAACAGCTTTTCTCCGACAATGGCACCAATTTTGTGGGTGCCAGTAAAGTGCTCACACAGGAGATTCGAAAGGCATTAGAAGATGCAACCTCAGAGGCTGAAAAATCCTATCTGCCTAAGAATCTAAAATGGAATTTTATTCCACCAGGTTCCCCTCATATGGGCGGTCTTTGGGAGGCCGGTATAAAATCATTTAAAAACCATTTTAAAAAGGTCGTTGGAAACTCAAAACTCACTTTTGAGGAATTTTCAACATTGCTAGTGAAGATAGAATCCTGTTTGAATTCTCGCCCTATTTCTTCGATGAGCGAAAATCCGTTTGAACCACTTCCGTTAACGCCAGGTCATTTTTTAAAAGGTGCCCCCTTGATTTCCCTACCCGAAGGTCAGGTTATTGAAAGTACTACCCTAAAAAGTTGGCAGAGAGTCCAACAGATCTTTTAATCTTTCGCGAAACAATGGAAAGAGGAATATTTGACCGATCTGCAGCGAAGAACAAGGTGGAAATATCCAAAACGAAATGCTAAAATTGGAGATGTGGTGGTGGTACGCAATGAAAATTTGTGTGTTTTTTGCCGGTCGATCAAGAATTATTCCAGGTGTATCTTGCTTTACAGAAGATGGATTGATTGTTTTTTTTTGAAATTTAGTTTCTAAAAATAACTACTAGATATACATTTCTTTTTATTTTTGATTTTAAATGCACAGCACCTTATTAAATTAAACTTATATATTTAATTCCCATTACATTTAAAATTACATTTTTTCCTACTAACATGTTTGAGTGAGTAAGGGCACTCTTTAATCAACCCTCACCGATGGATTTTACTAATCATTATATTTTTTCCTGAGTAGCGAATCGAGGCGCTTCTTTAACATAATACCTCCACCGTTGGATTCTCGTTTTTAAAAAATAAATTTCGAAAAGCTATTTGGATTTGACTCTTTGCATTCCTGCAAAGGGAGGCCGGAATGTTTACGCCAAAATATAGACCTGTTAAAACGAATACAACCAGAATTAGAATTTAAATAGTCTACTCTTAGGAGTTTTACATTTAATTAAGTATGTATACTAACTTGTAACGATTGAGTGAGTGATGCATTAAACTTAGTTACTATCTAAGTTTAATGGTAACTCAATCATTAATGTATTCACCACTTTATATAAATAAAGCTTTCACAACCGAGCTCGTCGGTCGGTGCTAATGAATTTTAGTCAAACTTTGTAAGTTAGTTTTTAAGCAATTTTTAAAGAGAGAAGTCAATTTAATAAAAGGTAAAAAAATTATAAAACAGGTTTTTTTTTATTAAGATTGTGGTACTGCAAGAAAGTTTTATTTTTACAGCACAGTGCGCACACCTTTGATTTTGGTTCCCTTTGGAAAGAAGTTTTATGGTAAAGTCGCCTACCCATAGCGATTTCCCACTAGCTGCCAACCCATAGCAGCAGAAGAAGATTAAAGCATTTAGAGAGTCTTTTATTTGACTGGGATTTAATTGAGGAATCCCCCCAACACTATCAAAAATGAAGGAAATTTACAAAGAAGTATGAATGCATTATTTGATAAAACTTTTGAAGTTTAAAAGGCAATGAAGTCAAATTAACGTTTTTATAAAGCTAATATGTATGCGCAATTAGTTATATTTTTCTTTTATTTTTTTTTTTATTTTTTACATTAACTTTTAAGAGACAAAACGACAAAAAATGGTCCGTTTTTGTCAATTATTTTGCCTGGGGCATCAATGTTATATTTTTAAATTTTCTAAATGCTTTTTAAAATCAAGGATCATATGCCCTGAACTTGGAATGGATCCTAAAAAAAATAATGTGTCTTATAACACGCCTAAAAATGCAATTAAATACGAAACTATTTGTAATGCCGTGGTTGGGTCAGGATAGAAAATACAATTACCACATATTTTTTGTTTGCTATTTTGTTTATTAAATTTAAGAAATAAACTAGTATTTTCTCTTACGGTTTTCTTAATTTTAATTTTTAAAAAGTTGTCTATTTTGCGTCTTTTTACCAGAAAAACATCATTGCTCACGCACACAAAGACGTATTGCTCACGCACACAAAGACGTTTGGTTCAAAAGAAATCCACTGGTGGTATGAAGATGCATTTCTCTTCCTTATTCTCTTTTTCTTGCAAAATAAGTTGTTTTGTTTGGTATCGACTTTTGACTGCTAATGTTTTTTTTTTTTGTGTCATATGGAAAACCATCGTTTTTTTTATACGTTAAATAGTATTCGTGAAGGATAGCGATCTTTCTGAAGATAAAAAAAGACGTCATGAAAAAAAATGTGTGTATGCTCTGTTTTTTTTTTTTTTTTAACAGGTAGGTAGACTTGGTGGAATTCGTGTTCACTTTGAGTGATGGGATGATGTAGGAGATTTGTTTGGATTTTCTTCTACGTACATACATGTAGGTATGTACCTATACCTACCTATTTTTTTGTTGGCTTATCTCTTGAAAATTTTTGTCTGCTTCTTTTGCGAAAAGAAATCTATGACATTGCCCGTAGAATAATTACATAATATTATGTAGGTCATGCACTGTTTTTTTTTTTTAATTTTTTTTTTTTCCCACAGGCAATGGTGCAAGGTCATGATCATGATTGAAATGTTTGGTATCGATGCTGAGGGATTGTTTTGATTTAGTTTTGCGTATAGTTGATACCTAAATGTTTCTGAAAAATACATTACATGTTAAAGCAGGTGAATGATTAACATTATCAGCCCTATCATAGTATCCGATCGGAACGGAATTTTCTCCGAATTTTAAGAAATATTAGAAATATAAGAAATATCACTTTAATTTTTCCTTTTCAACCGCACGTTGAAATAATTTTTCCGGAGGTGTAACCGATTTATGAGAAATTTGTATCATTAAAATGAAAAATAAAAAAACATTTTGTATGAATCGGAGAAATTTCCGTTTCGATTGGATACTGTGATAGGGCTGAATTATTGAATAGGGTTCCCAATTCATTGTGAGTGAAATATTGCACCAAGCAATGAATGCGTCAAGTGGTTGACGCTAAAATATATGTAGGTAGGTATCTAGTATTATGTGGGTAGCTAAGTAGGAATTGCTATGTATCTGGTAAGAGGAGAAAATCGATCACTTTTTGGTTTGTTTTTTTGGTGGTATAGCACAATTGAAAAAAGGATTGAAGTGGGATGTGGCATGTGGGAGAAAATTTAAAGTGTGAAGTGTGATTCGACAAAAAAAATTCAATGGAAAAATTGAATAATTTTAGTTGAAAATTATTTTCCTTTAAAATTTTATCAGTCTTATAATAAATGCAAAAATGTGAAAAAAAAGTTGTCAAAAAGTGTTCTTTTCTTCTCCATTTTGATGATAATTTCACAATGTTGAAGAACCTTGAAATTTGTTCCTTAAATTTATTTGTACGACTTTAATCATTCGGCACGGAAAAAAGGTTCAATTTGAAATTTCAAAATATTTTAAAATATAAAATACTCCAATCAATGTTTGTGAGGCCAGTGAAAGATTTACTAAAAGTCTATACAAAATTGTTTTTTGTTCCTACCTACTTTTTTAAACCAACGGTGAGGTGCCAAAAAAAAAATATTCTCTATAAGGTTTTCAAATAGTCTTGTAAGAACAATTCAAGCTTCCAAAACTGCCCTTAAATTTTATGTATTATCGTAGTACCTGAGATTTTGGTTACAAAATTTAAAAGTGTCTTCCTTCATTCAAAGACAATGACACTTCAAAAAAAATAATAATAAAATGTTTGTCTCGTACTGTTTTTTACGATTGCGCAATAACGGTACCTATACATGAAAAATTAACGTGCTAAAATTTCTCAAAACAAAAACATTGAAATTCTTTTTGTTTCTTCTCAATACGTCCATTTTTCACAGAGAAACCTACAGCTCTTCATAAAACATTAAAAAATAAAAACTGAACAAAATTTAATTTCCTTAACTGGCTGACTATAGTGTAGGTTTATTATGTACATATGTATAACAAAATTTCTTGCAAGCTATTTAAAATAAAAAATAAATTTAATAATAATGAGTGAGTTTGCTATTATTTGATCACATTTAAATATGTAGTTACAAATTTTAACAAAATTACGAGAAATTATAAGACTTAAAATATGGTTTTATAAAAAAAAGCTGCTTGCTTATTGCCATTTTTTCATCTTGCTGCGGTGAAGACGCTCAGTAGGTTATTCTTCTTTACCATATAAGCTAGGAGATACCCTATAATTATTTTGCTTTTAATAATAAAATTAGCTAGGTAAGTGTAATGTAAGTGGACATGTAGGTACATACATACTGTACATTGTACATCTCGAATTTATCCCTGCATCAAAAGCATAGGTACCTAAAAAAGTAAGTATACCTAGGTATTAAAATCATAAAATTATTTACTTTTTAACAACTGCTCTTGCTCACAGCTTTCACGGAAAAATGCATAGATACCTCTGTAAAAAAGAAAAAATATCTAGAAATAATGGGTTTTGGTAAGTCGAAAAAACGGTTTATTGAATATAAAATAAAGCTAATTCACAATCCTCTTTTTTTTTAAATCATTGGTTTCGTGCGGGGCTACTATTACAAATTAAAAAAAAAATATAGGTATAACACTGACCGATTATAGCCAACAAAATACCTACCTAAATCAACTTTGTATGTAGGTATACACAAAATTTCCTTTAGAAAAATTGTGTAGGTATGTTGTACCTACTACCTATTTGGTAGGTAGGTATACCTACCTAATATTTTGATGATCTTTAAAATTATTATCTACCCTTTAAAAGCCATCAAATATACAAAAATTATTGTTTCTCAAAATAATACGTTTGCTTTATACCTAATCTATCAAAATTTAAAATTGGGTCATATTTTTTTATTTTTATCAATCCCACCGAGTTCATCCTCAGATGTCGACAAACGATGTATCATGTATGGAATGTACATGCATAAGATCGCACATCGCACACACACAATACCTAATATCTAGTAGAACAATAAATAGAAGAAAACCACAACTGCCACCAAAAATACCCACATATTGCTTCACAACGATCATATCATATACCTATACGATTAGCAATAGACAACAAAAAAAGTCTACCTAAAAGAAGAAAACAGAAAACCTGTTTATGGTGAAAAAAAAAAAAATAGGAATGCGATGGAATACAAATACATCATCTTTCTACTTTTGTTCTTGTGCGTAAGTTTCTCTCTGCTGTCGGTCTGAGAGAAAAAAAGCAAGAGAAAAGTTAAAACAATTCGCAATTCTAAATGCTCACTTTAATAATAAAGAGAAGAATATTCTTTCACCTATACATTCAAATGCATTTACATGAATTCTGAGTTCGATTTTGAAGGGAAACAGAAAACCCTTCAGAAGCAAAATCAGATTTCATGTAGATGCATTTGAATGTATTAGTGAAAAAATTAATTTCCCTTTTCTTCAAAGTCAGTCCTTTTTGTGAAAAAATTACTCTATTTTCTCTCAGAGCCAGAGACAGAGTTATGCAAATACGAAACGCACAAGCAGAAGCAGCAATACTAGAAGTAGTTAGACAAGAACAAAAACAAGAGAATTCAAAAAAGGTACCAAATATGTAAAAAGGAAATTACTCTGAGAGCCAGAGACAGAGTTACGCACTTACGCACATACGCATCGCACAAGCAGAATGCACGAGAAGTAGCAAGACAAGATCGAAGAAAAAACAAAAAAAACATTGTGTAAGTTAACGACGATACGACATAAATTTCCACGAATTGGAAATTGTTTGCTGCAATATAAATGGTGTCGTTGACCAGACACCATGTCAGCACTTTTCGTGGGAAGCATCGAAGTTGACTTATGAATTACATGGAATTGTACGAACTAAAAGTAAATGCTTAGCTAGCAAAAAAATAGTATTTAAGTTCTAGATTTTAAGGAAAAATTGTCATTCGTTTTCGATAGGCGGAATCGCTGTCGGTTTTAAATAAAAAATAAAATAAATAAAAAATAATAAAAAAAAAATTAAATATAATTTTTTTTATGAAAATTTAGTTAGAAAAACTTTAATTGGCGCCCAACGTGGGGCCACTGTGATCGTGTAGTGCGGTAAAATAACATCTTATTATTTAAAACGCCCTCAAGAAGTGCAAAAAAAAATCGCGCAAATAAATTTTTTCCAAAAACACCCTAAAATAGTGTGAAATTGTCCCCAAGTGGTACATGGAACAAAAGAAATACCGACGCAGTGGCTACCCAATAAATTGTGAGAAACAACAAATCATCCAATAAGTCCCTAAGAGGTACAAAAAGTGACATACAGTGACATTAAACATCTTAACGGTTGGAGAAATCTGTAAAGGGCCCCCCAGTAACCAAGTGTAAAAAGGACGCAGTAGACCTGCTTGCCGCTCCACAGACGTAGTCATGCTGTTCATCATTCTAATTCTGTAAGGCATTTTATTCTTTAAGCATATAAAATACTATTTACATACATTAAACAACCTAAATACATTAAACAAATAACACATATATCGAAATCCGATAAATTAGTAGTGCGTAAGAAATTATTTTAAGATTTTAAATTTTTCACTATAATACAGAGTAGTTTATTTATCTGTTAAACAAAGGGAAAAATGGCTAACCCAAATAATTTAATTAGGCCTGAAATTCATCCAAATAATCCGGCTGCACCTGCTCCACCGAACCAAAATAATGCCAATATCACTCGCCCCGAATTACAAAGCATGGTACTATCCATTGTAAATCACGTATTAAACACAGAGGGAAGGGATATAATTCAGAGTATTATAAATCCTAATTCCGATCGATTTCGAGGAATTGATCAGGCAATCGATCCAACGCAGAGAACTAATCTCGCGGACCTTGACAAGGTTCCGGACGTTGTTCGGTGCTTAAGGGATTTTTCAGGGCAACCTGGAGAATTCAGCTCTTGGAAGAAGAGCGTTGACCGAATTATTCGTCTATATGAACCCGTCAAAGGTTCACCAAAATACTTCGGAGTTCTAAACGTAATCCGAAACAAAATTGTAGGGAACGCTGATATCGCGTTGGAATCCTACAATACACCCCTCAATTGGGAATGAATTTACCGGTGTCTCACCCTTCATTACGCGGATAAACGCGACTTGGGTACACTTTAGTACCAAATGTCTTCCCTAATACAAGGGAACGATACGATACAAGGCTTCTATCAGGCCGTTTACTCTCACTTATCCCTCATTCTAAACAAAATTAGTTGCATGGACGTTGGTCCAGAAGCACTATCCTTAATCACGAAAACGTATAGAGACAAAGCTCTCGACACTTTTGTAAGAGGTCTAAATGGAGACTTGCCCAGACTCCTTGGGATTCGTGAACCCGTAGACCTTCCACAAGCCCTCTACCTGTGCCTTAAACTAGAGAATCAGAATTACAGATCAAATTATGCTATTAGCCACCAAGGAGCATTTAAGAAATTCCATCAACCAACTCCCCCAACACTTCCTCCTAGGAAACCAATCCGAAACACCATACCTAATAACCAAATCCCATTTTATCCACAACTTACCTATTTTCCTCAACCAGCGATGAACTATAACCAGCAATCGTATCCAATTAACAATAACAATATTCCCAGACAGCAACCTTTCAATAATAATCTTTACCAATATCAACCCCCAAACCAAGCACAAGGAAACAATATCAGACCACCTCCAAAGCCACAACCAGGACCAAATCAAATGGAAACTTCCACTATTGGCACCGCTAAAGTTAACTATGCTAACAGGCCACCACAGCAGCAGAGAATTTGGCCACCTGCACCAAAGAGATCTAATAATTTACCACAACAACCTAATCACCCAAACAAATTACAAAGGAATTTCCATCTAAACACTTTATCCCAAGAAAATCTTTCAACCCAAGAAAACTCTCCAAACCAAGAATCAGAACTAGAACAATATTATGCTGCACCGTATTCAGACAATCAGCAGTACGAAAAAAGTTTCAATAACTACATAGAGCCTCTAACCCAAGAGCAGATAGAAGAAAATGTTACTGAAGCAATATCTGAATTTGCCGATATACATTTTTTAGATTAACAAGCTCCTCGTTGCCATATATAGAAGTTAAAACAAATGGTGACGAAGTGCTAAAAATTTTGATAGATACAGGTTCAAACAAGAACTATATTCAGCCTTCCCTAGTAAAAAACCCTATCCCTAATGACAAAAAATTCTATGCCAATTCTATTGGAGGAAACATAGAAATAACTCACCATACTTTCGTAAACTTATTTGGCTTAAAAGACCTAAAAATCAAATTCTTTCTCATGCCACACTTAAAATCTTTTCAAAGCATTCTTGGAAATGATAGTTTGAAAGAACTATCAGCTGTAATTTACGCGCGACATGACTACATGACTATTAAAGACAACATAAAAATACGCATTAAACAACTCTCTGCACAAGCAGTTAATACGGTATCTTTACGAACAGAACACATGACAACAGAACAAAAAGACTTGATTAAATCAATGGCTAGAAAATACTTCAAGTTATTTGATGACCCCGACGAAAAGCTAACTTACACGACCGTTGTCAAAGGTGAGATCCGAACTTCATCAGATTCTCCCGTTTATACCAAATGCTATCCGTACCCAATGGCTCTCAAAGATGAAGTAGAGAATCAAATCCAAAAACTCATCAACGATGGCATAATAAGACCTTCGAGATCACCGTACAATTCACCTGTGTGGATTGTCCCTAAAAAATCAGACGCCTCTGGCGAAAAGAAATACCGTTTGGTGATCGACTATCGAAAATTGAATGCCATCACAATTGCTGACCGGTATCCCATTCCGGAAATTAACGGAGTGCTCGCACAGTTAGGTCAAAACAAATTCTTCACAGTTATTGACCTCAAGAGTGGTTTCCATCAAATTCCACTTAAAGAAAAGGATATAGAAAAAACAGCTTTCTCGGTGAATAATGGGAAATATGAATTCACCCGGCTGCCTTTTGGGCTGAAAAACGCCCCTTCCATTTTTCAAAGAGCGCTTGAGGGAACATATAGGGAAAATATGCTTCGTTTATATCGATGATATCATCATATTCAGCAAGGATGAAGATACACATTTAAACAATATTGAAATAATATTCAAAACCTTAGAAGCTGCAAACATGAAAGTTCAGCTTGATAAATGCGAATTTTTCAAAGAAGAAGTTGAATTTCTTGGATTCATAATTTCTTCGGACGGCGTCAAAACTAATCCCGAAAAGGTTAATGCAGTACTTCAGTTTCCACCCCCTAAAACGCTCAAAGATTTACGATCATTCCTAGGTCTGTCAGGGTATTACCGCCGTTTCGTTAAGGACTATGCTAAATTAGCAAAACCCTTGACAGCCCTTTTAAGAGGGGAAGACGGACGATTGTCCAAAAACCTCTCTAGCAAAAAATTAATCCAACTAAATGAAGAAGCAATAGAAGCCTTCAATAAAATAAAAAATTCCTTAGCATCAAGAGACACTATACTTATCTACCCCGATTATAGGAAAGAATTCGAACTTACCACTGACGCTTTAAATTACGCCCTAGGAGCAGTACTATCTCAAGAACACAGGCCTATAATGTTTATCTCAAGGACTTTAAGTAAGACCGAAGAAAATTATGCCGCAAACGAAAAAGAGATGCTGGCTATAATTTGGGCTCTTGACACTTTCAGAAATTACTTATATGGCTCAGCAAGAGTCAAAATATTAACTGACCACCAACCCCTCACTTATGCTTTGAGTAGCAAAAATAACAATTCGAAAATGAAACGCTGGAAAGCAGCATTAGAAGAATATAACTACGAACTGAAATACAAGCCTGGTAAGACTAACGTAGTTGCTGATGCACTTTCAAGACCACCTCTTCACTCTCAAGTTAATTCCCTTACAGCATCCCAACATAGTGATGAAAGTTCATCCCACGAACTTATTCCAGCAGTAGAATTGCCAATTAATATATTCAAAAATCAACTCATTTTACTTATAGGTGAAGAAGACAACATCCAACTTCAACACCCCTTCCCAAATTTCCGTAGACTTATTTTTACTCAACCTCGATATACTAAAGAAAATCTTATTTCAATATTTAAACGATATCTGATCCCTACTGTAATAAATGGACTAATAACTAACGAAGAAACTATGGGAATTATCCAGAATATATATCCACTTCATTTCAAAAATTACAGGATCCGCTACACGCAAACAAAAGTCCTAGATATAACTAATCAAACTGAACAAGAAGAACACATACTAAAAGTCCATAATAGAGCACACAGAAATGCACGTGAGAATAAAGCGCAACTACTCCAAAATTATTTATTATTATTTCCCTCAAATGAACTCAAAAATTAATACAATAGTCAAACAATGTCATATATGTCGAGAACACAAGTACGATCGACATCCACAAAAACCCGAACTAAAACCAACACCTATTCCCCAATATCCAGGCCATATTTTACATTTAGATATTTATTCAACTGAAGGACATCTCGTTCTCACCGCGCTAGATAAATTTCCCAAACTAAAATTCTAAAATCCAGAGCCGTACAAGATATAGTAGAACCTTTAAGACAAATTTTATTCGCTTTCGGAGTTCCAAAATTAGTTGTCTTTGACAACGAGAAATCCTTTAATGCAGCCTCTATCCGTTTCTTGTTGCAGGATCAATTAGGAATAGAAATCTTTAAAACACCCCCATATTCCAGTACAGTCAATGGGCAAGTGGAGCGATTTCACTCCACGCTTTCAGAAATAATGCGTTGCCTCAAAACGGAAAAAATTCATAAATCTTTTCTAGAATTACTAGACAGAGCAGTGTACGAGTACAACTGCTCAATTCACTCAACAATAGGAAAAAAACCAGTAGAAGTATTTTTTGGAAGAAATGTCAGTACCGATCCGGAACAGTTCGAAAAAGCAAGAAAAGAAAACATAATAAAATTACGAGAAAAACAAAATATTGATTTGATTTATCACAACAAAAAAAGACACGCATTAAAAAACTATACACCTGGTGACGTTATTTATACGTTATCACCACGCTTTAAAAAAGAAATAGTAAAAGAAAACAAAACAAAAACTGTTATTACACAATCTGGAAAAGTAGTTCACAAAGCAAATATTAAAAGCTGAAATCAATCCTCTTATCTTCACAGGTATCTTACTTCCTTTATTTACGCAGACGTCAAAATCCTTGATTATTCTAATTCAGAGATAATCGTGCTAAAAACAGGAATAGCAAAAATCCAAACAGGAAATCTAAAATTTATTCATGTAATCGAAATACCTCTCTATGAAGAATTTATATCAAAAACCTCGTCCCTTATGAACCAGCACATCCCAGGGAATAATCCATTTTTCCCAATCTTAGATCACGAGCTTAAACAAACCACAAACCTTATTGACAATATTAAAATCAATAGAGTTAAAAGATCACTAAATTTCATTGGCACAGCTTGGAAATGGGTAGCAGGTAATCCCGATCATGACGATTATACCATAATGGTAGACAAAATTAATAATGTCTTAGAAAATAATAATAACCAAATTTTGATAAACAAAGCTTATATTGATAGAATAAATAAACTAACGAACGTAACTAATGAAATACTTAATATAATAAAAAAAGATAGAACATTTGAAAATGAATTAGTTTCAAGTTTACTTTACAAAACAAAGTTGATAAAAGAAGAAATAATGAACTCAATATATGCAATTGAATTAGGTAAAGGAAATATTGTAAGCTCTAATATATTGTCAAAATCGGAAATTGATATAATTATGAATAATATAAATAAAAACAAAACAAATGTATTATTCAAAAATATTGAAGAAGCATTAGAATTTGCCGATGTCAAAGTTGCAATAAATGTATCAACTCTACTTTATATTATAAGTATCCCAAATACGGAAGACGTAATTTATGAAAAATTAATTGTAAAACCATTAATAAATAACAAAAAATATGTTAATAAAATTATGCAAGAAAATATTTTAAAAAGAAATAATATTATGTTCGGAATTATAAATAAATGTAAGACAGTAAATGACATATCATTATGTAAACAATCAAATATTATAGACTTAAGTAACGATAAATGTATATTTAATCTAATAGAAGGTAAAAACGCAACATGTAAAAGAACAAATAGCCAACATATTCCACCAATTGAAGAAATAACACCAGGAACAATCCTCTTAAATAATTTTGACGGTAACATAGATTTCAACAACAATAGCCAATCACTTAACGGAACATATCTCATCAAGTTCTCCAATGCCACATTAAAGATAATGAATCAACAGTATATTGCAGAAGAAGTATCTGAAATTCACGCATTACCCCCGTTGTTACTACCACCTTCGGATGATACAGAAATAGAAGAAATTCTATCACTCCAGCTCATGAAAGAACTTCACATGAACAATACAAAACACATCAATAAGATTCAAGCTGAAAAAGAAGTCCACCAATGGGTCAACTATTCCATCTTCGTGCTCATATTCTTCATCATGCTTATCGCGAGAAAAACACATCTAAAAAACAAAAGAGCACCCGAAACAAGGATAGCACCAATATTTATTCCTCCCAAAACGGATCCAGCAAGCTTGACCTATCCCAGAATCACAGAACACCCACGCATCTATAATCTTCCATACTTTTGAAAAAACGAGGACGTGTTTATTTAAGAGGGGAAGAGTTAACGACGATACGACATAAATTTTCACGAATTGGAAATTGTTTGCTGCAATATAAATGGTGTCGTTGACCAGACACCATGTCAGCACTTTTCGTGGGAAGCATCGAAGTTGACTTATGAATTACATGGAATTATACGAACTAAAAGTAAATGCTTAGCTAGCAAAAAAATAGTATTTAAGTTCTAGATTTTAAGGAAAAATTGTCATTCGTTTTCGATAGGCGGAATCGCTGTCGGTTTTAAATAAAAAATAAAATAAATAAAAAATAATAAAAAAAAAATTAAATATAATTTTTTTTATGAAAATTTAGTTAGAAAAACTTTAATTTGTATGCGTACTTTACATAGCTAGCAATATGTAAGCTAAAGTAGGAAGACAGAAGGTAATGCTGCTGAGATTTATTGGCGGGGAAAGGAACAGCATTTTTTTTTTTTTTTTTTTTTATTCCTAAGTATTTTGTTGTTTTCTTTTAGGTTTGGTGGCGAAACTTTTCTTTTTTCCATGTTTTGGATACAGGTATATACCTACTTTCGTTCGTTCGTGGTCATTTCTTATTTTTTATAAATGTACCTAGTTTTTGTTTTGAGGATTTTTGTGCATGACTAAAATAAAAAAATTAACTTAGGTAGGTATGAAAAAATTAGGATGAATACCTAGGTAGAATAGGTATTTTTTTTTTAATAAACTGTTAAAAAAGAACAAATTTTGTTGAGACCTAGGTCTTTTTTTTTGGGTTTTATATTTTTTTTTTCATGTTCGGGACGGCACAATGTCAATTGGTAGATATTATTTTGATGCAAAATAGATTTCTCAAGTGACGTATGTAGGTGGTAGATAAATGGATTGCATTAGTAAAGTCAACGTTTAGTTAGATACATGTCATATATACATGTTACCTATACCTGCCGGTATAGGCAGTTATCTAAAAAAGGGTTATGAATAAAAGCTAGAGCATATAGGTTGGGTCGAGACTCGAGATAAAAAAAAATTGTATAGGAGTAAGGGTCTATTCGACTCGTTTAGCCAGGATGGCAATTTTTATTTTCTAAAAAATTGTCTTAAAACAAAAACAAAGAGGATTTGACCCACACTGATAACTTCCCATTGGTTCCCTTTGAAACTCGACACCCGATGTTATTTCTTATAAGAAAATTACCAATTAAAAATCTTCGAAAAACTTTTCAGTTCTGCAATCAAGGGAAGCCTGTTTGATCTAAATATATGCGACACGAAAAATTTCAACAATTATTAGCAGTTTCTTTTGCAGTTTTTTCGGCCTAGAAAAAAAACTGTCAATTGAATTTTTCAACAAACATTAATAATTTACTAATTATGGCATTGTGTGAAGGGTAAAATTATCTAGGAGTTAATATCATTGGTTGTTCTCGAGAAATTCGAGCCGAAAAACATTTTTTAACAATATTAAGCAGTTTTTTTTTTTGCAGTTTTTTTTTTTTGGCCTAGAAAAAAAAAACCGTTAGTTGAATTTTTTTACGAACTCTACCGATTCTCAACTATAACTGTGTATTAAATAAAGTTAACCCGAAGTTAATATCTTTATGTGTTTTCAAGATATTCGATATTTTTTAACAATTTGTAATGTTTTTTTTAATTAAAAAAAAGTACCACCAATTTTTCTGTACGTCATTATGCATGAAACCAGGCTGAAGTCGGTTCTAGAGATATTCGAGAAACAAGCCTTCTTACAACTTTGTTTTTAAATTGCTGTAATAAAAAAGCCACTAATTGAATTTTTTTTTTGAAAATCATTTTCGCACGTTATGGCCTTATTATCTGTAAAAAAATTTATTTGAAGTCGATATCCCTATAAGTTCTCGAGATATCGTCGGTGAAAAAGCTTCCGAATGAACACAATTTTTAAATTTTGTTTTCCAAATTTGGAGTTTAAAAATTAATTTACCCAAACTGTTCACTAAAACGTTATTTAAAAAAAATTAAATAAAAGTTTTCTGGCTTTACAAAAAAGTATAGCAAAGCATTGTTATCGTTAATAAATACGCACCTACTAAGAATCAACCTATCTTCAAAACTGTATTTAAATTTTGCGTACCTACGTCAAAGATTTTTTATAGATTTTTCCCTATTTTCTTTAAAACATCCCCATTGAAAAATAAATGATAGATACCTTACTAACTTCCTACCTACCTATACACATTTCTTCATTTTTTCGCAGACACGAACATTTTATCAAAAACATCTTTAGAATTACTAAGTTCCTTATTCTTAACCTGCCTCAAAAAATCTTGGGTGTATACCTACCTATTGATCGCATCGAACGACACAAAGACATAATGTAACCATGCATTCATCCATAAGTAAAAAGCAACCTCAAGTTAGCTTAGCAAAATTATACATAAGTCTTTTCATCACATCATTAGAAATATATACTACCTAACTGCACACAGTTAAAAAAATTGTGTCTACCTAAATCCCATTGCGACCTTCCACGACCAAAAAATCATTTTTTATATTTTCTGTAAGATGAGAGATCATTGAAGAAGAAGTCAACACACAAAAAAAGACAGGAGAGTGAGAGCGAATGTTGGAAATTTTTCTTGCAAATGACCCGCGCTGATGGAGCGGAATTCTTTTGAACTGCAAGCTTCTTTGTGTTGTTAAAAAATGCGAAATAGAACCTTTTTCTATTATTTTAATAAAAAAAACTTATGCAAGTAATTTCTGTTTTTGTCCTCGAAACTAGTTAAAAAAATATTGAAAAATAATAATAAAAATAACTAAAAATTGAGTAAGCTATCCTTTCTTCACAATGACGTTTCAAATGTTGATAAATAAAATTGCATTTTAAATTATGTTATGAACAAAAAAATAAGAAAATTGATTTACTAAACGTATTTTCTTTAAAACATAAATATTTCAAAAAAAGAAAAAAATAGCAAGACTTTGCCCCAGGATCTTGAAAAAAATATTACCAAAAAAAAACGTATTTTTTTTGTTTTTGACCTAAGATCACTTTTATACATATATATTTTAAAAAATTGAAAAAAATTTAAATAACACACCATATTTATTGACTTTGAAATATACCTGATTTGGGATCGTTACCTTCAAAACTTTTGAAGTTTTGTCAAATCGCGAAACCATATTACCTTGTAAATTCGCTTATATTATGAACAATTGCACATTTTTTTTTTGAATAAATTATAAAATTATTAAACAAAAAAGGACGAATTTAACTTTAAACATTTATTTTCTTTCAAAAAAAAATATAAAAAAAATAAAAAAATGATTTCTAAAATATGCCCCAGTGATTCATCGAAACCCTTCCGTAAAATTGTGGATATTTTATTTTCTGTAGCGGATTTGAGGTACAAAGAATTTTTTTTTTTAATTTTTAAAGTAAACAAATATTTTTGCCTAATATTTTTCAATCAAAATCCTTGTTTCAATAAAATATTTGAAAAATTGTGGATGCTATACAGCTAAACGTGAAGTTCCCACCTATTTTCTTGAGGGAAACCTCCCCTTAAGGTCAAGAAAAAAACATTGCGTAATTTTTTAAATGAAATAAAAATATGTGCTACCTAAAAACAAATAAATTGCAAGAATATTTTTTTGTACAGATTATTTGTAATTTGAATACCGAGTCGTCAACTATCACGATGTCATATTACTCCAATCTTGAATTAACGGATATGCATTACTGCTACGGTATGGCTCATGGTCGAAGTCGTGAAGCGCAAAGACTTTACGCTGAAATGTATCCTAATAGGAGGTGTCCAAGTTTTAGGATATTTTCAAAAATCCATCAGCGTCTTCGAGACCACGGAGTACTGGAGCACTGAGGGAGAGAAAGTTCATCTTCTGCACCAGTGCACATAGAGGAAAGAATTTTGGATATGGTCCGACGTAATCCCTCCCTTAGCACAAGGAGGATAGCTACTATGCTTCAGTTGCCCCAAACTAAAGTATGGACAGTGCTTCATAACGAGAATTTACACCTGTACCACACTACACCAGGTCAGGAGCTAACCGCAAACGATAAGTTATTAAGAGCTGCATTTTGTCGAACATTATTGCTACGAAATGAAACTGAGCATAATTACTTTGGAAGGATATTCTGGACAGATGAAGCCCAGTTAACTAGAGATGGAGTAACAAATTTCCACAATTTACATCACTGGAGTGTTGTTGGACGAACAGTTATTGGACCACGGTTCCTGAATTCAGTAATAAATGGAGAATCCTATCTGCAGTTTCTACGAGACCTTCTGCCCGATTTGAATGACAACGTTCCCTTGGCCATAGCAGACAGTTTAATCTACCAGCAAATTTTGACTTTGAAAATAAATTTTTCAAAAACTATTCACTCGAGCAACTTAATTTAAACATAATATTAAAGAATAGACTTTTGGCTATAGCATGACTCTGTAAGTATTACCGTTATTTTTTAAATTATTTCCTATTGTCGAGACCTTTATTTTGAAATTAATTAATACCTTTCGTTGGCTATAGGTCTTTGTTCTTTTTTTGCGACGTTTCGGGTGTGTGTACACCCTTTTTTTCTGTTTTAAGTGATTTTTTTTTTTAAATTGCCCCTCCGCCTAAACGGAGGGAAATAGACCCCCCCCCCCCTCATACGATTTTTTTCTTGTCTAAGTCCAACCTACACACCCTAGCCTTTTGTAACACCTTTTTTTTTGAAAGCGGAAGTGTAACGTTCGAAGTTAAAAGTATCCGGAAGTGAATTTAAGTTGCATACTATTTGAGATTAATGACTAATAAAATATTTGAAGTGAAGTAAAGTGTGTTTGTAAAGGAAATAATTGACGGTTGATAATTAAAAAGAACTAAGTTTTATATCGAACCCTGGTAAAACATTACAATATGTCCATATAACCTTTAGCGTACTTTTTATAGAAGAAATGGATTGTTTATATATGAATAGGTTTATTACATTAATGAAGCTATAGTTTCTGAGTGTCATGTACTTTTGATTTTAAATAAGTTATACGAAAATTAACAGTAATACTTCATGTACTTTTGATTTTAAATAATTAACAGTAATACTTCATGTACTTTTGATTTTAAATAAGTTATACGAAAATTAACAGTAATACTTAAAATAATACAACAAGTACATATAACACTCGCATAGAAATAACGCTCGGTAAATTGTCTGTACTATTTTGTCATCTTCAGTACTATTTTTTGTCAGAGTTCAATACTATCGACAGTAGTCGATTTCCATCGCTGTTACCTTATCAAATGAAAAACAGGTCAAACACGTAAATAAATTTTAAAATAGTGTGTATATAATATGTTTATTATTATTAATTCGATCATATTACAAACTAAACTCTTTAAAAATTTGTATAAACAGCTTATTCCACTTATATTATGAATATTACTTATTCAATGTGGTCTTCTTCATTTTTTATACAAATATCATTGGCAGGTGATGTGTCTGGGACTATAAGCTCGCTTTCGCTGACATCCAATAGATCGGGTTCAATTTTCGGTGGGAGTTCTGCGTCATTTTCAACTACATGTGCGTTCCGATTGGCATTCATTGTTGGTGCGACGGGGGGCTGCGCATTTAACTTTGTCATTCTTCTATAGCTTACACGTGATAAAGGCTTGACATGTATCGTCCTTTTCCGATATCCAATTATCTTCTTTTGGCTATCGTAGATCGGAATGAACTGTTGGCCTTTTGTTTTTATAGCTTTGTCTCTTGGCCCAGAAGACAAGTATGACTGCAAAAACTTCAAAGTGCAATTAGCATTTTCCACAGAAAGTGAATAATCACCAAGAACGTCGTTCATTCGAGTTAGTCTCTCAGACCCAGAGGCAAATTTTAAATAATTGGCATTCTGTTCAAGTAGTGAATTGATCTTTGCACAGACAGAATTGAACTCGGGACGTTCTGTTTTTATAACTGATTCTGTTATTGAATTTTCCGATTCTGTATCTATTTGTTGTTTAATTACCGGCCTAAGAGTTTTATTTGCTTCCAATTCTTTTCTCGTGATAATTTTTGTTTTCATCACAATGTACGCGGGAAGTTCGAAAATGGTAAACTTTGGACTAATTTGTTCGGATCCAAATATGCCTATTGAACTTGTGCAGACATTTAAACCTGAGTTACTTTTGTTGATGCTGGTATCAGTACTTTCATTGAATTTTATTTTATTAAGAAAAGGTTCATTTGTTGCAATATTTGTTTGCCTAAATTGTAGAACCATCGCTTCATCATTGAACTCTTTTTTTGGTTCCACGGTTTCTATATCGCAAAGGCTTTTTGTACTTTTTTGTTGAACTGAAGTTTGATAAGATATGAAATTGCCTGCTAATGCAGCTGGAGTTGATATTGCCGTAAGTTCTGTGATAAATAATAATACAAATGAGAATATATATTAAATAAATGAGTTAAAACAAATAAATAACTAAAAATGAAATATATTTATATATGATAATGATTATATGGTCTCAATGTTAAGTACTTACCTTTCTCTTTCACATATAGAGAGACCTTGTTTGGTTTAGGCTGGCTTTTCTCTTTTGATTTGAGAATTGTCTGTCGGGTATTCTTTCTCGTGGGAGAACTTTCTTCGAGTTCCCTTTCAATATTAATACTTTGAGACACTGCGGATGTTGGTAGTGGCAAAACATTCGGTTCATTGACTAAAACACAAGGTAAATTTTTATCGCTTCCTTCTTTTATTTCGGAAGTTATTTCATTGGGTGCACACTGTTTTGGATGGTCCTTTTTTGAATTTGGCGTTTCATTGGCCAAAGCACATGAATATTTTTTGAAAATTCTTTTTTCTTCTTCAAAAGTTAGTATTCCATCGGGTGGACACGGTAAATTTGAAATAATATTCGCTGTGGAATCGGGCAAAAATGGCAACGGCTTTATATTACTTTGAAATGGTGTGAATGGTTGATCTTTTGTTTTCTTTTTTACCCTTTTACCTTTATTTTTTGAATCTGAGTTTTCAGTTGAATCTATAGAAAACAGTTGTGAGTTTTCTAATGACGCGCATGCTGAAGTCGAATCGATAACACTATTTTCTGGCAGCAGAATATCTGATTTAGTCAAATTATTTGTTTCATAAGATACTTTTGGTGCGTTTGAGTTTTCATGGGTTTTCGCAGTTTTCAACAGCTTTGCAACAATGCTCTTACTGAGTCGAATATCAAAACCACGAGGTTCAAATAAATGTGCCAAAAGTGTTTTTTTGTCAATTACCTAATTGCATTTTATACAAGAAAAAATAATAAAACATTAGTAAAATAAAAATAAATGTATTAATAAGTTTTAAGGAGCAAAATAGATACATGTGTAATGTGTACATTCGGGTGGTTCTTGACAAAAAAGACTTAAATGCCGCATACTAAATCGGCTCTAAATAGTTAAAAAAAAAAAAAATAAATTGACTTAAGAAATTCCAACTTATAACAGTTTTGTTTTTAAAGCGATAAATTATTTCAGCTATTATATTGTAACGATGGAATCAGTACTTAACTGCTTTCGGAATTGAGTCGAAGATAACAACCATCTACAAAAATTCCCGAGAGAACGCCATCTCTCTCTAAAAACGAGTATGAAGCGGAAATGTGCTGACAACTGGAATAGAACAAATTCCCGAGTGGAGAGAACGCCACCTCTCTCTAAATAGAGAATGTAGGGGAGGTGAGTTGACAGCTTGAATGGAACTTTATAGAAGGGTTTTGTGCCAGAGCTTGTAAGAGGAGTCTCGAAGCTTTCAGCTCACTATAAAAGGCGAAGCTTTTGAGCGCATAGACACAGTTTAATTTTAAAAGCGATTGTGTAAAGTTCGAAGTTAAAAAGTATCGGGAAGTGAATATAAGTTGCATACTATTGAGATTGATGACTAATAAAACAATTTGAAGTGAAGTAAAGTGTGTTTAATTGTAAAACATTGACGGTTGATAAAAAGAAATAAGTTTTATTATCGAACCTTAGTAAAACGTTACATTGGTGTCTGAATAAGGGATACCACTTATTTTATATGTGCATTAAAATTAACTAAAAATTAAATAAAAAGTGCGCGTTTTTTAAATAAATAAACAGACAATGGGTAAAATTGTCTGATTTAAATTGTGTTGAACTAAAAGCAGAACTCAACAGACGAGGTCTGATGATGATTTATCTAGAAAAATATTTATTTACATAATTCGAAAGAAATCGGAATTTGAAAATTATGTTGAAAATTAAAAAAATTAAAAGATTCCGATCTGACAATCGATCAGAGTATGGCGCCAGTTATAGCGATCAGACAAATGGATCAGGAAAAAAATTTCTTTTGTATAGTTCAATGTTTTATTATAAGATTTGAATTATAAAAAGAGAATCATTAAAAAAATTTAATTTAGAAGAAATATTTGTCTAAAACAAGTACTTATTCATTTTCCTGATGGAAATTTCGTACAGAAAACGAGTTTCCATCAGGAAATGAATTTTATAGAATAAATATTTCTTCCAAAGAAAATTTTGTTAATGAAATAAATATTTATCATCGATTTGTATCATTTGTATATTTCAAATCGTACGATAAAACATTAAATTATCAAAAAGAAAATTTTTCCTGATGAGTTTTCCTGATCGCTATAACTGGCCCCTATACCAGCAACGTATTAAGGAGGTTATGTCAATCAAGTGGTAGATTTTTATATTTAGATTTAGATTTATTTATTTAAACGAGAATGCTTAGAACAGTAAGATACAATATCTTATAAGGTAGTCTTAAGCTAATTTAACAAAAGAGCTTAGTAAAATTCATTGATGTTATATTTTTAATTGTAAATTAATCAAATGCAATTTTTAGAAAAAATTTACCAAATTTGTTGAAATCAACTTAAAAATTAGTTGTTAAATTTTTCTGAAAAATGTTTTTTTTTAAAATACTTTTCACGCTGTTCTACGTACATTATTTATATACAGCCGTATTCATTAGATTGCGCTAAGCAGATGAATAGTTATGCGCTGCATAAGGTTTTATGTAGCCTCTATGCAACGTTGCATAAATTCCTATTCATAAAACATTTTCCTACCCATTATAGTTATACAGCGCTTATGTCAAATAAAGGACCAAAAATGAGAAATCTATTACGTTTTACCTCAACAACTGACAACCAAAGCTCAGCTGTTCGTAAAAAATAAAAAAAAATTGCGTCGCGCTGATTGTATTCTTTTAATTTCCATTTTTATTGTATTGTACAGTCATCGACTATCACTCGAGCCGACAACAACTTCTTCTCGTTTAAGTTATCGTCTCATTTTCGTTAGTGACTTCCCCGCTATTTCTATAGCTTTCTCTCACTCCCACGCGCTTAACCTTTTTTTTTCTGTGATTTGTGCAAAACAAAGTCTTATAGTAAAAAACAGCATTCTCTCTGATGATATGCTGTTTGAGCCCAAAAACAAAAGACGGAAAAGACCCAATCCAATCATTCCCTTAAACAACTCAAATAACTTAAATAACCACCCCAAGTTCATTGTCATATCACCCTCCGACCCTGATAAACCTTTCAAAAACTACAGTGTCTTCCTGCTCAAAAAGGCTATTGACAGTATAAGTACTCAATATGAAAGTATTACCCAATTGCGAGATCGTAATCTTCTCATTCTTGTTAAATCTGAAAAAATTGCAAATATTTTCCTATCAAAAAAAACTCTCAAACCTCTGTGATATTTCCGTGAAATTACACGAACAACTCAACACGCGCAAAGGTACTGCCTTCGCATCGTGTCTGAATAATGTCCCAGAAAAAGAAATCGTCCAAGAAATGAGCTCACAAGGCGTTATAGCAGTATATAAATTTATCAAAACTGTTATATAATAACAGATTTGGATAGAATACAAAAGAGAGCTCTAAAAATGATAGGTGAAAGAACTATAATGGAAACATTTGCATCTCTTGAGCACCGTCGAAATGTTTCATGTCTATCATTATTTTACCGCTATTTCTATAAACAGTGTTCTAGTGAAATAGCCAGCTGCATTCCTCCCCTTAAACTATTCAACCGTAATACTCGCGCTTCTAGGAATGCTCATCAGTTTACCCTTGAGCCCAACTTCGGACGTACTGTTAAGTACAGGGATTCTTTTCTAAGTCGCACTACACGAATGTGGAATGCTTTACCCAGCTCAATTTTCCCCTCCCATTGTGATCTTCAGACATTCAAAACCAATGTGCATCGGTATCTCCTTTTAAATCCCCTCCAACCTACCTAATCGCTCGTGCTGTGTATATCATCTTAAGGGTAGTCACAACCCCTTTAGTGCGCGCTAAATATAAAAAAAAAAAAAAAAAAAAAGCTAACCGGATGAAAACGTCATAATCGGGAAGGATGTCGGGAAAGGTGTTTCCTGGTTATTTTTTTTAAGGCACGACCAGGCGAGCTAGAAATGAGAGGCGATTATAGCCCAATTCTTTTTTCAACTCGTCCTTTATTACTCGTTCGTACAGCAACAACTGGTTTTCTTACTGAATTGACTGGTTTTTACTTTACTATTTATACTTAAAATTACTTAACAATCTAGCTTACTCACTATTTTTCTTAACCTAGTTCTGACATCGAAATCATCAATTTCGACATCAGACAATGCCTTAACTACTTTATTGATTTCGTCACACGTAAACCTCATTTCTTTATTATTATTATTATTACTATTAATATTAATAGTATTGCATAACTTACGTCACAAAAAGTATAGCGCGGATTTTCTGGTGACGCTTCAGTTTTATACCTCAATGGGTATACGAAGTGTTGACCAGTTATTGGGTCGCAATTTCCTGATGACGCTTCGATTTATACCTCCATGGGTATATGAAGCGTTGACCAGTTATTGGATTGCAATGTTTATACTATTGTATTATTGTTTATGCAATTATACTTTGCATTTGGTAAACAATAAACTGAATTATGTTTATGCACTTGACCTTGGTTGTGACGATGGAATGTTTGGGGTAGGTTGTGGTTTATATGAGAAGCTTTGTTTGCGTCTCATATAACAAAACAGTGGATGATGTAAAATCTCCCACTGGCCGAGTTTTTTTTACATTCGATCTCTTCAGTCCCCCACCTACAATCGATGTTGGCTGGTTTAACATCCAAGTAGAAGAATATTTCCCTAATCCCATGCGGTGCCGCATCTGTCAAAAACTTGGACATCTCCAACCGCTGTAAAGGCAACCCCTCGTATGTTGTCTGCAACCTCCCTCCACATCCAAATTTCGAATGCACACTTACTTCATGTGCCAAATGCAGTGAAAATCACCCATTATCCGATAAACATTGCCCAAAATTCACTCAAGAAAAAGAGGTTCTTAAAATAAAAACAGTTCGGAAATGTTCCATGGCTGAAGCCAGACAAATTTTCCGGGAACAATATCCCCTTCAAACCACTAATGAAACCTTTTCTCAAGTTGTTAAATAGTTGTTAAAACTATCCCCCAGGCTAAACCATCCAACCACTCAAACCCAAATCCAACAGGAAATACCATAGACCCTTCTAACAAATCCACCACACCTTGCTTAAACCCACTCGACAACCATACCCCCTTCCCCTCAAATAAAATAATTCTGATTTAAATGAACAATCCTCTTCAACATCAACTTCACACCAACAAAACAACTCTAAATCCGACACTCAAATCCTTGCACCAAATTCTAGTGATAATTCCAATCATCAGTCTATTTCAACAATAATAATTCCCGAACTCCAAAATAAATCTAATTTTGACAACCAATCCCAATCAAATTCAATCTACCTCAACTTCTTCCTCACCCCAACAAAAAAAAAAAAGAATACACAATCTAAATCATTGATTTCCACCCAGCATTCCCAAACCTAAATTACAAAATGATACACAACTTTCACCTATAACTAAAATAACTCAACAACAATTAAAACAAAATAATTATTTTCTAAATGATACTTAGCATATGGACGATGATTCCATATAATAATACAATAATCCCGAAAAATAACGACCCTGGCGCTCGGAGGCTGGATCAACCGGGCTCATAATTGAGCCCGCTTGACCCAGGCTCTGGACGTCGGGGTCAAAACAATCATCCAACGGGCTTCACTCAGTATGTTCATTTACATACTGTGCAGAAGCCATCACGCCCTCCACCCCAAAATAAAGCTCAACTTAAGGTTCTTTAATGGAACCTCAAAGGCTACGTTAATAACTACGATGAGCTAAATATTTTAATAAAAGAAAAAGACCCAACTGAAATATGCCTTCAAGAAACCCACTGTCAATACGGCTTAACTCTTTTTTCTCCTAAGACATTTAAGTCTTATTTTAACAACCTGCCATCCAATACTAATTGAAAACAAGGTGTCGCTCTCCTTGTTAAACACAGTATCCCTCATACAGAAATTCCTATAAACTCGAACATATCATGCTCTGCAATAGAAATAACGTTACCGATCAAAATCTGTATTTTGTCATTTTACATCCCGCCACATCAAAATTTTTCAAAAAATTACCTTGAAACTATATTTAATCAACTTTCTTATCCAGTCATTTTACCAGGAGATGTGAACTCTTGGAATATCCTCTGGGGTTCTCCTTGTATAAACAATAGAGGTAAAACTATTGAAGACTTTATTTTGGATTCCGACCTTTCTATCTTAAACGATGGCTCTCCAACCCATCTCTCCACTCATAGCACCCTCACCCATATTGACATCACATGCAGCTCTTCCAAACTCCTGCCTAAGTTAAACTGGCACACCGTTGACGACCTTCATAATAGCGATCATTTCCCAATAATCACAAGCATCAATCTTGATCACCACACAAAATTCATTCCCCATATTCCCAAATTCAAAGTCGATTTAGCCAACTGGCCCATATTCATAATGGAAATCACGAAATCTCTAACTGACAAACATCCTTCATCGAACACTAATAAAGAAGCCGCTCTCATCCTAAAAGCAATCAGATCTGCTGGGAACATAGCTATCCCTCAGACTTACCCAAAACAACACAAAAGAGTAACACCGTGGTGGAATTATGAATTAGCTGAACTCCGTAAAGCTAAAATGACAGCCTGGCAAAAATTCAAAAAACATAACAATCAAGATAATTTGATTGCCTTCAAAAAAGCTTACTTCAAATTCAGAAGACAGCTTAAAATTGCAAAACCAAAAAGCTTTGAGGATTTCACATCCACAATTAGCCCAGAAACCTCACTAGCTAAAATATAGAATAGTATTCGTTCTTTAACTGGTAATCTCATCTCACTAGCAATCAACCACCTTATCTCACCAAACAGCCTACTCTCAGACCCCACTTCAATTGGGAACTACATTGCTCATTGCTGGTCTAAATACTCTGAAGACTCCAACTTTTCAGAGGAATTCAAAACATTGAAATATGAAGTCACTACTAGATCTACCCCCTTATGTGCAGCCAACTCCCAAGCCCAATTCATCGAGCGTGAAATCTCTATGGTTGAACTTGAAGCCTGTCTTAACATACTAAAAGGCAAAACTCCTAGTAGGGACAGAATATCGTACCCTATGATTAAAAATCTTCCAGCTGAGACGAAGCGAAGACTTCTTAATCTTTACAATAATATCCTTAACAATGCAGTCATTCCCCAAAGCTGGAAAGCAGCCTCAATTCTTCCTATTCCCAAACCTAACAAAGATAAACTAACTCCAGACAGCTTCCGACCAATTTCTCTCCTCTCTTGTACTGCAAAAACTCTCGAAAAAATAGTAGCAAAACGAATTATGTGGTATGCTGAATCTAAACAACTTTTCAGCTTAAATCAAGTCGCATTTAAAACTAATCGTGGATGCACAGATGCCCTACTTTTTATAGATGACTATATCTCTAGAGCACTAAGCTCCAAAAACCATGCCTCAATACTCACCCTAGACTTTGAAAAAGCGTTCGACAGAATAGGAATCCATGTTTTATTTTTTTTTATTTTTTTTTTTATTTTTTTTTTTTTTATTTTTATTATTATTAATTCTGCCACATACAGACTACATAACGGAATCCCCCAGGGATCTCCATTATTTGTCGTCCTGTTCCCTATTGCATTTCAATATATATGCGACATTCTATCCAAGCACAAGTCTCTAAAATACTGCCTCTACGCTGACGATGTATATATACTCTCTAAAAGTCAAAATATTTTGGATATCAAAAATTTACTCACAAATGCTCTCAATGACATTTTTGAATTGACAATTTCTTCTGGTGCCAAACTTTCGTTGCCAAAATGCAAAGTCTTGCATATATGTCGCAAACATTTCTGTACACCTCTTCCAATTAATATAAATAATATAGAAATTGAAAAAGTAACAAAGTTAAAAATTTTAGGACTCATATTCAATAATAAATACAATTGGCGAGATCATTGCTTAGAACTTAAGAAATCTCTAGCTGCAAAGTCTAATATTATTAACTATTTATCAAGCAGGAAATGTAGCGTACATGTAAACACTCTTTGTAATATAACCAAACAGCTTATCTTAAGTAAAATAGATTATGATATTTATATATATGGCAACGCTCCGAAAACTACTCTCGGGATCATAAAACCAACTTACCACCAAGCAGCAAGATGTAGTGTTGGCGCCTTCCGTACCACTCCCATCAGAAACATCCTGGCAGAGGCCGGCCTTCCTACTTTTGAAGAGCGAAGAGAAAAAAATTATATACACACTATATGCTAAACTTATATTTTCAATGAACTCGATAATTGATAAAGAAGTCAACCTAACACTGAATCGAAAAAGGAGTTATAAGACCCCGTCAGCCATCTTTACAATCCTTCAATCTGGTAACTCCGAATTTCCGAAACAAGATTTGTTAAAAACAGAAAGTTCAACTCCTCTGGAACCTCCTTGGCTCATCAACGCCAACTCCTTTATAATGAACCTTTCACCTCATCGTAAAACCCATACAAACGTTGAAATATATCGCCAGCTCTTCCTAAGCATTTCATCTGAGCTCAAGTCCAAAAACTGGAAGTTCACTTTTACGGACGGATCCAAAACTTCTGAGACTACGACATTTGCAATCATAAATGAAGACGGCAGCACGATACGTTTTGGATTACTTCCACAAACAGCATCCATCTTAACTGCAGAAGCCTTTTCCATTTTTACCGCCATCCAAGAGGCCATAAAAGATGGTAAAAAGCAAGTTATCTGTACAGACAGCCTCTTTACCATTAAAGCTGTTACAAATACCAACAACAGCAATCTCATCAACAACATCCGCTCCTTATTAATTAATTCAAACCAGGACATAAAACTGATGTGGACCCCTGGCCACGTTGGCATCCGAGGCAATGCACTGGCGGATGAAGCTGCCAGCCTTGCAAACAAATCACCAAGCTACCTTTACAACATCTATACCAAGAGTGACCTAGTTAAAAACCTCATAAGACAACTGATTAGCTCCCAAGAAAACGAATGGAGAATATACAATCACCACTATGTACAAGTGAACCTACAAACATCCCAAAATCCAAAATAACAAACTTTATCCGACTCCGACTTGGCCATACCTCTGCCACCCACCTCCACCTCCTCAAAAAAGAACCTCCTCCCTTTTGTCCTACCTGCAACACTACATCTAACCTCCAACACCTGCTCCAAAACTGCAACAGAACTAAGCCAATCATCAACAAAATATTAAATGGAAGCGACATCATCGAAACATTAAAATACCCAAACTTATCAAATATAAATAAAATTAATGCTATTCTTTTAGAAATTGAAACTAAACCGAAAGCTACGCATGCACAGTGTCAAAGAACAAACAAAAAGCCGAGGTGAAGGCAATTAGCGCAACTAACTATTCCAACCCATAACTATATGGAGAAAGCAGTATGAAAAATGCAAAATCAAAACGAAACAAACCGAGTAGGGATATCTACTCAAACGTCTGCACATTCCGCGGCTGCCGGCGCGGGCTTGGCTCCGGAAGGAGATGAGTCGCCAGCGGAACCACATATGGTAACCATAACCCACCACACCACCATTACGTTCCTACTTCATATCTACTAAATTGGAAACTGAAATGCATGTATATAGAACATAAATGAGAGAACTCTTTCTACAAATGTTCCCCAACTTTACAACACTCACAGAACAAAACATAGCAGAAAGAAGGAGGGCTATAATGACAAGAAAATTACTCACCGTACACGAAATTCAAGATACCAAACAGCAAGCACAAGAACATATCACATTGGACATTAGGAGAGCCGAAGACCAAACACATACCGAGCTGAACGAAAATTTAGCCATCGAAGCTGCAGATGTGCCTGATCCCGAGCACCCAGCTGACGCCCAACACCCTTTTGTTCAGCAAGTCATCAGCGTAGTGCAAAACTCAGGCACCCCAATTGCAGCTCCTGAACATTTAACAATAGAAAGAGTAGGAGATACTAGCTCTGAAACTGAAAGTACACTCCGGGATCATTTCAGAGCCGCGCTTGCAGTATATGAGAACAGCGACCCCCTTTTTAGAGATGCAATCCCAAGACTTTATAACCACAAAAAAGTCAACAAGCTTGCTGAAATAGTAAACACCCACATTTTACCCGACTACCTAGCAACTGCTGCCGATATCGAACAGGTTCATTGCCTCATATATGTCGCTGCAGTTTCTATAGTAAGAACCATGGGGAAAAAAATGTTGACTCAAGGAAGAACACCACAGAGGGATGGAATTGCTTCATTGCCTGCATGGGAGCGCCGTCTTGTTAACAAAATTGCAAAAATAAGACAAGACCTAGGCAGACTAACTGCTTACAGGAGTAAGATCAAAGCATATCCTGAAGCAGGTAAAAACTATCATCTCTCCTATACCTATCCGACAACTGACATTGGACTTACTGACAGACTTCAAGGACAAAAAATCACAGCAACTGTCAGCTTACTCAAAAAGACTTGGAAGATACAAAGAAAGCAGAGCCAGAAAGCTGGAAAACGAACTATTCGGAAGACTATACTTAAAAACTTTGTCGATAATAAAGACCCCCCGCCTGCTTTTAAATTCAGCTCCAGTGTTTTCATTGAATATCAGTAATAATATATTCATACTTTTTTAATTAATTGATCAGTAATTACATTGGCATAAAATCTGCCGCCTTACTCTGTGTTTATTTTTTGCCTAAACCCCTGAATTAATTTTTTTTTATAATAATTTTATTATTGAGGGTTAATCATTATTTTTGCATATCAACATCCTAAGTTGCTCCCAAGTTGTCTATTTTTTTTCTGCCGGTGAGTGAAACATTTGTTGTATATGTTCTGCCTCTGAAGCAAATTGGTGCTACACACAATCAAACAAACGTATTTCTACTTTGCATGTCCACAACCGCGACCCGCGAGTACCTGTATCCAGAGTGACAATTAAATTACGCACAAACCTTCAGCGGAATTGAAAAAAATCTTTGGCTCACTTCTCTCACTTGCTTTCCACATCAAGCTGACTGTGAGCGTTATACAAAACTAAAAAAAAAAAAAAACAAACTATAACAAAGTTTTTTTTTTTTTTTTTTTTTTTTTTTTTTTTGTCTTACCTCTATAGGTGAGTTCATTTTAGTATAGTTCTGCCAAGCTTACTCAGGCTCTACTCTAATATAAAAAAAAATTGGTCTTGTTCTCTTTGCATGATTTAACTACTGATACATCATCTTTCATCGTTATCAACACAAACAACTACCCAAGCACTATTCTCAATAGAGTAATACTTCTGTAAAATAATAATAACAAGTACATTCAAGTGAAAAAAAAATTTTCATCATAAAAAATATTAACAAGTACACTGCGGTGAAAAAAAAAAACTTTCCGGTTTCTAAATTTAAAATTTTAAATTAGAATTTTTAATTAAAAATCAATACTCAAATTTAAAATACTTAATCTATATATTGCGGTTTTGTTCAATCCTAATTTAACCTTCCTGTCGACACGAGCATTTTATTTCGGAAATAAATATGGATACCCAGTGTGACGCAAGCGATTGCCTTCTAGACAGCAAATATACTCAACGAATTTCGTGTCGGGGTCTCTGCGGTAAATCTTATCATCCTCTCTGTCTCGGGCTCAGTAAAAAATCATGTCCATATTTTAAAGAATATTTGAACTATTTCGTTTATCTGTGCAAAGAATGTTCCGAAATATCACTCTCTCACGTCCTTCTCGCCGTCAAATGTGTCAGTGACTCAACAAATACTATTTTAACTGATAATAATCGGTTTTATAAGAACGTACTAGCGCAATTTCATCACTTTGACGACTTCTCTAAGAGCATTGAAACCTTGGAGTGTTCTATCGAGACCCTCGCTAAACGTTTTTTCTCTAACCAATCTACTTTGGGAAAACAATCATCATCTATAGAGAAGTCTCTTAATTCCCGAGTGGAGCACTCTCACTGCCGCTTTGACAATATTAAAGATGAAATTCGTTCTACTCTCGCTTCCATCCTAAACTCATATCCTCTTGACAAATTATTTGATCATATTGTAAATATCCGGTCCACCCTCGAAACATCACTTCAATCAACATCGAACTCCGCATCTTCAGCTTCCTGTCAACTAAACTCAATCCTCCTTGATCTAATATCAAAGATAAATGACATTAATAGTGAAATAACCGTAACACGCACTTCTTTTGAAGATATAATCGACGAATTAAAAATTACTACAAGCAAAATTGATGAGATTTCAATGAACATTCAACCAATTGAAGTCAATTATAATACATCGATACTTGTCGATTGTCTACCCTCAATCCACCTCTCTCACTCAGTCCTCCTTCAATCAACGTTGCTTCAAAAGCTACTACTTCTACCCAGACTGAATGTCCTACTTCGCCCGTGCCTACTATCATTCGCCTTAACAACACATGGACTGTTGACGAGTGGAACAATAGGCTTAAAAAATTGAAAAACCTCAATGAATTCGACCCTTATTTTTTAAATAATACGCCGATCAATGTCGGAAGCCCCTGGATCCAGAATCTTTTTATGCGCAAATTCAAAATTACCATTGGTGAATGCCGCAAGATCAGCTCTTCAAGCTATAAAATTTATATTCCAGCCAAATATCAATGGTTGTTTTGTTTTACTAATAATAAACCCATATACATACAGGATAATATAAAAATTTATAAATGGTCAAATACAAAAATTAAAGTTTCCCCCAAAACTACCTTGCCTAATGTAATAAGTAATAAGAAAAAAATTGTAACTAGATCTAAGAACAACTCTTCTTCTTCCAATTCTTCCGTACTCCCAAATACTTCAACTTCCAATATATCTAAAAAATCCACAATTCCGCACCAAAAACGTATCTCTTTTAACACTAATACTGGTTGTCTTTATTCTAACTTTCTCCATTCCCACACCATTAACCTTTATCTCTTTCTCCCCGTCCTTTTTCCAGGACTCCTATTCCTCCTAACGCTACGTCTGACCATTTACCCCCTCCAATTTTCGATCCAATGTTTTCTCCCGTTGCGAAGCTCACCACTAAATTTGCCGCCCCTATTACTAACAATGATGAGTTTGATGGTCGATATTTAATGGCTAGATTACGCGACAGCAAACTTTATGAAAATGTTCGTCTATACCTTTCCTATCTTTATAACAAGTCTGATAATGTTTGTATTAACGGCAAAACCAAAATGAATATTTTGGTATCTATTCAAAAAGAAGGCCTTCCTATTGACCCAGCCGCTCTCAAAAAAATATATGTTCGCTTCCACGAAACCTTAAATATCTCTCCTTCTACAGTATCTAAAGACCTTGTTACATACGCTTCGCACATACGCTCAAAATGTTCACCCTTCGCTCGTCACGATAATAAACAATATATTTAACTGTAATGCTGCTCTACAGCCTGTGTCTACAATTACCCTATCTCTCTATTATCAGAACGTAAGAGGTCTTCGTACCAAAACTTCAAATATTTATCTTAATTCCCAAAACCTTCCTTTTGACATCTTCGCTCTAACAGAAACAAATCTATGCTCTGATTTTCTGGATAGTGAATTATTTACATCAGATTTTGCTGTCTTTCGTGCGGATGGCCTAACTAGTGACACTGCTCCTACTGGGCGTGGTGTTTTGTTTGCTGTCCACAATTGTCTCAACGCATCACTTGTTGAAACTTCCAGATCACCCCTATTTGAATTCGTATGCATAAAGTTATCTGTATCAAAACGTTGTTTTTATCTTATTTGTTGTTACATTCGTCCTTCTCAACCTAGCCCTGTCTATCAACAATTTGTCGATTCACTTAGTTCTTTAGTCGAGGGGGCAGCTTCCATTGACGACTTTATTATCCTAGGCGACTTTAACCTTCCTGATTTGAAATGGATACCATCAGAGGATGAATCATGCTTTGTGCCCTCTTATCCTTCTTCTGATAAGGAATTTATTTTCACAGATAATTTACTCGAGTTTGGACTTTTCCAAATAAGCGGTATCTGCAACAATTTAGGGAGACAACTTGATCTCGCCTTCTCCTCAGATCCATTTAACTCATCTGTCTCTAAAAGTCCCCATCTTCTTTCCACTCTAGATCACTATCACCCTCCTCTTTCTTTTATATTTGGGCTACAAGATAGCTCGCCAACTAATGAATCTGAGAACTCTTCCAGTTTCAACTTTCGGAAGGCCGACTTCAATAAACTTAATAACCTCCTTAACAACATTAACTTCAACCTGTTCATCAACCTCACTACTCCCATCGATATAGCGCTTTCTTTCTTTTACACCTCTATCTTTGCTTGTCTCATTCAATGTGTCCCTTATACAGTTAAAAAAACTTACGTATCATCTCCCCCCTGGTACACAAAAGAGTTGCGAAACATCCGTAATTATAGAAATAAGTTATGGAAAAATTACATGAAATCCCAAACACCCTTAAACTATTTTTACTACCAACAAGCATCTTCTGAGTTTTCAGTTCTTTGTCAATCTCTCTACCAAACCTATCTCAATAAAATGCAAACCTGTCTCATCACTGAACCTAAACGGTTCTACCAATTCATAAACGTGAAAAGAAAATCCGACGGTCTTCCTTCAACATTCAATTTCCACGGCACATCTTCCTCCGAAGCTAAAGTAATTGTTAACCTCTTTGCTACCTTTTTTTGTCAATCCTATAGCAATAATTCAAATCAACCTGACCTTGAATACCACAAATTTCTTTCAAATAGCCCGCACACGTCTCTGTCTTCTCTTAACATTTGTTCCCATACCGTCCGTGAAAAGTTAAAATCACTGAATGACGACTTTTCACCCGGTCCCGATTGTATCCCAGCAATTTTTCTTAAAAATTGCGCTATTGCACTCTGTGAACCCCTTACTAATCTTTTTCAACTCTCGCTTTCACAGTCAGTTTTTCCCTCTTATTGGAAAGAGTCCTTTATTTTTCCAATTTTCAAAAAGGGTTGTAAGAATGAAATCTCAAACTATCGACCGATTGCTAAACTCTCCGTTATCCCCAAGCTCTTTGAATCTATAGTGTATGATTCCCTTTATTTCCATTGCAAATCAATTATTTCTCCACTTCAACACGGATTTTTGAAGGGAAGATCCACTACGACTAACCTTACCCAGTTTGTCTCCATGACACTCTTGGCAATGGAAAAAGGCTACGATGTTGATGTTATTACTACTGATTTCAGTAAGGCGTTCGACAAAATCAGTCACCAAATTATCTACTTAAAGCTACAAGCCTTTGGCTTTCCTCCTTCGTTCATCAAGTGGGTCAAATCTTACCTCGAGAACCGTTTATACAGGGTTGTTTTCAGAGATGTCGGATCCCATCCTCGCCTCCTCTGGTGTTCCCCAGGGTAGCCATCTCGGTCCACTTCTATTTGTGCTTGCTATAAATGACGTCGGTAGAATCATCTCCTTCTCAGACCTTTCTATTTATGCTGATGACATTAAAATAATAAAAGTAATCTCGTCATCTCATGATTCTTCACTGCTCCAACTTGATCTAAATACTTTTCTAACCTGATGTAACAAAAACTTTCTTGAGCTTAATGTTAGTAAATGCCAATCTATGACTTTTTCCCGTAAACGCTTACCTTCAAATCCTCGAATTTATCACTTCTGTAACATACCTGTCCCTATCGTTTCATATATTCGTGATCTCGGGGTAATATGTGATAAAGAGTTAAATTTTCGCTCTCACATTGATCATATCATTGCGAAAGCGAATTCTTCCCTCGGGTTTGTCAAGCGATGGTCTAAAGAATTTTCCAACCCCCATGTTACCAAATCTCTATACACCACATACGTCAGGCCTATCCTTGAATATGCTAGTCAAGTTTGGTCTCCCTTCCAAATCACTCAATCTCTTAGAATTGAAGCTGTTCAGAGGAGATTTCTCAGGTTCGCTTTGCGAAGTCTACCTGATCCCTTTATTCTACCCCCTTATGAAGACCGTTTGCAACTAATTAGTATGTACACCCTTTCTCAACGTCGCCGTATAGCTGACATAATATTCGTCCATCAGCTTATCATTGGAGCCATAGACTCTCCGGCGTTGCTTGAATGGATTAAAATTAATACTAATCCACGTAGCCTAAGAGCTGTCCCCTTTTTCCACCTCCCCATTCACCGCACAAACTACGGCCATTTTAACCCAATGAGCAGAATGCTTCGATTAGCCAATACAGCACAGGATATTTTCGATTTCTCCCTTAGTTCCCCTTCCCTTAGAAGAATTCTATACACCTCTCCCTAACCTCATTCTACTTTATTAATTTTTACTTGCAATAAGCTAAATAAATAAATAAATAACTTGAAAACCCACAAGCAGACGACACGTGCATATTGCCTTCTATGGAACAAGTTGAGGCGTTCTGGAAGGAAATTTGGAGCAAACCAAAAAGTACCAACCTTAATACCGCGTGGATTTCTGAAGAACGAGAAATGAGTAGCAACTACATCGAGATGCGTAACAGCTGCATATCTTCAGAAGAAGTTAACGAAGCAATTAGGGAAAGAAGTAATTGGAAGTCGCCAGGTCCCGATAAAATCCAGAACATATGGCTAAAAAAATTCACTGCTTCTCATAGGCTTATTGCAAAATATTTCTCTGAGCTTTTGATGGAACCCGTAAGAATACCGGCATTTATGATGACTGGAAACACATTCCTTATATCAAAAGGAACCAATGCACCAGATCCAGCTAATTTCAGGCCTATCACGTGTCTTTCAACCACCTACAAATTGTTAACAAAAATTTTTACCAATCGTGTGTATCAGCACTGTACTGTTAACAACATTATAACACGTGAACAGAAAGGATGCGCGAAAAATTGTATGGGATGCAAAGAACAACTTGCGATAGATTCTGTGCTCGTTTACCAAGCACTTAAAAATAAGCGCAATTTATCCATGGGGTATATTGACTATAAAAAAGCTTTTGATAGTCTTCCGCACTCCTATTTATTGGAAATTCTACGCACCTACAAGATTGATGGAAGAGTTATCCATTTTATGGAGATGGCCATGAACAAATGGAACATAAAACTTCATCTGGGACCAAATGTGAGCTCACAGATGTGGAATTTTCCAGGGAGATGCATTTAGCCCACTTTGGTTCTGCCTTGGCATGAATCCGCTGAGTAAAATCCTTGGAAGACTTAACATTGGGTTCAATTTGAAAGCTGAAACTGGAAATCTTCTTATCAATCATCTCTTATACGTTGATGACCTGAAACTTTACGCGAGCAACAAAGAGAAGCTTTATAGGATGATAGAGCATGTGAAGCGGTTCAGTGATGATGTAGGGATGGAGTTTGGCATCGATAAGTGTAAGACCATCCATATTCAGAAAGGTAGTGTGCAAGATGACACCGATGGATACCCTTTAGACGAAGAAAACATAATCGCCAGCCTAACAACGGGTGACAACTACAAGTATCTCGGTTTCTTGCAATTGAAAGGAATAGCAAATGGCGAAATCAAGAAGAAAGTTCGACATCAATTCGACCAAAGGATGCGAAAAATTCTGAAATCACATTTAAATGCTGGAAATAAACGCAAAGCCATTAACACCTGGGCAATTCCTGTACTAACATATTCGTTTGGAATCGTAAAGTGGTCGAACATGGATCTTGATCAGATTGCAACGTTAATGAGAACAAGTTTGTCAAAACATCTATGTCTCCACCCAAAAAGTAAGATTGAACGATGCTCCCTACCAACTGAATGCGGAGGACGAGGACTCCTCGATGTTCCCAATCTGCACTACTCGCAAATCATGAAGCTGAGGAATTATTTCAGAGGGCAGATTGAAACATCAGATTTGTTCCGGACTGTGTGCCTAGCAGATAGGAATTACACCCCCCTGAATCTAAGGGCTGAAGAATTCCAAATTCCAGAGAATGTGTTCTCAAAAGACCAGCTGCTTGCAAACTGAAAAGCCAAGGCATTGCATGGGGTACATCCAAGCCAATTGCATCAGCCCCACATCGACCCAACCAACTCCAATCTATGGTTGAAACGAGGTCTTCTCTTCGCAGAAACAGAAGGATTTATGATTGCTATTCAGGACAAGGTTATAGCAACACGAAACCACAGAAAATATATCCTAAAAGAAAATATCGCGAACGATACATGTCGGCGATGCAATAACCACGCTGAAACAATAGACCATGTTATTGGAGGATGTTCCGTCTTGGCAGAAGTTGACTATACGGTGAGACACAACCAAGTGGCAAAGATCATACACCAACTTTTAGCCAATAATTATAAATTAGCTTCGCAAAGTACTGGAAAACAGTGACGTGAAGCTTTATTGGGATAGAACGATTATAACTGACCGTACTATAAGAATTTTAATTCTAGGTTGGGATTCGATCCATAGACCTTTGGTATGACTACGTTAGTCGAATTTGAAATAAATTACCCAATATTTTGTTTTATTCAAATAAAAAATTATGTACCTTGATCACTTTTAGACTGAAAAAAAAATTTAAAATAAGCGCCACCCTAAATCTTTGTGTTTTATTATTGTATGTGAGTCAAAGTGACATTTCGGTACAAAAATATCCTTATGTAGGCACTATTCAACCTCCAAACGCGTTTAGCTTATAATGCCTCTATTCAACGTTGCATAAGTTTTATGAATAACATTTTGGCGTTTAGAGGCATTATAAAGAGTGTATAACATTATGCAGTCGTTATAATGCGATTATGAATAAGGCTGATAATCTTTAATATTACGCGGTAGGGACTTCCACAGGCGAACCGCAAAGACAAAGCAAGAGTTTAGTTCACCCTATACACCACAGCAAAATGGTGTGGCTGAACGTGCCAATCGGTCACTCGTCGAGATGGCAAGGTGCTTGAATATCAAAGCTGGGGTGGAATCGGCTAAGGTGATATGTGATAAGTGATAGTCATTATCAACAAATTCCGTCTACGTAAGGTGATTGTCACATGTGACAATCACATTTGTGTGACTAATTTCTGTGACAGCTATTCTGCTATCACTTGTTAAACTTTATTATTTTCTGCATCTTCAAATCAAAGATCTTTGAATAAATTTATATTCAATAAATAACACATTTGTTTTTATTTCTCAAAGGTTTAATCATTTGATAATTAATATTTCCCAACTCTAGAGAACTTTATTTTATGTTAAAACTTTTAAATTTAATATTCAAAAGTAGTGAACCGATGTTGTAGTCGAAATTAGTAAAATGTATTAAAAAGGAAAATTCCTTTATTGACCACAAAAAATTAAAAAAATTTTTAATAAAAACACGAAATTTAACTTTTTTTAAAAAAACAGTATTTTTATTTAAACAATTTAAAAATCGAATGCATTTCGAACTGGCATGCAGCTCATCATCAGCGAAACCTCGATCGACACTAAAACAAAATTACAAGCAAAAACCCAAATATGGGTGTACAAGAATATAAATCAAAAGTTAACGTAGCACTTTATAATTATTATAATTTAGGTTAATGAGAATAAGGGAGATAGAATATTCCCGTTATCATTATTCATTACATTTTTAGCTTTGAAACAAACAAACGTACGCTCTCTTCAAAGGGGCCCATGTGGTGTGATGAACGATTCAGTTGCTTATGCTTGATGCAGCTGATGCGTTTTTTGAATCTTGTTTCTATACTCCGCTTCGTCTGGCCTATATATTTTTCGTTGCAATCTCTAAAGCTTATTTCATAAATACCACTCTTCTCACTTGTTGGTGTCACATCTTTGGTTGAGCCGAGAATGTTTTTCAGCTTGCCGTTGTTGTTGTAGGCTATGTGTAAATTTTCTTTCTCCAGGGTCTTCCGTAATTGATTTGTGATCGCTGGTATGTAAGAAAATGGTATACGAAACTTTATGACAGAATAATTTTGGCTGAATAGTGCAGACATTTCATTTTTCTTTATACGGTTTGTTTGTTTTTTCACAATGTTTTCCACAATTATCTTCTTAAAACCATTAATATCCGCCAAATGGACAATGAAGTCATATTTTTTTTAGCGGCTATTTTGTGTTGGTAAGAGCAAAAAGAGTTTTTCGTGATGTAGCGATCAGTTGATGTGGTTTTTCTGAATATGTCAAAAACTATTTTCTTATTGCGCTTCGTGCATAAAACGTCTAAAGACGGAATGGAATTTTGATCGTCTTCTTCCTCATACGTAAATTTTATGGTATCATATCTGTTGTTTAGTATGTTTAGAGTTTGATTTTGACATTGATGATGACACTGAAAACATCATCAACATATCTAAGCCAAATTCTAGGTAAAAGGCCTTCTTTTCTTAAATCCGTCTCAAATTTAGACATGAATGTTTCGGCGATGAAGCTTTTGTTTCACAAATAAGTATAAATGCAAATCTTTCACTTAACAAAAAATAATTTAATAAATCATATAAACAAGATATATATTTTATGAAAAAAAATTCAAGGAATAGATTACATACTTTATAAACTCAAAAGCCAAAAAAAACTTCAGAGAAAACAAAACAAAATTATGACAAACGTAAGCAACGTAAGCTGTTTTGTACGATTTCTCTTAAAATGATACCAAATTTTAACAATTTTTTCGGATCACCTTACACAGACGGAAAATTAAATCCAATCACATGTGACTGTCATAAATGTGATGATCACAAATCACTCTACGCGATTTCAACCCTGATCCCCCAGATTTTGTGTGGCCCGAGTTAGTGCATACCTCAGAAGACATACGTAATCAATGCATAACTTCATCAAACAAAAACAAAACTCCTGAAGAATTATGGTCTGGAAAAATTCCTAACGTTTCATATTTCAGGGAGTCAGGGGCACGGGCATTCGCATTAAATAAAGCTGAAAATCAAAGCAAGTTCGAGGCCAGAAGCGAGGAGTTTGTGTTGATAAGCTATTGTGAGGATTCTAAAGCATACAGGTTGTGGAAAAGGGGCACACGGTCAGTAATTAAAAGTCGAGACGTAGTTTTTATTGAAAAGCTTGAGAATGAAACAAAATACAAATAATTTTAAATTGAATCAGGAGCGGGTTTAGCGGGAACAAAGGGGACGGGAACAGGTAAACCAGAAGCAGAAGAAGCAGAATCGGGTAGAGGAACAGGTTTTTCAGAAAAAGAGGAATAAATAAAATTAAAAAGTGACAGAAATGATAGCTCTGAGCAAATATCGGATGAGGAACACTTTGAGGAAGCCTTAGGTAATCAAAATACAAGCTGCAACGAGAACGAGTTAGCAAATTAAACAAAAATACAGGTACACTAAAGCAGATTTTAAAAAAAAGGAAAGAAAGAGAAACAAATTGTTGCTGCTGGACATAGCCCAAGGTGTAGACGAAGCGTACATATGCCCAATAATAAGGAAATGTACGGCGTAGATTACTTCGAAACATTTGCTCCAGTTGCCGACATTAGCTCTATTCGAATGCTTTATGCTATTGCTACGGAACATAATTTGAATCTTCACCACATCGACGTTTCAACAGCATTCTTCTATGGAGATCTATATGAAGAGATTTTCATGGAGCAACCAGCAGGTTTCGTAAATGACAAATCGAAAGTATGCAAACTTCGAAAACCAATATACGATTTAAAACAATCGGGCTATCAATGGAACAAAAAGTTAGATAGCAAACTACAAGAAATCGAGTACATAAATTCAAATTATGATAAATGTATTTACTTTAAAAAAAAAAACAAAGTGGAAAAGATACATACATCACAGCCTACGTTTCGTAAATGACAAATCGAAAGTATGCAAACTTCGAAAACCAATATACGATTTAAAACAATCGGGCTATCAATGGAACAAAAAGTTAGATAGCAAACTACAAGAAATCGAGTACATAAATTCAAATTATGATAAATGTATTTACTTTAAAAAAAAAAACAAAGTGGAAAAGATACATACATCACAGCCTACGTTGACGATTTAACTGTCGCTACAAACAATCAGTCTGAATTTAACAATTTAAAATCTCATTTAAAAAAATACATTAAAATTAGGGACATGGGTGAGCCAAAGCTTACCATAGGATTGGAAATTTCACGAGGTCGCAAACGGGAAAGCTTATCAATCAGCCGGTCGAGGTATATTAGGAACTTAATTTCAAAATACAAGTTGACTTACTGTAAGCCGTGAACACTACCATTACCACTAAAGACCAAACTTGAAAAAGAACCACAAGTTAAGGGTGAAAGTAAACATGTTAACCAAAAAGCCTATCAGGAACTCATAGGAAGCTTGCTTCATTTATCAACAATCAGTAGGCCAGACATAGCATATTCTGTGAATACACTATCGCAATTCAACCAAGATCCAAGAGTTCAACATTGGAACTCAGCGATTTCTGTTCTTAGATATTTAAAAGGTACTATCAATACTAAAGTTCCTTATTGCAGATCTGGGAAACCAATTATTGCCTATGCGGACTCAAGTTATGCTGAAGATGTCAATGATAGAAAATCGCAATCTGGCGTGGTGTTCGTTTTGTCAGGTGCTCCAATCGACTGGGAATCCCGTAAACAACCCATCGTTACCATGTATAGCGCTGAAGCCGAGTATGTAACACTGATATCAACAACGTATTTTAAACTTTTGCTTTCTGAACTCGGTCTTCTTGTGCTGAGGAACCAATACACACCGATAGTCAGAGTGCACAATACATTGCGAACTAAAAAGGACGATGATCACGTGCTAAACACCTTCACGTATGGTACCACTACATTCGTGAAGCTATAGCTGATGGGACTGTGCATCTCAAATATTTGTCGACTGACAACATGTTAGCTGATCCACTCACCAAAAATTTGTCTTTACCTAAACATAATATGCTTTTTAAGAATCTCGGCATAATTTTTTTGAATTAGATTTATCAATTTATTTTTGTATATAAAACTCTGAATTATAATGTGTTGAAAGGGGTATGTTGAAAATATGACGGTTTTACACTAAAATAAAACCGATATTATTTGCCGCAAAACACACAGCGTCCTTGTTGAAGAAGCTGATGTATGGTTAGGTTGACGTTATTGCCAGCATAGAGCCGACGCACTTAGACCATAAGTTGGTCCATTGTGATACCACATTGAATCTAGGGGACTTCTTCACTAGTCGTTGAACCACTTGGAGCTTCTTACGAAGCGAGCGAGAAGATTTATGTCTATATTTGCCAGATAACTAGGATCATTGAAGTAGAAATCTCCCAGATGGAGTCTGCGTCTTTGAGATTAAGCAGGGCATGTGCAGAGAAGGTGAGGAATCGATTCCTCTTCCTCTTCGTCCATGCAGCGTCTGCAGAAATCATTTGAGTAAACACTAAGCCGTGTTGCGTGCTTGCCTATTATGACACCTATTACGGAGCCGATATGCAATCTGCTTAAAGATATCAAACACTTAGAGCGCTTCAGATTCAGTGTTGGCCAAATCTGTTTCGTCGCCAAACAAGTGGTGATGTTGTTCCACCTGGGGTTTGCTACAATTGCTACAAATTTCATCTATCAAAAAGTGGACATCTACTACTTACATAGTCCTTTTACAAGGTGAAATAACAAAAATAACAGCTCACAGCTTATTTCATACAGCTACCTCAATGCAGCAAAGCTCTAGATTTGAAAGCAGTTGACCATAATGTTTTTTTTTCTTTCATTTTGTTTGCGATAGACGAAATTTGTAACCCCTACCCCCCCCCCTCATCTTATTACTTTTCATCGATTAACATCAAATTTGTAGAGAGTAATTACCGATTTTTTATAGACTTGTTGAATTTTTAAGCCCCAAATCTCCATTAGTATCACTTCTAGTGAAAATATGAACAAACCTTTTCTGTAGCAAATTTAATTTACTTTGATTTTGTGTTGTACACTTTTCTTAAACTTTTGGTTTTCGAAATATTTACGAAATAGTACAAAAGGGGACCTTTACCCCCCTCTCCTGGCTAAAGCTCGCGGGCCTGTATCTGGGGACTTTTAGTATGTTGTACCTGGGGGTCACCCCTACCACTTGAAAAAATAATCCAGACTACATGATTTTTTTTTACTAATTTTTTTATTCGTTACAACATTGACCGTTTCAATGTACTAATTACTTTACAGAAATAATTTTCTAAAGAAGTAGTAGCTTTCATAATTTTCAATGTCAAATACTAAACGAAAATCTAGTACTTTATGACGACAAATTTTGAAAAAAAATTATCATAAGTTAACTTTTCTTTTTTTTTTTTTTTCACCGTTCCGTTGCTAGATATGTTTTACTTCAAATGTAGAAAACTATCTCAAATCTTGAGTTCTCCGAAAATTATCTAATAAGTAACATCTTTATAACCCAGTCCGGGTCCTCTTGGGACGGCGTTGGTTACTTATCACCTCTCGGCATCCTATCAATGGTTACCAGAACCACAGAGATAGAAATGCCCGCGTTCTACCTCAAGGCGACTCCTAATCAAAACAGAGGTTAACCCTCTCACTCTCAATTTTTTTAAAATGTTCAAAACAAATATTTTAACACCCATTCTTATTTTATAGCTTCTATAGAATAAAGGAAAAAATAAAAAAAAAAAGAAAAAAAAAAATAAAAAAATGAAGAAATAAATACTCAGACAACTATAAAGGCTGATTATACTAGTGTTAGTTTTAAGATATTGTATATTTCTGTATATATACATATATTTGTAAGTTATCATAGTATGTAAGGTGGAATAAATCCACAAGATAATGTATCTCATCTCTTTTCTTGAGCAAGAGTAGAATAAACATATATTGAAAGCCATGTGGCAAACATTGTATAAACATAAAATACAAAGCAAATGAAAGAGCTGGCAATACAGTATAGCCGCCAATTTTCCATGTACTGACACTTAAGATAGCAACTGTAACCTAAAAGACTCAATAAAATTTCAATTCAAAAATTAACTTTTTTCTTTTTTTTTTAATTTTTGATTTAAAGTCAATTTTTTCCAAAAACTTTTAACTTTTACTTGCTTTAGCAGTGAAATAATAAAATAGGTTTTTGAATTTTCAAAAAGCTATTGTATAGCATTGTAGATGTTTCCGTTGTTTTTAAATGATTATTTATGCACTTTGTGGCCTGGGCTGGGGACTTTAAGTATGTTGTACCTGGGGGTCACCCCTACCACTTAAAAAAAATAATCCAGACTACACGATTTATTTCATTTATTTTTCCTTCGTTGACTGGACTAAAATAACTTAATTCAAACACAAACTTGAAGAATGAGTTCCTGGCTTAAAAAAAAAAGCTATAGCGTGATTGTAGGTGTTTCCGTTGTTTTTTTTTCTATTGTATGTATTTTTTTTTTAGAAATTTGCCCCTCCCACCCAACGGGGCAGGAACTTTAAGTGGCCCAATATCTTAAAATCATTTTTATGTATCGTACTAACAATGAAAAAAAAAACAACACTTGAACACAGGATCAAATTTTGTTCGCGCATGATGAAACTCAAAAACACCGTTTTGGAGATGATGAAATCAATAATTTATAATTTCTCGAGCTAAAAGTGCTGGAGAGTGTTTGTTTGGTTTTATTTTTAGAAGAAATGTGAACCTTTAATAATATAATAAAATAAAACAAATAAATTCACCCAGCCTTGAGATATTTAATTTTTAGTTTTCAGTTTTTTCTGGGTCTGCAATTTTCAATGAAAAATACCGTTTTTAATTTTGAATTCATTAAATTTAAATGTTTTATAAAAACATTGATTAGTGTTAATAAAAATCACCTTTAGATCTAATAAATTCGGCTCGATACATGGATTGTGCGATACCTAAAGTCTATATTAACGTTATAATCCGCATGCACATAACGCACGTTTATCAGAATAACTCTAGAAATATGATACTACAAAAGGTGAAACTTGTCAAAATAACAGTTAATATTATATATTATATTATAAAAATAATTCGCGGACTGTATGTCAGGGGAAAGGCCCTTAGCTGACGTAGTAAACTGTGCGCGCGGCTGTTAAACGTCCATAAGTGCATGTTTGACCACGCCAGCTGACGGTCTTTCCACCCACCACTACCCAGCCAGCTGACTTGCACTGGGCTTCATTATAACATCAAAATAACTGTTGAGGAACGCAGCTGTTATTTATTTATTAATTTTTAGTATTTCTGTTAAATAATTTTCAATTTAAATTTAATTTTCATCTTGCTTTAAATTTTTGTAATTTTCTTAAATTGCCAAACATTTTTGGTTTACCTTAAAATTATTCCCTATGTCGGTTTTTATTTTTTTGCGTTAACTATGTTAGTTTTTTTTTTTTTTTTGTATCATCTTCTGCAGACTCATATACACCACTTGTTGAGACCGTTGTAATTATGAAAAACAATAAACCGCAATCGTCAATGCATTGCATTGGTGACGTGTGCAAACATATTACTGGTTTTCGGCAAGTGGAACATATGAGTTAGTATGACGAACATACTTCACTTTTGTAGCAAGCACCAAACCAGACTGTCAAATTAATGGTTATAATACCTACATATTGTTAAATTTGTTCTCGCTAGTCTTGATTAGATGAATTGATTTGCTTTAAGTTAAGATTAAGATAATAACGTCATAAGTTTTGCGTTTCATTCATTCTTAATCAATAACCATATGGCAAGAAATTAGCTATGGTTCGATCATTGACCGAAATCTGTCGCGGGCTCCCAGACTATTCGAAGGTAAGTTCTGCAAATTGAAAATTTATTCATCGCATTAATTTCTCATTCTAGTCTAAGATCCCGCCATAGAACAACCTACCCTCATCTAGGTACCAGATAAGAAGTATACAGTTTTGTAGGTAGTGTCTAAACAAACATATTGCGCAAGGGTTGCCTAGCGTAAAGTGGTCAGGCATAGGGTTGCCACGCGATTTTTGACGTCTTATATCTCAGAAACCACTAATGCTTAGGACTTGAAATTTGGTGAGGCGCCTGTGTTTGCCTAGCTTAGCACATTATTGGTTTCGAAATTAGAGGAGGTCGAAAATCGCTTGAGTTTGTTCCTATAGAAAAGGAGTAGTGCCGAGAACTTGGCTGGGAAGTACTGTGCCCTTTGATCTATCAAAGCTCAGATCCAAGGTAAGAAAACTAAATAACTACTCTGCAGAGTTGACCATATATAACGGGGAAATAAAGAAAGCTTAGAGAAACAGTTTTACAAAAAATAATATAATAAATAAAATAAATTAAAATCTGCGAGGGCAAGGCTATCCAAAGCTTTAGCGAAAGAGAAGTTTCTAACATCTTTAACACTTCACAACTCTGATAAAAATGAGGAGCAAAGGTCCAGTATATTGTCGAACACACATTTCTCTAAGTATTATTAACACAATTTAGAGAATACCTCTCAAACCGGATAAGCTGGAAGGTTGCCTCAGCTATCTGTTCAGCAGGATCGATCGGGCGGTAAACAACTTTTAAGTCACCGAGATTATAAGGCATTTTTGCAACAGGGCTGCCTATCTAATTAGCCAATTCGAAGTAGTAATGCACTTGTGTATGTACATATTAAATCTATGAAGAAGGGCTAAGGTTATTTGTATTTCCATAAGTTGGAAAAAAAAGATACAACAAATCCAAAGTTATTCAGGCCGATAAATTTGACATCGATTTTACTGAAAACTTTGGAAAAGGCAATTGATAACTGATAATTGGGTGAAACGCATTGGACTAAAGGTCGCAAAAAATCTTCCATTTGAATTTAATTCAATACAGTCCACTAAAACAATAACAAAAATAATTTTCTTTTATTTTTGTTTATTCTCTTCTTCGTACATTAGCCAGACCACGGGCTTACAACAACAACATATTTCTAGGTGCAAGAATGTAACCATGTTCCCCTAGAAGAATATAATTTACAGTGCATATGCGCTGTAGATTTTATTAAGAGTCGGTATTCATCGACAAAAAATTGCGTCTTAGAAAGGTAAGACAGCATCTAACTGATGAGCCCAACTGTCGTGCATGGGCGAAACGAATTGGACTAAAGGACGCAAAAAAATCTTCCATTTGAATTTAATTCAATACAGTCCACTAAAACAATAACAAACATAATTTTCTTTTATTTTTGTTTATTCTCTTCTTGGTAATTGATAACTTCATCAGATCAGAAGTGTTAATAAATATACCTCTTAACCAACGCCAGCATGCTGACAGAGCAGGAAGATCTACAGAGACCGCCCACTATGAACTCACAAATACCTTACAGATTGCTTTGGAATCGAAAAAACCGGCCTATGTGCCTTCTAAAATATTGAGAGGCCCTTTGACAGCATCTCTCATGAGACAAAAGCCTTGTAAAGAAATACGTACCCATTATTAGATAGATAAGTGAAATGCTAGGCACAAGAACGGCGGCGGGGGCGAAAGCACACGCAGAAAAAAGTGTTCAGGATGCCATAACAACAAGAGGCTATCCGCAGAGAGGGGTTCTATTACCTTTTCTGTGGAGTAGTGCAGAGGATGAGCTACTAGAACTAAAAATCCTTAGTTCTCAACGAATACATACGTTGTATCGGTTTTGCCGATGACATTTTAATTGCAGCCTAAGGAAAGTTCGAAGAAAATATGTTATTAACTACGATGTTCTTTGTTCAAAGGTATAATATGAACTGATTATTATTTCTCTTTTCAAAGTATACATATACATGTTTGACATATTGAAAGTTGATCTTAATATTACTAAAATAATATAAATGGCATGAAGTTGGCCCTATACCACATTAACAATAACAAGGAAATGGTGTCAGTCTTTAAACCCCACCGAGACAACGATAGTACCATTCTTCAAGAAGAGGCTTCTACCGCACATACCAGGTTGTCGGGAGAAGTAATCGACACCCAGAGAGAGATGAAATATCTAGGGATTAAACTAGATAGTATTAGCAAACTCCTAAGAAAAAAACACATCAATATAATCGTTGGGATAGCCACATGGCCCCTAATAATATGCAAGAGACGTGCAAGTAAAACATGGCGCAATAAACCAAACATCTCGAGATTTATGTACACTTTGATATTAAGACGCAAAATTAAGTAAAAATTAATTTATCAATGCAAAAGCAAACAACACACCGGTATACCAAATTCAACAAGCTGACAGATCGCACTCCCGGCACCCCCGGCACCTGGGTGTTAATTTTTTGTTTTTTTAATTTTCTGCAAACAATTTATTTATTACCATGAAGTTATTTTCCACGGAATGTTTAATAGAACTTATTGCAAAACTGCAACACAACATCAAATTATATTTATGACAATTATTTTTTTCACTTCGATATCTGTAGCAAATCATTGACAATAAAAGATTTTGCGATGAACTTTTTCGCGAATAATTGATTCGCCAACCCTTATACGAAATTTCAGAACGTTCGCCAAACGGTTCGACTGCAAGCGAACGGTTCGATTCGCGAATCATAATAAGACCCTTGTTTATTCATTCATACCCTATTATTGCCGCTATTAAAAAAGCATTCAAATGAATTTGCTACTATAAATTAGAAAAAAACATGCCTAATATTTATAATATTGTATGTAAATCAAAATCCTTGTGAAACTATATTTTAAGATGTAAAAAAATAGCAAACAACCAGAAATACAAATACTATTACTTTTATAATGTCATCGAAGAATACTTACCGTTTCTTCATTTAGTGGAGTACTTGGAAGACTTGATTTTATCAGATACTCATCTTTGGAAATGTTTTCTATCCTTTCTGCCGTTACACGATATGCACCATTCGTTTGTTTAGCGTAATGGCTTTCATTTTTTTTATTCATACTTTGTGTATCTTCCTTTTCCATTCGAACCGAAAAATCTAAAACATTTTCCGACTTTTGTACCAATTCATCTTTATTAGGAACGTTTGCTTTCAAGGAATTCTTTTCTTTTAAGTCCGCACTATTTTCCTTAGGACAATCTTTATTAAAGCTCGAATTTTCGACAACATGCTTGGGTATTATTTTTAATATTTCATTTGTACCAATAAACCTATTCAAATTGTTTGGCTGCGTTTCTAAAAACTTTTCTTTAGTTGAAAAACTTTTTGACAATGAATCGTTGTCGTTATTTAAGCCATTCAAACTTTTGCCCTTGGAAAAAACTGTGTCATTTATTTTTTTATTTTTAATACTGGTTGCAAAAAAGAAATTTGCTTTAGAAAAGTTTTCAAAACTTTCTCCCTTTAGATCTAATGCATTTAAATTTTGAGCATTCTTATTTTCTTTTTTATTATTTGACGTTATTTTTGTTGTTTTCTCCAGAGAGCTATCGTTTTTTCCATCACAACTATCAGAAACAATTACTAAGTTTTTTAAAAGTTTGCCGTTGTCTTTGGGATTTGAGACCGGCTCATTATGTTCATGGCTTTCTTTAACCTTTTTACACTCTACAGATAAATTTTGTAAAGATTCATTTTTTTGTATAAAGGAAGCATAATCTTTTTCTGGAGTGCTTAAGCATTTTGCGGATTCAATAATCGCCTCACTTACTTTTTCTTCAAGTTTATTTTCGTCTTTATTTCCAGAATGCGGCAGTCGTGAATGTTTTGGAAGTATTTCTTTCATTTTAAGATTGCTAGGTGGCTTTATTGACTTTAAGCTAAAATGTCCAAACGTTAAACCGGTACTTTTGATAGGTATGTTAGCACTTTGATAAATTGGTGTTTCCGAATCGATTCTTTTCATATTTTTCGGACTTGAAAATATAACTATATCTTTTTCTTTCACCTTCTCTTGATCTACGTTTTTTGGTGATTTTATATTTTCCTGTCTCTCTGTAGGAAATTTAAATGGGTTGTTTTTTATTATGCAAGAATATTTGGCTAAGTATTTATTCGTTTCTCCCACATGATGATTTACTTTAATTTGTGAGGCCACATCAATTCCTTTTTTTGTTAAAGTATCTTGAATTTCATCTTCGACATTATTTGAACTATTCAAATTTTTAAGAGAAAATTTAGATCTATCAGGAAACAAAAACTTTTTTCCGTTTTTTTTAACAATCAGCTTAGATTTTTTCCCACTTGAGTTAAATTTTCTTTTTTCAAAACAGATCTGACTTTTCTTTTTCTCAACATTCGTTATTTGAGTTTTGAGCTGCTTTTGATTTATTGAAGGTTTTCTTGAGAAGATTTCAACAATGCTATGTTTACCTAAAAAAGTTATAAAGATTTAAAAATTTAATAAATTTATTCGAACTAAAATGACATTAATTTTCATCAAGAAATAAATCAAAAGTAAAGACAATATTTTTATGAATAATGTTAAAGTCGAATAAAATGTACGACTGAATAGCACGAACTTGCTCTTGTAGTAAAAGTTTCTTCGAATTTTAAAGATTGAGTAAGTACAGAATATTTACTAATAATTAAATAAAGATTATTTTTCGGAACTCACCGCGTTTTAGTTTTATTAACTATTTCTTCTTCCCGATGTTTCGAAGAAGTTTCACTCTTCGTGGTCACGGGATAATACTGAACTTTGATGGATGTTCTAGTTGTTGCATGTACTCGCTCTTGTTCTAAAGAAGTACCGGTACGTGGATGTTTCTGCACTTTGATTGTTAGTGGGTGGTAGATTTAGTTGTTGTTGTGTCGAGCTCATATATTCCTGCGTGCAAGCAAAGCTTACGACATCGGGTGTTGGTTAATGGCTTTCTTTATTTTCATTTTATTTATTAGAGGATCCCATGTTGCTTGAATCTCTGTTGAAGTTCTTGTATTTGTATTTCTATTGCTTCTCTGACTATTCTTGGAACATAAAACCTTTCAACTGCGATGTATCTGGCTTGATCAAAACAAATAAAATGATCTTCGTTATAAGCCAGATGTTCACACATTGCCGATTTTGTGACGGAATTGTTTTTGATGGCTTTGACATGTTCATTCAATCTGGTTTTTATACCTCTCTTTGTTTCTTCAATATAAGATAACCCACAGCTGCAAGATCCCGAGTACACTCCCGGATTTTGGACCGGAATTTCGTCTTTAGGTGATCTAAGAAGTTGACGAACTTTGGTTGGTGGCTTAAAAACAGTTTTTTTTCAAAATTCGTCCAATGCCATCCGTAATTCCTTTAATATAAGGTAGAATGGCCCTTTTTTCTACTTGTGGGGGTGATGAACTTTGCGATGGATTCTGTTTGGGCTGCCAGGATCTTTGTTTGGGCTTTATTAGCGTCATTTCTACATGCTTTGACTCCTCCTGAAGGTGTTCAGGCTAATTTTACATCGGTAGTGTCTGCTCTCGTAAACCGTGCTCATAGAATTTGTGACCCTGAACAGTTTTAGGAGGAGTTGAAGCATGTAGATATGTCGTAAGCTTTGCTTGCACGCAGGAATATATAAGCTCGACACAAACAACTAAATCTACCACTAACAATCAAAGTGCAGCAACATCCACGCACCGGTACTGCTTTAGAACAAGAGGGAGTACAAGCAACAAATAGAACATCCATCAAACCTCAGTATTATCCCGTGACCACGAAGAGTGAAACTTCTTCGAAACGTCGGAAAGAAGGTAATATTTCTTAAAACTAAAACGCGGTGAGTTCCGAAAAATAATCTTTATTTAATATGAATACCATCTGCGAAAATAATAACTTAAAATCTCAAATTTACTAATAGTTTTATGTATTGTATGTATGTGTACTTATCCATAATAAATTGGAAAAATATAGCAAAAAGCACGCACGACTGGGTCACATTAAGTTGTTCTTTTGTACCATCCATGTAGAATTCAAAATTAAATTTCAAAAAATATCATCTACCCGTTTTAAAACATCGAATTTTCAGCAAAAAAAATTGAAATTCAATTTTTTTTTAATCTTAAATCCAAAATTTGTTTTTTTCTTTTTTGATAATTTTGATATGATATATTGGTGAATGAAAGATTGTACCATTACTAGTACATATTTAAAACGATTTTAATCAAAATCGTAGGACTAATTTTCCAGAAAATTTAGATTTTTTGTAACAGTTTTTTTTTTTAAAATTTATACGAAAGGTGCTATTAATTTTGACTTACAGAAAATTTTTATTAATATTTTAGATAATGTTAAAAATAAAAAACCGCTCGGTACCAAGTTCAATAAAAATCAACAGAATCGTTTTTGAAATATTTGGAGTTCAAAAAAAAAAATAATGATTTTTTTAAGAGTCCGAAATTAATTTATAGAAAATTTTGATCTACAGTACTATCTGAACATTGCCAAAATAAGCGCCACCCTAGTACACGGTTAAAGATTTTGGACCATTTTGTAGTAAATCATGTAGTACATATGTACATATATGACTACACCAAAATTTTATTAGAGTTTAATAAATGCAATGGTGTTCAAAGTTAGTCATTACTTGTTAAGATTGAAATATAATCTAATATTGTGATTAAAAAAAATTTCCAATAGCTTGGGAAATTGTTCCCTCAAAATAATATATTTTTAGTTTAAAATGTATTAATATTTTTTTTTTTAATTTGATTAAAATTATTCTTAAATTCTATATACCTTGTTGATGAGTCCTAATCTTGTTTATATTACAGTTTAATTAAATTTAAATAGAATAAAACATCCTCTGGATTATAATCTAATCTATTAGATTTGAATGCAACCCTTTTAGTGTTAAATTATAATAAACCTAAGGGAACAAAAAAAAATCACTTTTTTGTGTTTTTTGAAGAACTGTATCTCTGTGAAAAGTGGTCGTATCGAGATGAAACAAAAAGCATTCTGAAGCTTTATAGTCCGGGAGACCGCGACAGTTTCTGGTGACCAATCGAACCAAAGCTAATTTTTTTTCATATGGTTATTTTGAGGTTATAATGAAGCTTAGTTCAAGTCAGCTGGGGTACCATGGGTGGGTGTGGCTACAGCAGCCTCCCAAACATGTAAAAAAAAAAAAAAAGTTCGCTTTAATAATTATGTGGGCGGTTTCCCGATAGTGACTATTGAAAAGTAAATAAATGAAAGCCATATTTGATGTTGTGACATAAATAATTATCGTCAAAATCGAGAGAAAATCGGTTTAAGAATTATCGTCAAAATCGAGAGAAAATCGGTTTATAAACATCAATTGCCGTGGGATTTTTTTTTTAATAAAAAATATATGATCATCAAAGAAAAAAAACAAAACAAAAACAATCATCGCAAGTGAAAAGAAATTTTCGAAAGCACATCGAAGAAAAATAAAATATATCATACAAATACAACCACCCTTAAGAGGGAGGCTCTGAGTCTCAAGCAACACTGGACACCATGCTGTTTTGTGCCACGTAAGTCGAAATATATAATTTCTATTAATGTTTAGAGTCCCCAAAACAAAAAATAATCCCTATCCTTTCCAAAAACAAAAGAATATCGCTGGTAGTTCTAATAATATTGACACAGGAACAAGTATTGACCAAATAAATTTAAATATTGAAGCACCGGTACCGCTGCTACAGCCACATTAAACCTTTTAATCCCACTTAAAATTCCTCATATAGTAAAAGACATCCCAACCTTCGACGGTAATCCTAGGCTTCTTTTTGAATTCATTAACAACGTCGAAGAAATACTTTCGCTACTCGGAGCAATTGTTGGAACCAATTTAGGACGAATAATAATAAGAGCAATCCGGAACAAAGTAGTTGGCCCTGCCAATGAAGTACTCAATGTCTATGGGACCACGTTAGACTGGGGTTCTATAAAAAACAACTTAGTAAACCACTATTCAGATAAACGCAATGAATCCTCCCTCATTAGGAACTTGCACAATTTAAGACAAAACAGTAAAACCATGGAAAGTTTCTATAGTGAAATTATTGAAATCCAATCCGCAATAACTAACCATATACGAATTCACGAAACCAATGCAAACGTGATTACTGCAAAAAAATGACTTATACAATGAAATGTGCCTTAATAGTTTCATATCAGGACTTAGAGAATAACTAGGAGCCACAATTAGAGCTATGAGACCTAAAACTCTTGAAGAAGCTTTTGCACTTTGTACAAAAGAACAAAATATATCTTATATAAAACATCAACCTCTTTACTTGCAACAACAAAAGAAGTTTTCATATCCTAATACATACTCTCATCCCTTTGCTAGAGCTCCTCAAATAACTCAGGCACATCACCAACCCTTCAACCTTTCGCCAAGAAGAGGAAATTCGCATCCGATCTTCGCAGACTTCGACTGTAAAAATTCCCTGGTCTTTTAAATGTTCGCCACATTAGGATCGAGCCTGGTTAATTTTATAATTCCCGAATGATATCATACGAAGTTCTTGAATGGTGAGTGTTGGGAAATTACTTAAATTCGGGATATTTCCATCGATGCGGCTAAATATGGTTCTGGTTCTGTTAAGATTATTTTCCTTAAAAAAGTCACCTAAATAATTAGGAGTATTCAAACGATTTAAAGCCAGTTCTAATAGAACGTTCGCATCAGCACTGTCTTCAATTGGTGGATGAAACTTATTAAAAAGTGTAGCTGCAATTTTAATGTCGTCCATCAAATAACCAGCAGCTAGATTGAAAAAATCTTGTCGAAATAGTTTAAAATCCCCTTTAAACCGCCCGGTCATCCATCTGACCATAGTTACATACCTGGATCTATTAGCTTGCTCTGTTGTTAACTGAAAGTTACCTTCAGCAACAGATTCAATCATGTAAGCCTTATATACTTGAGATTCAAGATGTGGAATTGCGTCTCTGAATCCTCTGTCCAAAATAAATACATCATTTTGTCTAAAATATTGCCTGAATGTTCCATACTCATCTCTGAAAAGATGTTTCATTATGTTAGCCTCAGAATCAGTTGCAGCATAAGGCCCTATAACGTCCAGGATATACCTATCACAGCATGTGATCACAAAATGCTTGACCCAGATTTTGAAACTTATGTAAGCTGTACTACGATTTTTTCTGGAAACCGTAGTTTGAACTTTTTTGAAGGTACACATAAATTCCATCGCAAATGATGATAGATGGACGATCATTTTCATTTAAATTGATGTTTTATTTATTGGTATTGGTTACATTTATTCGCATTTTATAGGAATAAATACAATTTTCTTATTTTTATATCCAAGCTACCATGTTTTCTTAATTTATATGTTCAATAACAATTCAAGAAAGGGTAAACATATCTTTAAAAAACACAAGACGACGACAAATTAAGTCTTATGTTTTATTTGCAAAAATAGTAGAAATATTTTTTTTATCAAAATTAAGTGTTTGAATGTACTAAATAATACAAGAAAAAGATTTTTTTTTCAATGAAGGTACTTTTAAAATTTTCAATTTTCTCAAAAACTGAAAGACTTACAGCTATCTAGTAATCAACTAAAAAATAATAAGAGTATCGGAAAATATTTAATTTAAAAAGTAATTAATGGTGTAAAATCTAAAAAAAAAAATTTATAAACTTTTTTCGGATTTTTTTTTTCAAAATTTTGAGTTTGAAATTATTTTTTTCAAAAAATACACTAAAATAATAAAACAAATAAATTTACCCAGCCTTGAGATATTTAATTTTTAGTATAATCAGTTTTTTCTGGGTCTGCAATTTTCAATTTTCAATGAAAAATTCCGTTTTTAATTTTGAATTCATTAAATTATTAAATTTTTTACAAAGACATTGATTAGTGTTAATAAAATTCATCTTTAAATCTAATAAATTCGGCTCGATACATGGATTGTGCGATACCTAAAATCTATAATAACGTTATAATCCGCATGCACATAACGCACGTTCATCAGAATAACTCCAGAAATATGATACTACAAAAGGTGAAACTTGGCAAAATAACAGTTAATATTATATATTATATTATAAAAATAATCCGCTGACTGTATGTCAGGGGAATGGCCTTCAGCTAACGTAATAAACTGTGCGTGCGGCTGTTAAACGTGGTTCCATAGGTGCATGTTTGACCATGCCAGCTGACGGTCTTGTAACGAAGCGTTACAACATCCTACAATACCCCATAGCTTATTACGAGCAAAACGATGCGACAACCGCATACACCCTAAAAGTACCCATGCTAATTACCACCAAGACGGTGAAGTAGCTGAGCTAATCCACAGAGGACGACCAAAAAAATCATCCGGACCTGACTTGATTTCTAACTTCATCTTAAGAAAGTTTCCCCAAGTCATGATGTTATTCCTTGCGATCCTGCTGAACAATGGTGTCAACAATTGCTATTTCCCGAAGAGATGGAAGACAGCTAAGATTGTTCCTCTGCCAAAAAAATCTGATAGAAGCACGGTTTCTGGATATCGGCCCATATCCCTGCTAAGCAACACCAGCAAAATCCTGGAAGGACTTATTCTTAGGAGGATTAAAACGTTTTGCAACGCTAACAACATTATCCCTAATATGCAGTTCGGATTTCGAGAGAACCATTCAACGCTTCATCCGCTCCTTAGGTTTCAAAACGACATTGCCAAAACTCTCAATAACCACCAGGTTGCTGTCGGATGTTTTCTCGATATAGAAAAAGCATTTGACAGCATTTGGATACAGGGACTAATATACAAATTAACCCTTTTTAATTTTTCAGCTTCACTAATTAAAATTATTTTCAGTTTTCTTAATTCCAGGTTCTTTTTCGTCCAGATTGAAAACTGCCATTCGACAACCAAATCCATCAGAGCGGGAGTTGCTCAAGGATCAAAGCTAGGACCGTATCTCTACAACATATACACGTCCGACCAACCCCAACCCAACAATGCAATGAATTTGCTCTATGCTGATGACTCATTAACATACGCGAAATCATTATCTCCGATCATTGCAGCCCGAAGAGTAGAGGAGCACGTGAGACGTCTTTGGGAATACTACGAAAGATGGGGTATCAAAATCAACTCAGCCAAATCTTAATTGGCTTGTTTTAGAAGACCCGTAGGACGTCGAAACACGCGCTCTGCTGCAAGCTGCCGTAGCATCACCCTCAGTCTGCTCAACGGTACGCAACTGACAACGAAGCCAAAAATAAAATACCTGGGTATCAATTTTGACGAGAGATTACGTTTCAACCTACATGCAACGGCCGTTCTCAAAAGGGGAAACTACGCTTTCCATCTCATCCACCCACTAATGCGGAAACGGAATGGACTAAGTCAAAAGACAAAGTTGCTTCTCTACAAGCAACTTATCAGGCCCATCATCACATACTGTTTTCCAGTCTGGTTTACCATTTCCAAAACAAACATGAAAAAGCTTGGCGTGTTTGAGAGGAAAATTCTGCGGATCTGCACAGGACTCCAGTTTGACCGACAACGACAGAGGCATTTTCGCAACCAAAGGCTCTACGAGGAATCAGGAATCACTCCTCTGGATAAATTCATGACAATCGCTGCATCTTTATGTATATTTTAACCCAACAAAATGACAATTTTTTAAATAATTTTAATTAAAAAAACAACAACAATGTATTAAGTTAGGCCCCTTATGTGCCAACACAAGAAAAACACCACAATGTAATATTATATGTAACATAGAATTAAGAGCCAATTGTAAATATATCTGTTCAATAAAAAAGTTAAACAGTTTAACAGACTAAATTGTCTTTCTTTCTCGTCCAGTGTGGGTACCAATCTAATGTACAGAGGATTAAAGATCGGGCCGCAAACAAAAACCTCTTGATTAGGTGTTTCGGCGACAGAGAGGCATTGCTTAGCAGGTTACTCTGCTTAAGAGCCCAATCTAACTTTTTGGTAATAAATTGTTAGGGAGTCAGCTAGGGCAAATATTATTAGTTATTTAGTTAGTGTTTACTTATAAAGGGATTTCCTTAAGAACTTCCGACCGCTTCGTTCCTCTGAGTTTCTCTTCAAGTAGCTCGTTGGACAAGGTACTCCTCCGTGGGTTCCGACCGTTTATTTCCTTAGTTTGCTCACTGAGGACAAGGGTTTTCTTGTAAGGATTCCCGATCGTTTGATTCCTTTGAAACTACTCTTCAAGTAGCTCACTGGACAAGGTGCTCCTCCGTGGGTTCCGACCGCTTATTTCCTTAGTTTGCTCGCTGAGGACACGGGGTTTTCCATTAAGATTCCCGCACCCGTTTGGTTCCTCTGAGTTCCTCTTCTAGAAGCTCATTGGACAAGATTTCTCTTCCGGGGGTCATCTATCCGCTTTGTTCCCTAGATTGTGTGCTAGGGACAAGGGTTTGCTCGTAAATCCGATCGTTTGGTTCCTTTGAGCTGCTCTTTAAGAGATCATTGGACAAGGTACTCCTCCGTGGGATCCGACCGCTTAGTTCCTCAGGTTGCGTGCTGAGGACACAGGGTTTCGATAAGGATTCCCGCAACCGTTTGTTTCCTCTGAGTTGCTCCTCAAGGAGCTCATTGGACAAGACTTCGCTTTCGAGAGGTTTCCGCCCGTTTTGTTCCCCTGATTGCGTGCTAGGGACAAGGGAAAACTCCCGACCGTTTGGTTCCTTTAAGCTCCTCTTCCAGTGGCTAATTGGACAGGACTCCTTTGTGAGCTCCAATCGTTTTGTTCCCCAGATTGCGTGCTAGTGACAAGGGTTTTCTGTAAGGATTCCCGACCGTTTGGTTCTTCTGGCCCGCTCTTCAAGGAGGTCATTGGACAAGGTTCTCCTCCGTGGGTTCCGACCGCTTAGTTCCTTAGGTTGCGTACTAGGGACAAAGGGTTTCCGATAGGGGCCCCGACCGTTTATTTCCTTCGTGTTCCTCTTCTAGGATAACGTTGGACAGGTTCTCTCCCGAGAGTTTCCGTCCGTTTTGTTCCTCAGGTCTACAGGCTGAAGACACAGTATATGAATTACCGTGTTAGTAAGCTCGATATCAATTGTATTATATGAAATGCCAAGGTATTTAGCTTAAGAGAATATGATATTGTAAACAGTATATGAAATACCGTGTTAGCAATTATTGATAAATAAACAAATTCTGGTGAAACGTTTAAGTAAGAATAATAAACGCTTTCTTTTCGTTCGGAACTAAAGACCTTCCAATCCCAAGTTTTGTTGCTTCTTTGGGAAGAATCCTGGACACCGGTGAGTTACCTCAGCCTTGAAGAAAAAGCATCACAGTCTTTCCACCCACCTCCAGCCAGCTGACTATGTTTTTTGTATTATATAATGTGTCAACTATCATATCACCAAGTTTCAGCTTTGGTAAAATCATTGACCAACTTTTTTTTTACATTTTTGGGGGGCTGCTGTAGCCACACCTACCACTACCTAGCCAGCTGACTTGCAATGGGCTTCATTATAATATCAAAATAACCATATGACAAAAAATTAGCTCCCAGACTATTATATTTGTTGTATTAGGAAATTTCAGCAAATGATTTATTTAAGGCACCGTTATTGCGCAATCATAAGAAGCAGCACGAGCCAAAAATTTTATTTTTTTTTTATTTTTTAAACATTGTCATTTTCTTTGAATTTTTTCCAGTCAATTTAATGTTGTGTTTCGATAACTTATTTATTCAGTTTTAATGTCGTCTTTTTTCATCATTCTACAATTTTTTTTCAGAAGAATATCTGACTTTGAATGAAAAAACAGACCTTAGGCTTTGACTACCAATATGTTCGCAAGGAATGGCGACACGGAAAATTTAAGGGTAGTTTTAAAAACTCGAATTGATTTTCTACAAGATTTACAAAAAGTCTTAAAAAAGTCGTTTTTTGACCTTTGCTTACTGCCAATTTCTTCACAAAGTTCTAAAATCAATTTAAAAGTCGATCCAGTAACTCGGTTTATTTTTGGAACTTAGTTTTAAAAACATTTAGAACTTGATAATTTCTTCACTTCTAATCATTTCCTTAGAACTCGGTCTAAAATCACTATTGAGTTTTAAGTACTTTAGATCTCGATTTTAAAAAACGTTCTATTGTATATTTTTTTCTATTGTATATTTTAATATTTTCGTAGCAAGCGGCTTTATGGAACTCACCATTATATAAACGTTGCTAGCAAAATTGTAGAAATTCATCAATCGTTTGGATTGAATAATGACAGAATTACAGCAACAATAACAGATAACGGTTCTAATTTTATCAAAGCTTTTAGAGAGTTTGGAATAAATAGTTTTGACACTTTTATTGAAGGTAATTGTTGTTGCGGAATTATGTATATACCATTTGAATTTTTGTTTTTTTTTCGTTGACTTAAGATTAAATGTTTCGTCGATTTAAGATTAAATAAGTTTCATAACCACGTAATATAAGAGTTCACAAAGTTTGCAACAGATATTACAAATTTTGATTTAAATATTTGGAATCTGGAGTACCTAATAAATAGAAAGAGGCTATTTTTAATTGAATAAGATTATAAGTTTTAATGAAGGAGCGAAAATAAACTATACTAAAAAAAAATCATTTTATTTGGTGTTCTATTTATTTTTTAGATTAAAAACACATTTGCATTGCTTTAAGAGTATTCTTATAATCGTTTCATTTAAAATAAAACTTTTTTATTCGTTTTACAATATATTAAAAAAATATACAATATTTCAAATGAAAATCAAAGAAGAGATTTCTGGCTTTTCAAAAAGGTATATCATGGCATTTTAAATTGTACCGTTGTTTTTAAATATTTTTTTTTTTCTGTTTTAAGTCATTTTTTAGAAAATTGCCCCTCCTGCCTAAACGGGGGGAAATAGACCCCCCACCTCCCATACGATTTTTTTCTTGTCTTAACCCATCCTACTCGCTCCAGCAGTTTGGTGCATCTTATACCGATCACCCTGTTTTGTATGGTGCATCTTATACCGATCACCCTGTTTTGTACTCACGCCAAACTTTTCGCATCAAATTGCATTGTAAAGTTTCCCGGTGAACACGGTCAATGCAATTTGATGCGAAACACGTCGGGGTGAGTACAAAATTGCACTATCATAAATTTCAATTACGCGGCTAATCCGAAAATAATAGATATTAATTAAGATTACAAACCACCGCCAAAGCCTAGAAACTTATGCTTTATATAATTGGTAGCAATTCTGAAAAAGTGAAAGATCTGTCAGTCAGTGAGTCAGTGAATCAGTGAGTCAGTAAATAGCAGCAGCATACTTCGCTGGTGACGAAGCCAACATACCACCAACAGAAGTAGAGAGACTCGTAGACGGCAAGAGTACGATAACTTAGGCGCCAAGAAATGATAACGGTTTTTTGTATAACAGTTCAATACAAGCATTTTTCACTATGGGAGGGATGGGTCTATCTCCCCCCGTTAAGACGGGGAGGGGCAATTTCATTAAAAAATTACTAAAAATTTAACAAAATATATAAAAAATAACGGTAATACTTATAATTAAGTTTTATACCTTCTTTTAAAGCCAATACTCTGTTCTATTAGACAAATTTTAAATCAAATGAAATCTATGGATAGTTTTTGAGAAAACTCGTTTAAAATTTTGAAAAGCCTTTTTTTAACTTAGCATTGTGCTAAAAATGCTTTAACATCATACTAAATCGTCTAAAATTAAGCGCCAAAGTTTCTTTAAATGAAAAAGAAAATTTGCATACACCCAACATCACACCTACCCCAAATCCTATAGTGGGCCCTGCAGGGGGGCAGCATGCCTTTCCGATACATACCTCATTGTTTATACGCCGTAATCCTGGGTGCTGGCACTGTATGTATGTAAGCAAGCTTACTTAAATACCAAAAAACATAAAAAAGTAGTTTTGGTAATTTTCAATTTTCTCAAAAACTAGAAGACATAAAGTTATCTACTTTTCAGTTTTTGATTAAAATTTAGTTAGAGCAACGAATTTCAGAAAAAAATAATATATATAATTTAATAGTTTTGAAAAAATACACTTTAAACATCTTTTTGATGTTTTTTTTCCCCAAAATTTGAGTTTAAAACCCATTTTTTCAAAAACTATCCATAGATTGCACTTGATTTAAAAACTGTCTAATAGAACAAAGTATTGGCTTTAAAAGAAGGTATAACACTTAGTTATAAGTATAACCGTTATTTTTTTATATATTTTTTTTAAATTGTTTGGTATTTTTTTTTAATGAAATTGCCCCTCCCGTGCGATGCAAACGCCCACCATACAACATGGGGTAGTACAGATATAAGCCAAAAGGGTGAGTACCTTTTAGACTTTATTATCGAAAAAAAATCTAGATATATTTAACGTGGGGAATACCCTCACTTTTGTAACTAGAACTAGAAAAGAAATTTTAGACATAACATTCGCAACTCCAAATGTAAGTCGATTAATCAGGGATTGGAGAGTCTCCAATGAACCTTCAATGTCTGATCATAGAATTATAGTGTTTACCTTAAATAACCTTCAGACAGAGAATACCTCTGGAAGGAACCCTAAAAAAACCAACTGGTATCTTTACAAAGAGGCTCTCAAAACAAATCTTGAGCAAGTAGGTCCGGTTAAAACAACAAACAGTCACCTTGAATTAGAACACACAGTTAATGAGTTAAGCGGGGCAATAAATGAGGCCTATGAACTCAGTTGCCCTCTAAAATCCATTAAAAAGCAGAAAGATGCTCCGTGGTGGAGTAATAATCTGTCGAAGCTAAGATCCCAGGTAAGAAAACTCTTTAATGAGGCTAAGAGAACTGGAGAGTGGCAAAACCACTCTGCAGAGTTGACCAAATATAACGGGGAAATAAGAAAAGCTAAGAAGAACACTTTTGCAAGCATCTGCGAGGGTATTTCTTTTACCCCTGCAGCTGCAAGACTGCACAAGGCCCTAGCGAAAGAGAAGGCATTAACTTCGTTAGCACTTCGTAACCCTGATGGTAGCTTTACAGAAAACGAGGAACAAAGGGCTACCCTATTGTTAAATACTCATTTTACGGGCAGTTTACCGATCATAGGAAATACAAATGAGAGAATACCTCTCAAGCCAAAGCGGGAAAGCTAGAAGATAGCCTCAACTATCTGTTCAGCTAATAGGATTGATTGGGCAATAAACACCTTTCAACCTTTTAAGTCACCGGGAGTAGACGGCATTTTCCCAGCACTTTTGCAAAAAGGGAAAGAGGAACTAATGCCCTATCTTATTAGCATACTTCGAAGCAGTATTGCTCTTGGGCCATACCAAATCTGTGGAAAAGAGCTAAGGTTATTTTTATTCCCAAAATTGGGAAAAAAGATACAGTGAGAGCTCCTATTGCGGACAACTCCCTTAAGCGGACAATCCCTATAGGCGGACAAATTCTCACGACCGTGGATCTTGGATGTAAATTCCATACATTTTATGATCCCTTAAGTGGACATTCCCTTACCCGGACGCGGACAAGAATTTTAGCCGTGTTTTGTTAAATTAAAACCCTTAAGCGGACAAAACTTTTTTTTAAGTATGTTAATTTCAACTATTATTTTTAGAAATACTTTTACATATATTTATTTTGCATTAAAAACCGTCCCCCTGGTTCACAGCGACAATAGATGCGACGTCACCAAATTACTGTCTCTGATCAAATTCATAACGGATTTTATTTCTGCAGCTGTAGTCTGTTTTTGTATCTTGTTTCTTGTACATATGTTCATTTTAAGTTCAAATGAATTTCATGGCTTGTAGGTTCAAAAATTTTTCATGATGCCACTATATATTATACATTTCCTTATATAACTATTTTTTTATTTTTCCCTTGGACGGACAACTCCCTTAGACGGACAAAACTGTTGCGACCGTCGCTGTCCGGCTAAGGGAGCTTTCAGTGTACAACACATCCAAATTAATTCCGGCCAATAAGCTTAACACCCTTTCTACAGAGGACTTTGGAAAAGGTAATTGATAACTTCATTAGATCGGAGGTATTAATAAATATGCCTTCTTAGATAGGGAAGGTGATAACGAATACGAAAGTCTGTCTGCACGATACAGGGGCTGCGTTTCCGCGAAAAAGTGCATCAAAAGTACAACTTTTCTGAAAATAGAAATAGTGAGGGAAACCACTTAAAATGCATCGCATCCCGACGCCACTGACTCGCTGATTATAAAAATGGTTATGACAGACGTGTAGGTGGCCGCAAAACCCTCGACAGACGTCGCTGAAAATGCTTTTTTTTGGCGTTTTTTACTTTTTGGGAAACCACTTAAAATTGGTGTCATTCGAAAGCTCTCGACTCCCTGAGTGCGAATATGCAGACAGACGTCTAGGTGGCCGCAAAACCCACGACAGACGTCGTTAAAAATGCGTTTTTTTTTTTGCGCTTTTCTTTTTGGGAAAGCACTTAAAATTGGTGTCATTGGAAAGCTCTCGACTCCCTGAGTGCGAATATGCCCATGACAGACATGTAGGTGGCCGCAAACTCGCGACAGACGTGATTAAAATCGCGGCTCTTTTTTTACGAAATTTTAGGTAACTGATGCTACACTCCCAAATACATCGCAATCTGAGGGTCTTGACTGCCAGGAGTGTAAATATCTGAAAAAAACCAACTTTAAGCTCTATCCAACACCTGGAAAGCGCGATAAAAATCGCGGATTTTTTCAATGAATGACTATTTAATGGGCTTTTGCGGGAAACCACTTGAAATTTTTTTTAGTTGAAAGGTCTTGACCTCATTAAAATTAAAATTTAAACGACAGACGCGTAAGTGGTGATAAACGGATGGTAGCCGCTAAATAAGTCGCGCCCGTTATTTATTGTTTTTAAATTGGTTTTTAGTGGTAATCTCTTCAAATGTTACTCAAGTTAAAGGTTTTAACTCCCTTAAGAAGAAAATGTAGGCGACAGACGTTTTGAGTTATATGAACATGTTCAAAACCGCGATAAAATTCGCGAATGTAATTATTATTTTATTTGTTGGATTTTGGTGGTAATTTCCCCAAAAGGATGTCTATTCAAAGGTTTTAACTCCCTGACCAAGAAAATTTTACTGACAGACGTTTTGAGTTACAATAAGCTGCCGAAAACTGCGATAAAAGTCGCGAGTCGCGCATGTTATTATTATTTTATCAATTGGATTTTTGGTGGTAACCTATTCATATGTATGGCAATTCAAAGGTTTTACCTCCCTCGCTTGAAAAATTTTACTCACAGACGTTTTGAGTTACACCCAACTATCTAAGTCCGCAAAATAAATTGCGTTTGTTATTATTGTATTTTTTTACTTCAATTTTGATGATCACTGATTGAAATGTACCTCAATTAAAAGGTACTCACTCAGACAGACGTTTTGAACTACACCAAACTGTTGAAAACGCCATCGCCAATGAGAAAAAATTAAGCCTAATATTTTATTGAAAGAGTTTTTTGTGTGATAACACACGCGCAGTGTAGGCTGCAAAGCTTTCGCACCATCATATTAATATTGAAGGTTTGAATGAAAGAACAACAACTTGAGTGAGCTACCACCAAGTTTTATAGGCTGGAGTTATAGCTATTTCACGGTGGCCAGGCCGATCATCAGACTCCTTTAGTGGTGCTTAGTCTAGTGGTGCTTAGTCTATTTATGTTCAATTTTATTCGAAAAACATTTTGCCCCACTGAGGCTCGAACCTAGACCAAGCGTCTCCGGGCCAAGTGCACTACGCACTGCGCTACCGAAGGTCACGTGATCATGTCGATCGAGTGCAGGTTTCATTGTTTGACGAATGCATTTGAATCAACTAGCATTTTTACTAGCCACACACAAGCTTGTTGTTGTTCATTCGGGTTCTTTCTTTTTTCTCCATACTCTTTTCATAAGTCAACAATTCGTTGAACATATAAGGAGGGAGATTGTATGAAAGATTTGACGCTGGTCAAGAATTAAATTAGAATTAATTGAAAGAGTTTTTTGTGTGATAACACACGCGCAGTGTAGGCTGCAAAGCTTTCGCACCATCATATTAATATTGAAGGTTTGAATGAAAGAACAACAACTTGAGTGAGCTACCACCAAGTTTTATAAGCTGGAGTTATAGCTATTTCACGGTCGCTAGGCCGATCATCAGACTCCTTTAGTGGTGCTTAGTCTATATATGTTCAATTTTATTCGAAAAATATTTTGGCCCACTGAGGCTCGAACCTAGACCAAGCGTCTCCGGGCCAAGTGCACTACGCACTGCCCTACCGAAGGTCACGTGATCATGTCGATCGAGTGCAGGTTTTATTGTTTGACGAATGCATTTGAATCAACTAGCATTTTTACTAGCCACACACAAGCTTGTTGTTGTTCATTCGGGTTCTTTCTTTTTTCTCCATACTCTTTTCATAAGTCAACAATTCGTTGAACATATAAGGAGGGAGATTGTATGAAAGATTTGACGCTGGTCAAGAATTAAATTAGAATTAATTGAAAGAGTTTTTTGTGTGATAACACACGCGCAGTGTAGGCTGCAAAGCTTTCACACCATCATATAAATATTGAAGGTTTGAATGAAAGAACAACAACTTGAGTGAGCTACCACCAAGTATTATAGGCTGGAGTTATAGCTATTTCACGGTCGCCAGGCCGATCATCAGACTCCTTTAGTGGTGCTTAGTCTATTTATGTTCAATTTTATTCGAAAAACATTTTGCCCCACTGAGGCTCGAACCTAGACCAAGCGTCTCCGGGCCAAGTGCACTACGCACTGCGCTACCGAAGGTCACGTGATCATGTCGATCGAGTGCAGGTTTTATTGTTTGACGAATGCATTTGAATCAACTAGCATTTTTACTAGCCACACACAAGCTTCTTGTTGTTCATTCGGGTTCTTTCTTTTTTCTCCATACTCTTTTCATAATTCTTGACCAGCGTCAAATCTTTCATACAATCTCCCTCCTTATATGTTCAACGAATTGTTGACTTATGAAAAGAGTATGGAGAAAAAAGAAAGAACCCGAATGAACAACAACAAGCTTGTGTGTGGCTAGTAAAAATGCTAGTTGATTCAAATGCATTCGTCAAACAATAAAACCTGCACTCGATCGACATGATCAAGTGACCTTCGGTAGCGCAGTGCGTAGTGCACTTGGCCCGGAGACGCTTGGTCTAGGTTCGAGCCTCAGTGGGGCAAAATGTTTTTCGAATAAAATTGAACATAAATAGACTAAGCACCACTAAAGGAGTCTGATGATCGGCCTGGCGACCGTGAAATAGCTATAACTCCAGCCTATAAAACTTGGTGGTAGCTCACTCAAGTTGTTGTTCTTTCATTCAAACCTTCAATATTAATATTTTATGTTTGATTTTCCATATAACTAGAAGCATAACTATGAGTGAACATACATAACATACATATAAATTTTAAATAATCACTCATATACATATTCAATAGTAATTGCATTTGATTGAGGTATATTTCAATCAGTGATCATCAAAATTGAATTAAAAAAATACAATAATAACAAACGCGATTTATTTCGCGGACTTATATAGTTTGGTGTAACTCCCTAGAAAAGGTACAAAAGCATTCATGCTTATGCATTACTTGTGCAATGAGAACATGCCCTACAGCAGCAATGGAGGTAATCCTTCACCTAAGCCCACTACATGTGGCCATAGAAAGTGCTGCTATGGGAGCCATCATGAGATTCTCAAAGGAAGGTACTGGGACGGGTAAATGCATGGGTCATAGAAAAAGAAATTCGATCAGCAAGTCCATAGTAACAAACCTTATTGATATCCCAAGAGATGGCATGATTATTTATTTATTAAGTCAATCAAGTTATAGTAACTTTATAAAGACTACGGTAAAAATAAATGAAATAATATTACAATAAGTTTAAATTTATAATGAATTCAGTACTTCAATCTTAATATCTAACCTACTTTTATTGAAATCAATTATATTATCAAATTCATTATACGTAATACATGATTCAGTTATTGGATTATGTTTGGCATAACTTGTACTATGATAAGGAACATAAAAGAAATCACCATCTCTTGGTCGCAAACTGCGAGAAGGTACATATATATTGAACAATGATAGTAACACAGGGCAATCAATATTTGAACTAAGGATATCGAAGGCAAAGAGTACAGAATATAATTTGCTTCTTTTTACTAGAGGCTTTAAATCAATTAAATTACATCTGGTCTCATAAGACGGGATAGTAGAATTTCTAAATATCCTTCGCAAGGCAAACTTAGTAAACTTTTTCTTGATTTTTTTCAATCCGATTGATACTTGATTGAGTATAAGTATTCCATATAACGCAACAGTACTCCACCAACGGTCTTACAAGGGATAAATAAAGAGTTTTTAAAGTATAAGGATCTTCAAAAGACTTTGAATTTCGAATCACGAAACCCAGCATAGAGTTTGCTCGTGAAATAACGTGGTCCACATGAAGTGAAAAAATCATGTTAGAGTCAAAAATAACTCCAAGATCTTTTTGACTTATTAATCTTTGTAAAGAGTGATTTTCAATTTTGTAATCAAAACAAGTGGGATTAGCTATTTTTGAAAAAGTAACAACACTGCATTTGTTATTGTTGAAAAATAGCCCATTAATTTTACACCAATTACCTACATTATTAAGATCAAGTTGAATTTTGCTTGCATCTAGTGAAGATCTTACAATACTAAAAACCTTAAGATCATCAGCATACAAAAGACACCTTGAGTAGGAAAGATATTCTGGTAAATCATTAATAAAAAGAATAAAAAGGAGTGACCAAGGTGGCTACCCTGAGGTACACCCAAAAAGTTTATTATTTCTTTTGAAATTACATTTCCAATTTTCACAAATTATTTTCTGCCAACCAAATAACTTTTAATCCAATTAAGGAGTGCGGAGTGAAAACTAAGCAACTCAAGTTTTTTTTACAAGAACGTTGTGCTGCACACGATCGAAAGCCTTTGCAAAATCGATGTAAATAACATCAATTTGCAATCGCTTTTCCAAACTACGAAGACAGTAATTTGTGAAAATAGACAAATTAGTTGTTGTCGATCTTTCACTCATAAAATCATGTTGCTGCTCAGAAATATAATTATGAACTAAACTATAAAGTTTGTTTTTCACAATTTCTTCAAATACTTTAGGGATCAGCTGAAGTTTAGCGATAGGTCTATTATTTTCAACAGATCCCTTAGAACCAGATTTGTGCACAGTTGTTATTAAAGAATATTTCGAGGTATCTAAAAATATACCTTGACTCAAAGACAAATTAAAAATATAGCAGAGCGGGGCAGCTAGATTAAATCTACAAGATTTTAGAAGAAGTGGTGGAATTTTATCAGGTGCAACAGAAAAACTGTTGTCAAGAGATAATAAAGCTATCAACACATCATCTGTTGATAAATACAAACTTCCAGCATCAATATTAGGACCTACATTTTTAAAATTTGTATCAAAATTAATCCCCAAGTCCATAAAATTTGATTGAAAAAATGAAGCAAAATTATTACAAATATCATATCATTGTAGGACACATTGGATGGAATTCCAAGCGATTTCCGTTTTGTATTCAAAAACGACCAAAAACATTTAGAATTATTTTTAATCTTTGTCTCGAGAGACCAAATATACTGTTTATAAGTAAACTTTTCCAGAAATTCGTACTCTTTCCTTGTTCGATAAAATTGTTCACGAAAAGCAACTGAGGATTTACTTTTGTTATGAAGTTTATTCAAAATATTTTTAAGTCTGGATAAACTTTTATTGAACCAAACAGGTTTTTTTGAATTTGGTATATGTTTTATAGGAACAAAGTTTTTAATAGCATAATCTAAAATGTGCCGAAGCATAGTAAAAGCTATATTCAAATTAGTACAGTCAAAAATTTGTTGCCAATCAAGTGATTCTAAATACCTATTCATTGAGACAAAATCAGCATTTTTTAAATCATGTTTCTGAATAGCTTTATAAGTAAATTGTGATTAAAAAACATAACTTCGAGAAAAACTTTCAAACGGAGTTAAGTAGCAAAAAAAGGTGGGTAGGCGAATCAGTGAACTACACTCTTAAGACAAACACCATCAAGTGGTACACTGATAAATCGAGAACAAGTGAAGGGACTGAGGCAGGAATCTTCGGGCCAAAAACCAAACTTTCCTTACCGATGAGGCAGTCTACTAGCATTTTCCAGGCGGAAGTCAACGCCATCGGGAAATGTGTAGAACTTATTCTCGAAAGGAACTATCGTAACCAAAACATTGCCATCATGTCAGACAGCCAAGCTGCACTTAAAGCACTTAACTCATACACCATCAGTTCTAAACTAGTATGGGAGTGTGTGTGCAGACTAAACGAACTGGGCAAAAACAACAATGTAAAACAGGCCATGTTGGTGTCCAAGGCAATGAAGAGGCAGATTCCTTAGCAAAAACAGGTGCAACAACACCTTTAACACCTTTAAGGCCAAAAGACTTGGAATAAACTCCCTAAGCTAAGACAGGCTAAACTACTACTTGGGAATTACAACCAAGAACGTTTTAAGTCCTGTATAAGCTTAAGTAGAAATAATCTAAGAATAATGACGGGCATCCTCACTGGTCACTGCAGGCTAAGAAGACATCTCAGAACATGCAGATTCTGCAACGCTCAAGATGAAACACCGGACCACATTATTGGTAGTTGTGAAGCTCTAGTGCATCAAAGACGTAGGTTACTGGGACGTCACCAGATAACAGAGAGCGAATTACCCTCTCTAAAAATACGCCAAATACTTAAGTTGCTCAAAGCAACAAATTTGGAGGAAGAGCTGTAAAAGAGCAAGCTCATCTGGCTCTAATAAAGGGGGGCACAATAGATCTCAAGGTCGCAGTGCAAATAAAAACCCCAGATTTTTATTCATTCATTCAAATCAGTGATTCAGTGAATCAGTCAGTTACGGTTTTCACGATCTTAGGCGTCATACATTTCAGGAACCACTAAATGCTAAGGAGTTGAAATTTGGTGAGGCGACTGTGCTCGCCTAGCTTAGCAAATATTGCGAGTCTGAAGTTTCTGACGTTATTGGTTCCGAAATTAGAGGGGGTCGAAAATCGCTTGAGTTTGTTTCTGTATAAAAGGGTAGCGCACAGAACTTGGCTCGGCACTGTCGTGCCCTTTCATATTAAGCTTGAAAGAAGATTAAAACTTCTGTAAAAGGTCGGCAACTCTGGTGTTTTGTGGTGGGCTGGTTTTTATTTCCCTTTAAAATAAAACTCGATTTTTTATACTTCGTTATAAAATTATATCTTTAATTCGCAAAGAAAATTATTCAAAATGGTGTCGTGTGGAGTTTACAAATTAAAATGACCTTTTCTACATTATTAAAGGTTAAAAAGTATAAAAAGATGACTCTGCATAATCGAATTCATTAGACATTAGTTTGACAAGAAGTGTCACATTGGGCTACTCGTTGGGTTTTTAAATATTTAGTTCACAATGGTGGTGGTTTTACGTTTAAAGTGTTAAACACAATTTAATTTGTAAAATAATAAATGTACATATTTATGTAGTATATCAAACATTCTCCGCCCCGGTGAACGATGTTCGCAATCTAGTACCGGAGCCGCCCCTGGTAAATGCCCTCTTTGCACTTGCTGCACTACGGTAATTCCAAGTTAGTTTTTTCGTCGACTTTCTTTTGATACATGTAAAGAAAAAAAAACTTTAGTTAACAGAACAAACAAGAGAAAAACAATTCAAGGACAAAACAACAATAACAGTTATGAACATGCATTGACATCTGCATGAATTCTTCGTTCCAGTTTTCATATATTCCAATAGAGCTTTCCGAACTGTTAGTGAGAATACTGTTTACAATTTGTTGGTTTGTATTGTTATTGTTGTTGGTTTTAATGAGTGCAAACAATTCTTCGAGGTCATTGATGATCTTGCCAAAGTAATTCCGAAATTCATTCAGATCGGTTCGCGCGTAGTAAAGCTCGTGATTTTCATTAAACCTTTTTTTATAGGTATTTCTCGTTTCGCGTTTGTGTTAATTATTATAATATTAAATATTAAATTGGTAGCGCGGTTGCCAATAAGATTTATTTGAAGAGTAATTAATTCAATGTGTTTTTTTTTTGTTTTTTAAGTGAAAAAAAAAACAATTATAATTATGATTATAGTTGACAAAAGGTGTTTGTGAAGTGGATGCTGTTGTTGTGTTGCTGGTGCTAAGTTGCTGTTGCTGCAATGTTGCTGCTGTTAACTCTGCATACAGCGCGGAGTGGATTGTGTTGATAAGTGTTTTGTTTTGTTTTTTTTTTTTTGTTTTTCTTTTAAATTCATTTTGTTTTTATATTATATTTTCAACAAATTTAATTTTGGTTTCAGGTTTTAGTTAATAATTTTAATAATAATTTCAACCAATTCGAAATTATTTCCCCCTTTTATTGTTTTTTGTGTGTGTGTGCGTGTGCTTGAGTGTTTTTTTTTTTTTTTTTTTCGGTTCGATTTTATTTTTCGCGTCGGTTAATTTATTTGTAAATTGAGTGTGTGTGTGAATTAGGTTTTTATTGTTGGGTTTTGCAAATAATTTGCAAATGGCTGCCATGTTCGGTCAAAATTATTTGATGACGTCATATCGGTGGGTTTTGTTTAAATTAAAATTTTCAAAGTGATTAAATTTAATAAAATAAATAATTAAATTTTGAGTGAAGTGTGTTATAATTGATTTAATTTTAATAGGGTGTGCAATTAATGTGTTGTGTAAAAGTGTAGTGTTGAATTTGCGTTTTGTAAAAGATGAAATGCCGTCGGCAATTCGCTCCGACGGGAAACGAACTTTGTAATCCCGACGGGGTTTGACCCTTTTGCAAAAATATTTTATTTATATTTTTATTAATAATCATTAAATTTCATGGATTGTGTGGTGTTGAATAGGTATTTTAAAATTAAATTTTGTGTTATTTATACTTCATGGTTTTGTTTATAATAATTGTGTTGTGTATTTTAGTATGAATAAAATATATTTTGAAAATAGTATAGCTACTAAGTTTTTTTTTTGCGATTTTTTTTTTTTTTGTTTAATATTATTCCTTTTTTCCATAATATAATATTTTGTTTCAGTTGTTCAGTTTCGATTTAAATTTCTGAAAAGTGGACTGTATGCTTTTTTGTGTGTTGTGAATTCTTTTTTTTTTTTGTTAATCATTTTTTTATAATTGCGTGGAGATTATAATTTTTTTTTTAATTACCATGATTTAATTTACATTAGTGTATTTTCTTCGTTGGATTTATTGCTCGGAAGGTAGCAGATTTTGGTGATCGGACGTTTCATAGTTCCGGTTTTCGTTTTAAGGGTTACGACTAGAATTAATTCATCGGCTCCGGGATGCGTTTCGATGATTCTGGCGAGGATCCATTGAGCTGGTGGAAGCCTTTCATCTTTTACCAGGACAAGAGCTCCGATTTTGGGTTCTGCTTCTTTTCTTGTCCATTTGGGTCGTTGTTGTAGGCGTGAAAGATATTCTCCGCTCCACTTACGCCAGAAGGAGTCGACAAATACTTGAGTCCTCGTCCATCTATCGAGATAACTGACTCGTTCTATAGCTGGCAAGTTTCCTTGAGGAATGGATAAGAGGGGTTCGCCAATTAGGAAGTGTCCTGGAGTTAAGACATCTAGGTCCTCTATGTTGTCCGACAGAGGGCACAGAGGCCGGGAGTTCAAACATGCTTCGATCTGGGTAAGAAGCGTGTAGAGCTCTTCAAAAGTTAACCTTTCATCTCGGACGGTTCGTTTTAGGTGATGTTTCACTGATTTCACCCCAGCTTCCCAGAGACCACCAAAGTGGGGAGAAGCAGGGGGAATAAAATTCCAGTTGGTTCCTGAGTTGGCTAAGATTCCTGCAATTTCACTCCAATCATGCTTTGCTTGTTGTAACATTCGTGCTAATTCTCTATTAGCTCCCACAAAGTTTGTGCCGCAGTCGCTATAAATTTGTGCACAAATGCCTCGTCGTGCCGTGAAGCGACGAAAAGCTGCCAGAATTGATTGCGTGGTCAAATCTGATACTGTTTCTAAGTGGATAGCCTTCGTGGCTAGGCAAATAAAAATCGCAAAATATCCTTTGAACGTTTTTGCTACTCTTCCTTTCCATGCTTTTATGTCTATAGGTCCGGCGTAATCCACTCCAGTACTGGTGAATGGCCTAGACATTCGTACTCGTGGTGCTGGTAAGCTGCCCATGAGCTGTTGCAGAGTTTTTCTTGTGTGTCTAAAACATATTGGACAATTATGGATATATCTCCTTACGTGCATTTTAATGCTTATAATCCAGTAAGTCATACGAATGTAAGCCGTAGTTTGTTGATTTCCTCCGTGTAGTGTTTTGTTGTGAGCATCGCGCATCACAAGTTCAGTAAAATGGTACTTGGGTTTCAGAATAATCGGGTGTTGCTGGTTGTATGAAAGCAGTGTATTCTGCAGTCGACCACCAACGCGTAGTATCCCATTACCGTCAATGAAAGCGTTGAGTGAGAGTAAGGATTTTGGTATTGCATCCTTATTCTCATATTCGCTCAGTTCTTCGGCGAACATGAGTCTTTGTACTGCCTTAAGCACTAATAAGGTTGCACAGTGTAGTTCTTCGGGGGTTAATTCTCCTGTCGTTCTTAACGTTTCTCTTTTCTTTGCCAGGCCATTTGTCCGAAAGCGTAGACAGAAGGCGATTGCTCTGGTGATCTTTGAAAGCCGCGAGCATCTTATTATGCTTTTGTTGATGACATCATCTGCTGCATCAGCGTTAGTGTGCATTGTACTTTGACTGAACGTTTTTCTTCCTCAGTATCTAGTGTAGATGGCTGCTCAGGTACTTGATAATGCCAATTCTCCTGCAGAAATGACGGGCCTATCCACCATAATTCCTGTCCTCCTAAAGCTGACGGTGAGACGCCTCTGGATGCAAGATCAGCTGGGTTGTGATCTGTTGGGATGTGTCTCCAAATGTCGCAGCTTGTCAAACGTTGAATTTCTGCAACTCTATTGCTGACAAATGTTGTCCATTTAGAAGGTTGTGCTCTGATCCAGGCCAACGTAATCATTGAATCTGACCAGGCATGTATTTTGGCGTTGGATAAACCGAGAACTTCTTTCGTGTAGTTGAGCAGAGTGGCAAGTACAGCAGCTCCACAAAGTTCGAGTCGTGGCAAACTGACAGTTTTTAAAGAAGCCACTTTGGTTTTTGAGATTAGCAGGTGCATATGGATATTGTTTGAGCTATCAAGTACACGTATGAAGACTACTGCACCATAAGCCTTCTCAGACGCGTCGCTGAAGCCGTGCCATTGGTGTGTGTTGTGCGTTCTAATCCACCTTGGGATTTTAATGTGTTGTATGGTAGGAAGTTCTTTGCAAAAAACTTGCCACTCTTCTTTCAAATCTGATGGAATTGGTTGGTCCCAATCAGTTCCGCGGCACCATAACTTTTGCATCATGATCTTTGCCTTAATCACACATGGTGCGATCCAACCAAGTGGATCAAAAAGTTTGGCGATCGCCGAAAGCATTGTTCTCTTAGTTACTTCTTCATTATCGTGTTGGAAATTTTGGAAGGAAAACGCATCTTCTTCTGGGTGCCATCTTATACCTAAGGTTCTGACATGATCTGTTGATCCAAATGGGAGCTCGAAACTTATCTCACAGTCTTCTTTGGGTAAGTCTTGTAGAAGGTCCTTGCAGTTGGACGTCCACTTCCGAAGTTTGAGCCCAGCCGATGCCAGTAAATTGCAGGTTTCATCGCGTTTCATCCGAGTATAATCGATGGAATCTCCTCCACTGATGAAATCGTCCACGTACATCTCTTCCGTGACTGCAAGTGTTCCTTTTGGATACTTCTCAGCTTCATCCTCAGCGACTTTGTGTAAGACACGGAGGGCCAAATATGGCGCACAAGCCGTGCCAAAGGTGACTGTTTTAAGTTTGTAGACCTTTATGGGTTGATTCGGGCTTTCTCTCCAAATGATGAGCTGATAATATTGATCCGATAATTGTACGAAAATTTGTCGATACATCTTTTCTATGCCAGCTGTTATTGTAAATCGATATTTTCGCCAGTTTAGAATAATGTCGACAATGTTTTTCTGCAGTTTAGGGCCTACCATCAGGTGTTGATTAAGTGATGTCCCATCATTCGTTTTTGCAGCTGCGTCAAAGACGACCCTTAACTTTGTGGTTGAACTAGACTCCTTGAACACAGCTTGATGGGGCAGGAAGTAGTGATAGTGTGATTTCAAGATTGAGTCTTCTAAACTCACTTCCTCCATGTGGTGTAAGCTAAGATATTCCATGATACACTGGCTGTAGTTCACTCGCAATTTCGGATCCTTTTCAAACCGTCGTTCCAGAGATGAAAAGCGTCTCATTGCATTTTCCATGCTGGACCCGAGTTCAGGATAAAGTCCTCCTTTGAACGGAAGTCTAACTTCGTATCTTTTATCGTTTTATTAAAATGCTTTTCACAGGCGATATCCTCCTCTGATGGTTGAGTCACGAATGGAGTTTCTTCAATCTCCCAAAATTTTCGTAGTTGAGTGTCGAGATCAACGTGTTGGAAAAAGGTTCGAATACCCTTTGGATTTGCTTCAGGAATCTTTCCTAAGACAATCCATCCTAAGTGAGTGCTTTGGGCAATTGAAGCAATTTCATGCTCACTACGGATTATTTCCGGTAGAATAATGTCAGTGTAAACATCCGAGCCAAAAAGTAGGTCAATCGGAGCAGAAACGCAAAAGTTAGGGTCTGCTAACTGTAAACCAGTTAGGTGTTCCCAAGTGTTGGCTACCATTTTGTGGGCCGGAAGAAGGCCAGTCAACGACTTAAAAATAAACGCCTTGGTGGCGCTTTTAAACGTCGAATGCTTGGACGTAAAATGTAGGTCAACGTAGTTTTGACTGGTGCCGTTGCTGACCTCCCCTAACCCTGATACCTTTACAAGTGTACTGTGTCTTGTAAGATTTAATAAATGTGCAGCAGATTCAGATATAAAAGTGGCATCTGAGCCTGGATCAATTAGAGCCCGTAAATCTGAAAATCTCCCATCTCCAGATTTTACCCTAACAATTGCAGTAGCCAATAAAATTTGCGTGCCATCGAGCTGGGACGCATAAAAGGTTTTTAAGGCCATCTGCCGACTCTTTGTTTTGAGCCGTTTGATCAAAAAGAACCTTGAGATGAGAACTCACTAAAACCCTCTTATGATCATACCGTTCTTTTGATAGATCCCATGCCTTTTGGTAATTCCCCATACTTAGGTCTAAATGCTGCAATAGCCGTTCGGCATCTCCACTAAGACTCTCCTTTAAAAAATGCATTTTTTTGAATTTCATTCAATGCCGGGTTGTTGTGCACGAGAGAAATAAAGATGTCGTGGTACGAACGCTATTTTGTATAAGACCCCGAGAAAGTTGGGGGTTTTATTGCAGGCAACTTCATGAAATTAGTTTGTGGAGTTTGTACCGGTTGAGTCAACACTGCAGAGGGACTTGTTACAGGATTTATAGGGGGCGCAGCAGGAGCAGGTGGCGTTATTTTATCCAGTGCATCCATCATTTCACTCCGATAATCGAGATACGTATCACGGATTTGCTCGAACACTGCTACTAAATCTTCCTTTTTTAATGTCTCTTCCAGCTTCCCCCCACTAACAATTTCCTCATGGTATCGCTTAGCATTAATTAAGTTAGCTTCTAAAAGCTCTAAGCGAGTTTTCAAATAATTGCTTGTGCGACGAGCCTGGCCTGTTTTTTTAAAATTTGAGAAGTCGCGCTCTATCTGCGCCAATACTTCGTTTTGTAATTCCCCAAAAGACATGGTGGACTTTTGTTTATCAAACGTAATAAAAAAAAGAGCAAAAAAATACTTTAAAAATGAGGACTTACTTGGTGTGCCTTCGATGGAATGGTGATATAAATGGTGATACAGCTGGTGGTGGGTTGCACGTCGCGGGAATCCCGATTTGCACCGCACAAAATGTTTTTAATTGATTATATTTCAATTGATTTCACAATAAAATTCTTTTATATTTAGTTTTAGTGTTTTAAGTTTTTTTTTTTTTAACAGTTTATAATATATATATATAATTCTATTTTTTTTACTTTTTGCACTTTAAATAATGTGGTGGGCTGGGTTTTATTTACCTTTAAAATAAAACTCGATTTTCTATACTTCGTTATAAAATTATATCTTTAATTCGCAAAGAAAATTATTCAAAATGGTGTCGTGTGGAGTGTACAAATTAGAATGACCTTTTCTACATTATTAAAGGTTAAAAAGTTTAGAAAGATGACTCTGCATAATCGAATTCATTAGACATTAGTTTGACAAGAAGTGTCACATTGGGCTACTCGTTGGGTTTTTAAATATTTAGTTCACAATGGTGGTGGTTTTACGTTTAAAGTGTTAAACACAATTAAATTTGTAAAATAATAAATGTACATATTTATGTAGTATATCAAACACTGGAAAAATTTAAATGCAATGGGAATTGGTAAACAAAATTCAAATATCGATGAAAACTTAGACCTAAATCTACTAAATAAAAATTTTACCACTTTACCGTTTCCAACTCTAAATTTCGAATCGACTAGTTCCAGTGAATAACCAAGATAACTCGTCAAATCAAACACTTGATTTCACGTGTGTAGATGATATCGAAATCGTTTCATGCGTGATGTCTATAAAATATAATGCAGTGGGTTTTGATCAAGTTTATCCCAAGTTTGTAAGGATTATTCTCCCAGTGATACTATACTCCTATCATTAGTGAAAATTTTTAACAATATAATATTAACCATTAAAACTGCTAAAATTTTACCATTTAATAAACCAACAGTAAGGAATACCGACCGGTTTCTATTCTACCATTCATATCCAAAATTTTCGAGAGAGTCCTGCAGAAGCAGATAAACGCACGTATTTGCTCAAACCATTTATTGTCTCCAATGCAATCAGGATTTCGAAAAGATCACAGCTGTATTACGGCAACAATGAAAGTAGTGGAAGACATAAGAGAATCAATGGATTAAGACGAGGTAACATTTCTGGTGCTTCTCGATTTATCAAAGGCTTTTGACACGGTCAACCACATAAGCTTGTGTAATAAACTTTCAACTTCGTTTGGATTCTCCAATTCTGCGGTAACCCTTATGTCGTCTTATCTTAATTTTTGGAAACGAGCTGTTTCAGTAGGACATAGTATATTAGAATTTCTCTGGAATAGTAGCGGAGTCCCCAGGGATCAATCTTTGGCCCTATTCTATTCTCAATGCATGTGAATGAAATTCCATCCATTGTGCTATTTCCTGTACACATGTATGCTGATGACGTCCAGCTTTACAAAAGTTGTTCTCTTGTTATGATAGAAGAAGGTGCAAAAGCAATAAATAGTGAACTAAAGAGCTTATCCATATGGTGCGCGAAGAATGGTCTCTTTTTAAACCCGTCAAAAACAAAATGTCTGATTATAAGCAAAAAGTTGTTAGATTTCTCCTACTTTCTAGAAATAAGCTTAAATGGTTCAAAAATTGATTACGTTGAAAAAAACAAAACACCTCAAAAAACGCGTATGCTGCTAGCGAAAACACCTATTATTCCCATTTTTTGCTGTAGCTCACTTTACTTGCATTTTAAAGCTTCACTAGTTTTAAGATTATTAAGTCTTAAAGCTTCAGCATTTCAAGGAAATAAATCTTAATTTAAACTAATGTTCAACTTAACGATGGCGAATAATTTTGTTTTATCAGTACTACATACTTACTTTTCAAGTACAAAATTGCCCTAAATTCACATTGTACTACAAACTATTACAAACCGTTCTGTTATAAAATACAATTTTATAATTTATAATTATTGTTGATAACAAGTATGCTACAAATAATATAACTTAAAAAAAAGAAAAACATTACCTTTTTTTTGTATTTGCTTAGAATAATTAGAATTATTTCCATATTTGCATTTTTTATGATCAACTTCCGAATCAGTGTCATGCATATTTTTCCTTTTTAGTTTCTGTTTTGCGATGTCTTCAGATGACGTAATTGACTCCAAACAAAAGATATCGTCATTGTATTCATCTGAAACTATATTTTTGTTTGCATTATTTGACATCTAGATACAAATTTGTCATGACCTACAATTTATCGAATCAGAACAAATGTCAGATATTTCCGCCGTATCCAAATTAAATTCCAAATTAAAATCATCAACTCCATGGTTTTCCACAGCGTAATCAAGGAATGAATCATCTTCTAAAACTGAAAAACAGAAGGTCATTTTAATAGGCTCAAACATCACACTCAGAAAGGATTATTGTTTTACCTTTATTGGAGGCCTTCATATTTGACTTCGGCACACATTCTGAGTTTAATATAGTTTGAGTTTTAGTGTCAGTTGAGACAAAGGGTGGACTTACTGAAGAAAGCTTAAAGGTTTTCTTTAAAAGGTGATACACAAATTATATATATTACAAAATTATTAAGTAAAAAGAAGAACACATATTTACATTCCTTTGAAGAGTCGGTTTAACGGTAGCAACACTCTTATATTTATCAAGCCTCTTTAAAACAGGGTTTTGAGTTATACGATCAATAAATGATGAGTTTTGTCTATCATATCGAAATTGTAGTTGTTGGGTTTCTTGCTTAATCGAAGTGGTCGGGAAACCTTTTAGAAGTATTAATTTTTTTTAAATTAAAATATTAATTAATGTATACAATACTTACCTTTATTAGAATTTTGAACCTGTGCAGGTATTCTTAGCACTTCCGTGTTAATCTAAAAAAGAAATATATAAGGAATTCCGTTATTTCTTTTATGAATTTTCATGTGAAGTGCTCAGTCTGTTTTCTCCAAAGTTTAGGGCTTTCGTAGTCAAAAAGATTAATTAATTTTTTATGAGTGGTGTTTTGCTTGTAGAGCTAAGATTACTAAATAAGGAAATAATTTTTATATGCGATATAGGTACTATAGGACCTAATTCGAACTCGAGATACCAATCAAATATGACATTACGATGATAGAGAACACGGAAATAGTGGGTCCCGCAATTCCGTCTGTCTGTCTGTATGTCTGTCTGTACCTCGGCTCACAGCCTAATCCACTGAAGCGACTTTCTTCAAACTTGGAGTATAAGATTTTTGGGTGAATCCCTAGAGGAGAAATCGAGATTTTTTTTTTAGCTCAAAAAGTAACGGTACTTGTCATACAACCATTTTGAAAAAATGTATTTATCTCAAAAACGGCTCTAACGTTTTTTTTTTAGAATTTTGAACAACAACAACAACAACTTAAAGGTGCTACCACCAATCGCTTACGAATTAATTTTAGGTATAGCTATAGCTATTTCAAGGGGTGCCAAGCCCTATCATCAGTCTCCTTTATAGTAATGCTGAGCTTTAATCCAGCTTAATAGCCGCCTGTACTTCCGCTAGGCTAAATCGAGATATAGAATTTGTATCTCGAATATTATTAACTTTTATATTGAGCATTTTAATAGCTAAAAAATGAGTGAGATGAATCATATTATAGCTTGAACCAATTCACTTGGCCAACGCACATAGGGGTATTTATCAATTTTAGGCGGACAAAATTATTTTTTTGGTTCTTATTTATCTAAAAGTTAAAGGCCATACATTTATAGTAAAATTTTGTAAGTCATGTTATAATTTAAAAAAAAAAAAAAAAACGAAAAAAAAAGAAGAATGAGGTAGTGATAAGTAGTAGTAGGTTGCCTTTAAATTTATATCCGGGAACCTGAGGAACCAAAGTAGACTAAGAGAACCTATTGCATAGTCTATTAGCATGATTAATTTTATGAAATTTTATCGTACATCTTGATTTTTATTTACTTTTAAAAAATAAAAAAAAAAATAATAATTTGTTTATATTTTATAACTTATCAAAAATTAAAAATATAGGGACATAGATATCAGTCATTTTATATTTATTTATTACTTCTCACTGAAAACTTTAATTGTAATATATTTTATAAAGCCGTAGGTTCCTAAAGAGTTTTCGAAAAAATACAAAATATTTTTTTTGCGAATTTGTGTATGAAATGCTTACAGAAACTACCGGATAAAAATGATAGAAATTAGAGAACGGTTCTGTGGAAGGTACTGTTACCAAGGTTTTTTTTTTTAATTTAAAAAAAAAATATGTATACTAATTTTTGTTTTATAAATGCTTAAAAATTAAATAAAACTCTAATAAGTGTCAAAAATGTTTAGATTTTATTTAAATGTATTTGTGTTTATCGGATTTCAAGGGTATTTTGTTATTATGGATAACAAAATCAGAAAGTCACTAACAAAATCAGAAAATAACTTATTTGATGTAAACTCCGTTTTAAGTGAGAAGTTGCACTTAGTTGGAAAATTTTGTTACGGATTTGTATAGATAAAGGTTACATCTTCATGAAACCGTTAACTAGAATACGTAGAAATACGTAGGTGTAAAATTTAACTATTCACGAAATTTGATGTTTTTTATATATTTTACCCCTATTAACTAACTTTTAATAAATTTATGAAATTCATAAAATAACTTTGATATAAAACTTCAAATTGATCATTACTAACCTCTATTTTAATATTATATACCAATTTTATTTTTAATTACAACACAAGTTACTAAATTAGACACTCAATGAAATACTATCACAAATGGATCTTGTATCTTAGTCTGAAAACAGTTAACTTTAGACCGATATAGTAAACTACCAGAGAAGACAATCAGGCTAGAAATAATTGGATAATGCTTGGTGACTTTTCTAATTTTATTCTAATGTTTAGTTTTTACGATACGACTTATGTGGTTTTTCTTATTTTGTCCGCCTAAATCGATGAAATACCCCTATAAGCAACGGTCGGGTTTCGCAGAGAGGATTTAAGAGTACAAAAATGTTTTTTTTTTTTACTGTGAGCGAAGCTATAAACAAAATTCACCCTCCTTAGTGGTTCAGTATGTTCGCAGCAGCGATAATGACATTTTCTTTCAGTGATTTTTGTGTATCTTTTAAAATTAAAGAGATGAGCAGAGAAATTTGAAGAGACCTGCGCAGTAGAATGGCCAACTAATTTTGCTCAAGCTATAAAGGCGTAAATCGGGGCGATTACAAAGTCAGGATGGCTGAATTGTAGCACTAAGAAAGTAAAGAGATAAAAACAAACAATCGAATAACCTGGAATATGTAAAAGGGGAAACTGACAGCCGGTAGGTAGATACATAATTGAATAATACAAAATGAAGAGTCAGTTGAATCCTGACCGCAGTATAATTTGGACGTGTTTAATTCAGCTAGTTAAATTTACAAATGTAAAATGGGCATTTATTCTAAAATGATTAATAAGATCGATTAAAATATCATATTTTTAATTTAAGTAAGTATTTTTTTTTTCTTTTTTTAATATTTACTTCATTTGTATGTGATATTATTATTACTTTTGGTGTCAACGCAGCTTATCCCAGGACAACTGAACCCAAGACACTTCATCCCGCGCGATTGGTACCAAGTCCCAAATGGTCCCAGGACAACTCGTCCCGGAAGTAAAACTCATCCCCAACGAAAAATAAAACTTAGAAACTTAAATTATTGGTTTGTGTATTTGATTACTTCCGGTTTCGTCCAATCGTCCGTTAATTTGAATTATTTTTGAAATGATACGTGAATTTATGCAAGGGATTTTGGGAAGGGATTTTTCGGGAACAAAAAATATTAGATTGACGAATATATTCAACATCCGTTAATTTAAATGTTTTTAAAATGGTAGGGACGTCAATTTTATGGTTATGAATGAAAAAAAATATTTTCAAAGCAGGGTAGTTCATAAAAATGACAACTTCGTTGTTTCTTGATCGATTTCAATTAAACTGGCACAGGTTATAGCTGAGACAGAGTTACGAAAGAAAAAATATTTTCAAAACAGGGTGGTTCATAAAAATGTCAACTTCCTGTGGTTGATCAAAATGTCAACTTCGTTGTTTCTTGACCGATTTTGATAAAACTGATAAGAGTTTATAGCTGAGGGTTATGAAGAAAACAAATATTTTTAAAACCGGCTGGTTCAACAAAATGTCAACTTCGTTATTTCTTCGAATTCATTGAAATTGACGCAGGTTATTGCTGAGATCGAGTTACGAAAGAAAAAAATATTTTAAAAACAGGGTGGTTCATAAAAATGTCAAGTTCGTTGTTTCTTAAGCGATTTCAATAAAAAATGACACTGGTCAGGTCAAAGCTGAGACAGAGTTATGAAAGTAAAAAATATTTTCAAAACAGGGTGGTTCATAAAATGTCAACTTTGTTATGCCTTGAGCGATTTCAATGAGATTGACACAGGTTATAGCTGAGACAGAGTTATGAAAGAAAAATTATTTTAAACACCGGGTGGTTCATAAAAATGTCATTTTCGTTGTTTCTTGACCGATTTCGATGAAACTGACGAATGTCATAGCTTAGATAGAGTTATGGAGAAAAAAAATATTTTCAAAACAGGGTGTTTCATAAAAATGTTAACTTCGTTGTTTCTTGACCGATTTCGATGAAACTGACATAGGTTATACCTGCGACAGAGTTATGAAAGAAAAATATATTTAATCTCTTTTTACTTGCGATAATGTACACATAGGTACTATAGGACAAGTATTGGATTCTTGAAAAAGAAACTTTGCATACACCCAACCTTGCACATACCCCAAATCCTATAGTGGGCCAAGGAGGGGGGGGGGGGTTGCAGGGGGATAGCATGCCCCCCCTTACATACCTCACTTTTTATACGCCGTAATGCTGAGTGCTAGCATTGTATATTCATATACATATGTAAGCAACAAAAAAAACTAAAATCTTATAAAAAAGTAATTTTAGTAATTTTAAATTTTCTTAAATATTAGAAGACATAAATCAATTTGGTTTTTGTGTTCGATTCAGAATTGATATTTGCATTGATAACAAAAAGCCAATTCAGCGCAAAATTTTACAATTTTGAGAAAAATTGGTCTACTTTTTTTTCCATTTTTTTAAACGAAATTTTGAGTTTGCATGCAATTTTCTTAAAAACTGTTGACAAAAATAATTTAATTTAAATGTATGATTATACAACAGATTTCTGACTTTCAAAAATGGTACATTACTTTACTGTAGGTGTTGCCGTTGATTTTTAATATTTTTTTCCAATTTAAGTCATTTTTCTAAAAAATTCCCCCTACCTCCTAATCGGGGTGAGATGGACCCCCCTCCCTTAGTAAAAAATGCTTGGCGCCAAAATTAACGTAATCGTTCCAAAAATGGAATTATATATCAACTATTCCTATAAAATAAATTTCTGTTAGTTTGAGGATAATGTTATTGTCCCTTGAATTTCAAGGGTTGGACGTATGTATTAGTTTACATAAATCGCCAACAATCTTCTACACTTTTTGTTTCCTCGTATCAATTTTATTTTTATCGCAACTTGAGTTTGTGGAAGAAAACATTTTGAAGTTGGTAAAAAGGCTGATCAAGTTTTTGTATCTTCCAAATTTTATCTTAGATGGTAGAGATGGTAGAGGCGCTGAGTTAGCGCCATATATCAATGCATAACCCTCTGACATCTTGAAAATGCACTTTAAAAACCAACCAAATAAAGAAGGAAATAGTTTTATACTACTCCAAATTTTCTTCAATTCACTCCAATCTATAGCTAAACAAATTAAAATAAAATGCACGACTGAGTCGCACGAACCTGCTCTTGTAGTAAGTTTCTTCGAATTTTAAAGATCGAATGTAATATGTATAAGTAATATAATTTAAAATAACATATAATGTATAATGAATGTATTTATCCATTTAATAGATTGAAGAATAAAAATTTTAATATGGAAAAAAAGCATGAAACACGTTCTATTGACTAAATTAGTATTTAAACTGTTCAATCTCTGAATGGAGAACGCCATCTCAATTTTTGAAAAAAAAAATGGATTTATGCAGAAAATATTTTAAAAACCGTTGGAGCAGTTTTCTTAAAAAATTATTTCTTATATAAAAAATTACTTGAATTTTTTATAAAAAAAAATTGGTATGCCATTTTTAAAAATATAATATACAGCTAAAACCACAATAAAAAAAATTCATCAACTAATTTAAAAAAAAAATCATTTCAAAAACAAACTTTTAAATGCTTTTTTTTTTAACCCAAAAAATATTCGTTTGAAAATATTTGTATGCACTATTATTCACACTTTAGAGGACCCTTAGAGTAAAAATTTTGATCAAAACTGGTTGATCGGTTAACGAGAAAGTCGAAAGTAAATAAAACGTTTCTATGGCACGTACCTTTAATAACGGCTTTTGATACATTTTTTTTCGGGCTAGTGATGATTTCTCAAACGTCATAACCCCAAAAAAACAGATCTCCATAGACAAAATCCCCAAGAGAAAACCGAGCAAAGACGAATTCCCCAAACAAAAATCTTTAAAAAAATCCCCAGGAGAAAATCCCAAAAAGAAGCTGTGCAAATAGTGAATCAAGCAATAAAATCTTGCGCGCGATTTCAAGACTTCTTTTTTAAGAAAATTAAAAAAACATTTTTTGGTGCGTCTTTACATTTTTTTAATAAAAAATACAAACATAATTCATAATAATTTGTTCAAGGCCCAATTTCAATCAGTATGTAAGTATTTAGTCTTAAAAACTTAATTTTCAAAAGTCAAATATTACTTGTTCTAACGAGTAGGAATAAATATTTTTTTTGTTTCATATATCTCATTTTTAAAGATCAATATATTAGCTTTACAGCTCTACAACAAATTTATACCACCTTTGTTGGATTCCAGCAATTCTATTTCTTTAGATTGAAGGAGAAACTATGACCGACTGAGTACATTAATTACCAACTGCAATATCTGCATCAACTTATAAAACACAAAAAATATATTGATGGAGATTATGGGATCTTTGGAAATAGTGGCAAAAAAAAATATTTATTTAGGACGACCTTTTCCAATTCGTTCGATTGAAATTTTGTTTTTTGGAGACAACGTATGTTTCCCTTTTTTTCTCCATAACTCTATCTAAGCTATAACATCCGTCAGTGTCATCGAAATCGGTCAAGAAACAACGAAGTTGACATTTTGATGAACCACCCTGTTTTGAAAATATTTTTTTCTTTCGTAACTCTGTTTCAGCTATAACCTGTGTCAATTTCGATGAAATCGCACAAGGAATAACAAAGTTGGCATTTTTATGAACCACACTGTTTTAAAAATAATTTTTTCTTTCATAATTGGGTCTCAGCTATAACCTGTGCCAGTTTCATTGAAATCGCTCAAGAAACAACGAAGTTGACATTTTGATGAACCACCCTGTTTTTAAAATATTTTTTTCTTTCATAACTCTGTCTCGGCTACAACCTGTGTCAATCTCATTGAAATCGCTCAAGGCATAACGAAGTTGACATTTTTGTGAACCACCCTGTTTTAAAAATAATTTTTTCTTTCATAATTTGGTCTCAGCTTTAACCTGTGTCAATTTCAATGAAATCGCTCAAGGAATAACGAAGATGATACAGTGAAAGCTCCTATTGCGGACAACTCCCTTAAGCGGACAATCTTTTTAGGCGGACAAATACTCACGACCGTGGATCTTGGATGTAAATTCCATACATTTTATGATCCCATAAGCGGACACTCCCTTAGCCGGACGCGGACAAGAATATTAGCCGCGATTTGTTAAATTAAATTCCCTTAGGCGGACAAAACTTTTTTTTGGTATGTAAATTTCAACGATTATTTTTAGTAATACTTTTACATAAATGTATTCTGCATTAAAAACGGTCCCCCTGGTTTACAGCGACATAGATGCGATTTCAACAAATTACTGTCTGCGATCAAATTCATAACGGATTTTATTTCTGCAGCTGTAGTCTGTTTTTATATCTTTATTCTTGTATCTTCATGTTCATTTTTAGTTTGAATGAATTTCATGGCTTGTAGGTGCAAAAATGCTTCATGATGCCACAAGTTTACGCAAATTGGATAAAATTATCTAAGGATTTTGCTGCGAAAACTTATACAAATTTATTTGGATAAACTTATACAAACGTCATTGTGACTTTTAGAATTAGACGTGTTCAGATATATGACAGATATGATGTCTCAGAGAACTAAAAATAACTCTGACCGTGATCTGTAATTATTGCATCGCGATTAGTAAGCGATAAAAGTTGTGAATTAAAACGTACTTTATAGAAAAAAGTTATTAATTAAAACGTAGTTTATATAAAAAAAAGAGTTGTGAATTAAACGTAGTTTATACAAAAAAAAAAATAAATTAGGACGTCTATATTTACTGAACGATTAGGAAAGCTGGCTAGTAAATTACTAGCCGATAAAACCCGGCGTTGCCCGGGTCTTCTTTAGTAAAACCTTATGACAACCAAATATCGACCAAAAAGATGATTTAAAATCAGCACTCGAAAAATGTTCAGCTTAAAAAGCCCTACACACCATCCATGTTACTTGTCAGGTAACATTGACATTTTTTTGTCAGGTAACATTGAAAATAAGCCTCCACACGTATCAATGAACATTGACAGTTATTTTGCTAAAATTATGTGTGTGGGTTGTGTGGGCTTGCATTTGAATAAAAATGTAATGTACCTAACTATGTACCTACCTGCCTGCCTATAGTGTAATTTTAAGACAACTTTGAAAATCAGACTATTTGTATGTTAGGTTATACCTACCTCCCGTTACCACCTGAGGAACGAACGACCGTGAATTTTGTTAGTAACCACTTGACAAAGAAATTAATAATATATCAATGAAAAGTTAAATTTTTCCATCTTCTCTACCATATACCTACCCTATATTCTTAAAACGAAGCATTTTTTCCCAGCAAGGGTTATTGCCGTCTATGAAGAATAATTCCCTGCCAAAAACCGAAATAAATTTTTTACCATCCCACCCATCACTTGTCAACATCAAAAAAATTTTACCACTTGTACTACCTAAATAAAGTAGGTACCTATTAAAATAAAAATAAATATGTAGGTAGGTATTACCTAAAAAAAAAATTTTTGAGCCGATTCTGGAAATCAGATCCCTCGTTGCGCACGTTCCTGTGTTCTTACATTACATTTAATCTTCATTCAAAATCTCTAACCTTGAAAATCCGATCATTAGAACTCAAGGTGTAAATTTAGCTTATTTGAACGTAATAAGCACCCCCACATCACCTTTGCTTACCTACGCCCTTGACTGTGTAGTTACTCAACAAAAAGAATTAGAAAAACAAATGTATTAGTGATTCAAGTGCCCCCTTACCCCTTTTTGTGCCCGCCCTTGCCACTAAATAAGTTCGTTTCCATTCACCATCACCCATCGCCAAACCAACAAATTTCAGTCTTACCTTAAAATCCAACAGTTAGAAATCACGTTGTAAATTTAGCATGTAATAAGCACCCCCCATCCTATTTATGTACGTGCGCCCTTGATTGTGTACTTAGAAAAAGAAATTGAAAAATAATTTGTATTGGATACAAATGCCCCCTGCCCTTACACCTCCTTGTGCACGCCTTTGCCTCTAAATAAGTTCGTTTCCTATACCACACCACACCAACCAAAACCGCCAATCCAACCAATTTCAGTAGAAAATTTTTTTCCTGCTGCAAATATTACCTACCTACTCGTTCGTTTCCTATACCACACCACACCAACCAAAACCGCCAATCCAACCAATTTCAGTAGAAAATTTTTTTCCTGCTGCAAATATTACCTACCTACTCTCATTATCTACTCCACTCATTTTTTAGATACTACGCTATAGAGAAAATCCCTGACTTGTTTTTTTTTTTATATGAACTTTTACACAAAAATAATATATCACCACGACTCGTCGTCGACGGCGAAACACGAAAACAGTCTCTCAACTATCTCGCTCCCACCTTTACCCAAGGCACATTGAACATTGATCTGAATTGTTTTCTTTTTTTTTTTTTTTTATTTTTTGTCGATGGAAGATTAACCACCCCCACCCTTCACTTATCCACATCAAAAAATTTTTTACCTAGCCATCAATCCTACCCAAAAATAAATTTTTTTTGAGCCGATTTCATAAAACCAGCCCAAAAACCAAAAATATGGATTTGACGAACCGGACAGTTACCATAACCAGTCAAATCTGCCATAAAAAGGCAGTTTTCCATGGCAAAATAATTCTCCCTTATAAATAATTTTAATAAAAGAGAGTGTGAACTTTAAAAATGTAAAAGAATATTGTTCGAGTAAAATACCTACATGCCTCTGATTATTTTCTTTTCCATTCAACATCAACCATCAATATTGCGTAATGCGTTATTAGAACGAAGTTCTTTAGTGCACGGTTTGTTTGTAAATCCAAGAAATCGGCAGAAATTTACATCAGATGGTGGCGCAATGGGATAGGTAATTGCTTCTTTTTCGAAAGGTTCGGCGTTCGATCACTGCTGGCAAAAAGTTTTTTTTTTTTTAATTTTTCATATAATTTGTATTTTTCTCGAATTTTCGTTGTCATTTTGCAAAATAAGTAAATTATTTCACTCATTTAACTATAGTCGCGTACAAATTTACATACAATCAAGAAAACAAATTCGAAACGATACCTATGTAGTTATCGTCCAAAAAGCCATCGTTTTAACGATAGCGTTTTGATGATAATCAACTTAAATGAAGCAAATTTTTGATCCTCAAAACGTGATCGTCCAGACGATAGTCATTTTGTGGGTTACTTGAAGCAGGACTAGCGTCGAAACGTTATCGTTGGGTGATAATCGTTTTACGGAATGAGTCCCCTGAGCAATCCCTTCCGATTGTTTATGTTACACCCCGACTCCACAGGAGATAATTCATTTCAGAATGTTCATCGTGCCATGAAATATCTTGTGCAGACGCGATATCTGATCTTATGATCTATTTCTGATATTTTCTCTTGAAATAGAATTTGAAAGATGGTTGTTTTTTGTTGCTTTTTGTCTAGAAATGTCATTTTTTGTGTCATACGGAATTTTTTCGAAGTCAAAGTTTAATTTTCTTGGGCTAGAATACAATAACCGAAGAGTTACACATGTATCTGCAACAAAATCAACCATTAAACTCCCATGCAGTCGAGGTACGAAATGAAATATCATGACATGATTTGCCCGGGGAAGATATATGAAAATGTCTTGATATGGATATCAGATATTTAGTTGAGACAAATCTCCTGTGCAGTTGGGGCGTTATTTTTATATGAACTTTTATTATGCCTATAACTATACACAAATATAACCTAGATTTGCCGCCGACGGCACCACGCATATACACATGGTTTGAATTGTTTTTTTTTTTTTTTTTTTTTTTTTTTATTTTTGAATTTTCTCATTCTCCCTCGAAAAAGTTGTTTTCCCTAAAAATGAAATTTGGATTTTAGTATGAAAATTTTTGGAATTTTGAAAAAAATATATCTGGTATTAAATGGATATTTCATCTTTCTAAATATGTAATCAAAAATAAAATCTGACAATTAGAACGAAAGCTAAAAACCAGTTCCAAATTGGCTCTTTTTCACATTTCACGTGGACAACGAACAATTATGCCCATTTTTCAAGATTTTTGTGAAATGTTTTATCGAAACTTTTTAATCTAAAACCCTCAGATTGTGTAGCTTGTAGAATTATGATTTAGATATCAATTTAAACGTTAGCTTTCGAAGGCACTGGCAAAAGAAAAATCAAATTTATAGATGCCATCCAGTAAAAAGTTGTGAGGGCATAAAAAGATTAATTTTGTCCTTGATTTAAAAGATCTATCGACTAAAACTAATTTGAAGACTGTGCCCTCTCCCCTTTAGAAAATAGTTTTTTGACCTTTAATCAGAAAACCCCCATTTTACCCTACTAAAAATTTGAATTTAAAAAAATTCCGTCTAAGTGCGCCTGTACATAAAATTCTCTATTCAATAAAATTTATTATATATTTTTATCATTTACAGTATAACCTGTGCAATGATGAGTCAGATGAATGAATGAGGGAGTCAGTGACCGACCTTTCATTTATAACATTTTGGCCCCTTACCCCTCTTTGTGCACGCCCTTGTGTTTCATTGCATTTAATCTTCAATCAAAAACTCTAACCTCGAAAATCCGTGTAATTACGGGTGTTTTCATAAAGTTCTGACTAACCGATTTCTGCAATCAGAAAAACGAATGAAAAACTACTTTTTAAATGTAAATATCACCTCTGTTCTGATTTTCGTTCCGAATTAAAAAGAGTGTTCTGAATTTCGAACGAATTCGGCTTGGTAAAACCTTTTACCAGATCTGGGTGTTTAATAAAACTTAAAAAAAGCTGTAAACTGTGCGTTGTTAGTATTTCTTCCCCTAGTACAAAAGAAAAAAAAATAGTTTTTAAAAATGTAATGTTTTAAAAATATCTTACATTTTTAGCTTTACGAATTCAAATTCGACAACCAAAAACGAATCGAATTGAAAACTTCAAAATAACTGAGTAAAGAACACCTATGTTTTTAAAACGAAAGTTTTTTACTGAAGCGAAAATCAGAACAGGGGTGTATTTGTTTTGGTTGATGATTTTAAAGTATTTTAAAAATAGTTATTAAAATCGAAGCAGTAAAATGTAGGTGTATACATTAAGAAATAGATAGTTTTTTGTTATTTTTGAAATCGCAGAAATCGGTTAGTCTGACGTTTATGAAAACACCCTATATACCTACATAACAAAAATAATAATTTTTATTAGTGGTGCAAGTGCCCCTTACCTCTCCTCGCACCCTTTTTTTTTGCATTGAATTTTCTCTTCATTTAAAAACTCTAACCTTGAAAATCCGACCATTTAAACTAAAGTTATAAATTTAGCCAGTTTGCATGTAATACGCATCCCCCTATCACCTTCGCGTACGCCCTTGATTGTGAATTACTTAGCAAACAAAAATAGAAAAATAATTTTAGTAGGGGTACAAATGTCCCCTTACCCCTCCTTGCGAACGCATTTGCCTCTAAATAAGTTCGTTTCCATTCACCATCACCAACCACCCACCGCTAAACCAACCAATTTTAGTAGATTAGATACAAACATTTTTTTCTGCTGCAAATACCTATTATACCTACCTACTTATACCTATACCTACTCCACTCATTTCTTACTACACTATAGAGAATACCTACCGACTGTTTATGTTTTTTTTTTATATGAACTTTTACCATACCTTCCTATACACAAAAATATCACCACGATTCGTCGATAGCGAAACGCGAAAACAGTCAACTCTACTCACTATCTTGCTCCCACCTACCAAGGCACATTGCGCATGGTTTGAATTGTTTTTTTTTTTTTAATTTTTTGAAGATGAAGAATAATTCGCTGCCAAAAAACCTACATACAAATTTTTACCACCCCACCATCACTTATCCTCATGAAAAAATTTGTACTTAACCTAAATAAAGTATTAAAAAACCAACCACCCACCGCCAAACCAACCAATTTTAGTCTTACCTTAAAATCCAACAATTAGAACTCAAGTTGTGAATTAATTAAGGCGATTTGCATGCAATAATAAGCACCCCCATCCTATTTACGTGCGCCCTTGATTGTGTAATTTACTCAGAAAAAAAATTTAAAAATAATTTTTATTAGGGGTGCAAATGCCCATTACCCCTCCTTGTGCACGCCCTTGTCTATAAATAAGTTCGTTTCCATTCACCATCAGCAAACACCCACCACCAAACCAACCAATTTGAGTAGACAAACATTTTTTTTCTGCTGCAAATATTATACCTACCTTACCTACTTATATACCCACTCATTTCTTACTGCAGAGAGAATCCCTACCCGTTGATGTTTTAATGAACTTTTACTATTACACAAAAATATCACCACGATTTTTCGCCGGCGAAACGCGAAAACAACTATACTCTCTAGCTCGCTCCCACCTACCAAGGCACATTGCACATGGTTTGAGTTGTTTTTTTTTTTTTTTTTTTTTTTTATGAAGATTTTTACCATCACTATTCTCATCAAAAACTTTCCCTAAAAATAAAAAAACAAAAATATTGCCTACCTAAAACAACTTTTTTTTTGAGCCGATTCCAGAAATCAGCCCAAAACAACAAAAAATATGGATTTGACGAACCGGATAGTCAAGTTACCGGAACGAGTCAAATCTGCATCCGCCACAAAAGGCAGTTTTCCATGGCAAAACAACTCTTCCTTATAAATAATTGAGCTTGAAGTAAATGTGAACTGAAAATCTAAAAAACAGAATTTTGCAAGAAAAATACCTACATGCTTGATTTTAGAAAATTTCCATACGATTTTTTTTTTGTGGTAAGTTTTTAATTTGTTTATTATTCTGTATTTAACAAATATTTTCTTTTCTGCTGTATCCATACCAGATAAGTAAAATTTGTATTATATCTATTTTTTAAAAGGGTATTTTTGATTGTTTGTGAGTTTAGTGGAAACATACAGCCAAACTGACAAACAAAAAAAGTTACTCTTTTATATAATAGTATAGATTAAGGTAGAACTACATATAAAGGTTCTTTCAAACCAATGCAAATCAATCGTTGACGAAGTCGAAAGCAACAATAAAAATAGGTAGTTGTCAATGAAAACAACTTTAACAAACAATACGAATATATCGCATAGGAATATTTCGCATTGGTTTGGGAGACCCTTAATAGTCAGAAGCTATCTAAAGCAGATGGTATAAACCAATGAAAAGTAGAATGCTGTGTCTACGTTCTGTAACTCTCACATCGCAAAAATCAGTCGAGAAACGGTGAAAAATGGAACAAAATTCATGCAATTGGTTTCAGTTCTCATCGTTTCTAGACCAATTTTATCGAGTGTTACAGAACATCATAGACACTGAACAGTTTAAATCAGAATTAAGCCATTATTCACTCTTTCTCTTTTCTTCGTCCTTGTCTCAACAAATTACAGTTTCAATTCCGTTAGGTGCACTTGGGGCGTTCTTCACTTCCGAAAGCAAAAGTTAACGAAAATCAAGAAACCGACAATTTGGTTGCATCATATGATTTTTTGTATTCTATCATTTCCGTTCGATCACTGCCGTGAACTTGCGAGTATATCATTCAGTCATTTAATACAGAAATAATGTATTCACTTATTTAATCCCATTAAGTTTGATCTAATGCCACATTAATCTATTTAGATTAAAAGCTCATTTTAATCCAAGACTGAATAATATGGCAGCTATAGTTCTACCTTAAAACGCGGCTCGTGTACCTATCTAACATTTTTGTATCGTTCCGAGAAATATGTCTCCGATTTTGCGTTGGTTTGGGAAAGGTACTCCGTTTAAAAATAATTTCAAAATCTAAACACGTCTTATCTTTCACACATTTTACGTTTAATGTTTGACGTTTAACGAACAGCTGATTCGATTACGCAGCATTTATCCAAATGAATAAAAAGGACGTTGACGCAAACTTTTGCGTAAACTTATCTTTTTACACAATTGGTAAACTTATCTCGTTGCATGAATACCCATATTATACATTTCCTTACATAACTATTTTTTATTTTTTCCCTTGGACGGACAACTCCCTTAGACGGACAAAAGTTTTACGACCGTCGCTGTCCGGCTAAGGGAGCTTTCATTGTATTTTTAAGAACCACCCTGTTTTGAAGATACATAATTTTTTTTTATAAACAGGGAAAATTATGAATAAATGTATGGAACACTTTTTTATCATTTTGTCAGGGAAATTTCAAATATTCCTCGCGAGCAATCGGTTCATGCATTGGCTTTCGTTTAATTTATATTTTTATTAAAAGTTTCGTTGGGGGATGAGTTTCATTTCCGGGACGAGTTGTCCCTGGGACGGGTTGTCCTGGGACCAGCTAGGCGTTGGGACCAGTTGCGCGGGATGAGGTGTCTTGGGTTCACTTGTCTTGGGACAGCCTATACCCAACCCTTACTTTTCCATCATTATTTTTGTATTATTATAGTAGGGGTATTCATGCAATAAGATAAATGTATGAACTTAGTAATTGCGTATAGTCCAGTCAACGAAGGAAAAATAAATGAAATAAATCGTGTAGTCTGGATTATTTTTTTAAGTGGTAGGGGCGACCCCCAGGTACAACATACTAAAAGGGCCGCGAGCTTAAGACAGGAGGGGGGGAGGTTAAGGTCCCCTTTTGTACTATTTCGTAAATATTTTGAAAACCAAGATTATTAGCGGAAAAGTTTACACTACGATATGAAAGTAAATTAAATTTTCTTCAAAATAGGTTTTCTTCATATTTTTGCTAGGAGCAATACTAAGAGAGATATGGGGGGTACAAATGTCAGAAAATCTGAAAAACCATGTTAATGCGTTAAAAATTTAACGTTTTTCGATGAATTAACCCTGAAATTATAGAAAAGGTAAATACGTACCGACTCATGATAATTCCATTGACTTGATGAGAAAGAATGTATGGGGTTAAAGAAGGTGGCGAGAGTTAAAATATCCTTATTTAATTTATTTGTTACAGTGTTTTTTGTGATATGAAAAACAATGTATCTTCAAAGGTAAGAAGTATGCAACGTATTTCCAAGTTATTGACCAACATTTAAAACATAGTTTAAAGAGATATATTAAGAAAAAAACTTGCTAAGGAGGGGGGGGGGGGGGGTCTAGTTGCCCCCATTTATACGGGAGGGACCATTTTCTGAAAAAATTGGATCAAAGTGCATAAATAATCATTTAAAAACCACGGAAACATCTACAATGCTATACAATAGGTTTTTGAAAATTAAAAAACCTATTTTATTAATTCACTGCTAAAGCAAATAATTTAAGTTAAAAGTTTTTGGAAAAAATTGACTTTAAATCAAATATTAAAATTAAAAAAAAATAATTTTTTTTTCAAAATTTGTCGTCATAAAGTACTAGATTTTCGTTTAGTATTTGACACTGATTTTAATCCTTTGGTGAACGCTGAAAACTAGATGGCTATAAGTCTTTTAGTTTAAGAGAAAATTGAAAATTATGAAAGCTACTACTTTTTTTAGAAAATTATTTCTGTAGAGTAATTAGTACATTGAAACGGTCAATGTTGTAACAAATAAAAAAAATAAGTTAAAAAAATCATGTAGTCTGGATTACATTTTTAAGTGGTAGAGGTGACCCCCAGGTAGGGGTCACAAATTTCATTTATCGCAAACAAAATGACAGAAAAAAAAAAAACATTATGGTCAACTTCGTTCAAATCTAGAGCTTTGCTGCATTGAGGTAGCCGTATGAAATAAGCTGTGAGTTGTTATTTTGTTGTGAAATTGTTATTTCACCTTGTAAAAGGACTATGTAAGTAGTCGATGTCCACTTTTTGATAGATGAAATTTGTAACTCCTATATTTACGAAATAGTACAAAAGGGGACCTTTACCCCCCTCTCCTGGCTAAAGCTCGCGGGCCTGGGCTGGGGACTTTTAGTATGTTGTACCTGTTGTACCACTTAAAAATGTAATCCAGACTATATGATTTTTTTAACTTATTTTAGTACTTTATGACGACAAATTTTGAAAAAAAATTATCATAAGTTAACTTTTTTTTATTAATTTTTTAATTTTTGATTTAAAGTCAATTTTTGTCCAAAAACTTTTAACTTAAATTATTTGCTTTAGCAGTGAAATAATAAAATAGGTTTTTGAATTTTCAATGTTGTAACAAATAACAAAATAACTAGACCCCCCCTCCTTAGCAAGTTTTTTCTTAATATATCTCTTTAAATTATGTTTTAAAGTATTGGTCAATAATTTGGAAATTTTCATATTTTCTGACATTTGTACCCCCCATATCTCTCTTAGTATTGCTCCTAGCAATAATATAAAAAAAAACCTATTTTGAAGAAAATTTAATTTACTTTCATATTGTAGTGTAAACTTTTTCGCTAATACACTTGGTTTCCAAAATATTTACGAAATAGTACAAAAGGGGACATTTACCCCCCCCCCTCCTGTCTTAAGCTCGCGGGCCTGGGCTGGGGACTTTTAGTATGTTATACCTGGGGGTCACCCCTACCACTTAAAAAAATAATCCAGACTACATTTTTTGAGTCTTCGTTGACTGGACTAGTAAATGTATGCTTCACTTTGCATGAAGGCACCTTTAAAGCAATTTGCGTATATAGCATAAACTCTCAATATTAGTTCCTTGATTTTAACTCGCGTAAATTTATCTCCTTTGCGCAGCAAAATCATCGCGCCAACCTATTAACTCTGCGTTTATAATTGTCCATACAAATTTTGACATTTGATTTACGAAGTCGTAAACTTATGCAGAATACAAGGTTTACGAGGCAAATGCGATTTTGCATGAATACCCCTAGTATTGTTGCGAATTCGCGTATTTATGGGTGCTCAATGAAAGGATTGCAGAATAAATTAAAGATTATTGAAAATAAAAAAAAACAGGTTAACTTTAAGAATGACTTTATTCGTCTAGCTCAATCTGTCAATTGATGACAGGTAATGTTCTTAAGATGTATTTTTTTTCTTTTTAATTTTTCAATTTTAAGATGTTTATAGCAATTTTAATTTTACTTATACCGCAACATTTAAACAGTTCCGCTTATGGCAGCATGTGACTCTCATAATACTTTTCCATAAAAATTTTAAAAATTCCCTGTTCTGCTTAGTTCACGTAAACTGATTCTGTTTTCACATTACGATGATGCCGGGTGAACAGAATATTAATATAACACTTTCTAACAATGAGCAAAACGTGAATTTAACCAAGATAAACTCCCTTAATTCAGGTTTCTTAGTTTGTCATTTGAATGCACAGTTTGTTTGGGAAAATAGACGAATTTCGGGATCTGTTCTAGGGTACAGAGGTTGATGCTGTTGCAGTTTCAGAAACATGCTTTAAAAGTGATATAAATGATCAGTACGCTATGAGTGGATATAAAATGTATAGAGTCGACTTGATCGTATTGGCGGTGGTGTAGCCTTGTATATTAAGGAGTCTTTGAAGAGTACAGTCAAGTAAAATTCTCCACCTTCTGTGTCCTTTTCAATGTTTATGCAGCGGAAATGTATAGACCCTACTCTTTTATCGATTTATCTCCAATAATACATTCTTGGAAGATAGTTTTATGTTTTTGCAAAACATAATTCTTTGTGGTGACTTTAATAGCAACATCTTAGTTGACAATAGTTTGATAGACAGCATGAGAAAATTCAATCTGCATCCGGTAAATGTTACTTTTCCAACTCATTTTTCGCGCAAGACGAGAACCCTTCTTGATCTGTTTTTTGTTACCGACCTTAACAATGTGATGTTGTACGATATTTCTTTCCTTCGATTTCTTACTTGCTAGGCCAATAGTCAAGTTTCAGTACCGTGATTTCAATTTTTTGAACATGAATGTCTTTGAATCGGATATCAGAACAATCCGATGGGAGGATGTGTGTTATATGATTTCTCCATGTGAACAAGTCAAGTTTATTGAAAATAATTTGGCCAGTCTATTTGATGTTCATGTTCGTTTTAAAACAAAAAATGTTAAATATAGTGAAAACCCCTTGTTTACAAGGGAAATCCGTAATTGTATATCTCAAAGAAATCATGTCTATGCAAATTGGAAACGTTTTAGGATAGCCGAGGATCGTCAAAAATACCGGCAGCTTCGTAACAAATGTGTTGGCCTTATAAATGCTGCAAAGACCAGATGGTACTCGAATCATCTCAACATTTCGCAAAGCAGCCGCAAACTTTGGAAGAACCTACGTGAAGTGGGTATTGTAAAATAAAGGTCAATGAATTTAGAAGTTGATTGTAATGAACTAAATAAGTTATTTATATCGTCAGTTCCTCAACCTACATCTTCGGGTCGTCCTCTCGTACAAGTTCAGACAATGTCATCTAACTTTCAACCTTGTTTCAAGTTAACAGTTCTTCCTGAGATTGTCGTGGAAAGTTTAATTTCAATTAAATCAAATTCCCTTGGTTTTGATCAACTGCACCCTACGTTTGTAAAAGCAGTATTGCCATTAATTTTACCATTTGTTACCTTTACTATTAACTCAATTTTTACCAAAAGTATCTTTCCGTCTCAAGGGAAGTCTTCTAAAATCATTCCAGTGCCTAAAAATCGCACTGGAACAGAATTTCGACCAATATCGATATTACCATTCTGTTAAAATAATAAGACGATTGTCGAGTAAGACGTAGATTATAAAAAGAAGTTTATTAAAAAGCTTGTTCTTTATCTTACAAGGGTTGAGGTAAAAGTGAAGGTAATGTACAAAAAGAAAGTTGATAAGAGACTGAACATATAACTGAAGCTTTACATTTTACATTTTTTAATATTGATTAAGTTGTAAACAGAATAGTGAAGTTTGGAATTCAGTACAATAATTAATTCAGTATAATATTTTAACACATTCCTATTGAAAGTGCTTCAGCGATTGATGTACAGACAAATAAATCGTTTTCTAAAATCAAATAATTTTTTATCACCCAAGCAGTCTGGATTTCGATCGAATCATAGCAGTATTACCACGCTTATAGATGTGGTGGAGAAGGTAAGGATAGCCTTGACCGATGATAAAGTCACGTTCTTGGTTCTTCTTGATTATGAAAAGCAATCGATACCAATGATCATGACATCTTGTGTCAAAAACTATCATCTTGTTTTCGATTCAGTTCCGATGCAGTTAAGCTTATATCTTCTTATTTATCCGGGAGGAAGAAAGCAGTAGTGTCGGGAACTAGGGTTTCCGAGTTCCTTTCGCTATTGCATGGTATATAAATCTTTTGAAATTCAAGACACTGTCTTTGTTATTTAACATTGTGCAGACCAAACAGCCATCTGTCCTCTACAAATATATCCAGTTTTTGTCGTCTAATCGAACCAACCAAATCTCTATTCCTTCATTTACCTGTCTGACTTCAGAGCGACAGTTTTTTACTTAACGGGGTTCGGCTTTGGAATTCTTTGCCGCGTCAATTAAGGAGAACGGAAAACTTAAAAACGTTTCAGAAGAATTTATTTGAATACCTTTCAGTATAAAATCGATAAAAAAAAAAAATTATGTTTCAAATCATTAAAACTGAACCATTTTATGTTTCAAATCATTAAAATTAAGCCATTTTATATTTCAAATCATTAAAATTGCACGATTAAGTTGATCGGAAATCAAAAAATGTTCAAAATTATAACATTTGGGTACATGCTGCTTTCGCGGATTAAATTTTCATTTAACATTTTATTCTTTTTAATTAAATTTATATTGCTTCATCTTTCTTTTTACCTTTTTATCTTTTGTCTTTTATTTTTTTTATTTTTTTAATCTTATTTTCTCTAAATAAATTAAATATTAATTTATTAAATTCAATTATATTTTAAATTTAAATTTTTTATATCTATTGTTTTCTCATTATAGGTTTAAGTAAAATCAATAATTTCCAATACCATGGGGACCTGCGGCGTGCCTACTCTACTTAACTAAACAATTTTCGGGCTCCTTTGACGTTAGATGATTTGTTATGTCACGCTTGCGTGACCCAAAAACCTATGCCAATGTTAGACTTTACCTCGCATTTTTACATGACAAACCGAACAACACTTGTATTGACGGGAAAACTAGAACAAATCTAGAACTTTTAATACTAAAAGAAGGCCTTCGTACCGAACTATTAAACCTAAAAAAAATTTTAATTCAATATCATGAGTATTTTAATATTTCGCCCCTCAATGTCGCTAATGACCATTCTGCTTACGCCAAATTTTTTGAATTCAAAATTAAGGTCACATGTTACTCCAAAACAATTTTTTCGGAACTAGTAGCATCTCCTACAAACAGACGTCTCAAAAATTAAACAATCATGAATTTCTGTCTATTTGCTAAATTTCTGTCTATTTACTATCAGAATGTACGAGGTCTCCGCACTAAAACTATTGAAGTTTATCTAAATTCCCAAAAACTTCCATACAATTTATTTGCTCTGACTGAAACTAACTTTTCTGAAGATATTGCAAGTAGCGAGATTTTTGCCTCTGAATTTACGGTTTTTCGAAAGCATATTTTGGTTCCGGCTAGTTCCAATTCAGTCGGTAATAAGTCTGTGGGCCGTGGAGTTCTCTTGGCAGTCCACTCTGATTTTGATGCATCGGTGGTTACTATTCTCAATATTTTAGACCTTGAACTAATATGTATTAAAATAAACTTTACTAAACGCAGTATTTTCATATTGTGTTGCTATATTCCTCCGAATCAACCCACAATTGAATATGAGCGTTTTTCGGATACAGTTGATTTTATTGTTGATATAGCACACCCTGAGGATGACTTCAATCTTTCTCGTCTGATTTGGACTAGTTCTGACTATGAGATCTATTTTGCTTCAAGCAATGCAATCTCAGAAAAAGAAATATTATTCACTGACCGCCTTTAAGCTTCTGGCCTCGTTCAGATTAGCAAGGTTAAAAATAACTTAGGAAGACAGCTTGATTTAATCTTTTCCTCAGATGGCGATAACACTGTCGTCACGAATAGCAGTCATCTTCTCTCCAAACTCGATGGCTATCATACTCCTATCTCAATCATTTTTATTTACGTAAGCATCAATATCAACCCTGACGTATTAACACAGCGTAAATTTAACTTTCGTAAAGCTAACTTTGAAAAATTGAATGATCTAATTGGTAGGATAATTTTCGATTTCTTATCTGATTACAATGCCCATATTGATATAACTATCGCTAGATTTTACGCACTGTTATTAGATTGTTGTTCTCAATCACTCCCAATGCTTTCTCAAAAAAACATTACATCCTCCCCTCCATGGTTGCCATTCTGACAGATAGTCAGGCGGCTGTGCAAGCAATAGCTGCGACTTCAGCTTCATCAAAACTGGTCCAGCAATGCCGGGACGAGCTCGCAAGTCTAAATGTTAACCTTAGTGTCACCATCATCTGGGTTCCGGGTCATTGTGGCATTGAGGGTAATGAGCGGGCGGACGAACTGGCCAGGCAAGGATCAGCCCTTCATAACTCACTTGCGGAACGAGTTAATATTCCCCTAGGGGTTATGAGGGGCAATTTATTCTCAAATTTCCTAACAGAATCCAATCGGAGGTGGGGCAGTCTGAGCAACTGTATTATATCTAGGAAGATGTGGCCCACTTATAGTAAATCCCGAACAAAAGATCTAATCTGCAGATCAAGGCATGACATTGCCAGGATCGTTGCAACCTGCACTGGCCACTGGCCAATAGGAGAGCATGCGGCAAAACTGGGCATACCTTACAATACTCACTGTCGAAGTTGTGCGGATCAGCAGGAAAAGGAAACAATAGTTCACTTCCTCTGTAAATGCCCTGCTCTAGCCCAGTACAGAGTAAAATCCTTTGGACATGCCTTTTATGACGACCTTAACGAACTTTCCGAAATAAAGATCAAAGACTTGATCTCTTTTCTTAATGCAACAAAATGGCTTTGAGACGACGAAACGGTAGCCTTTGCATCGACCCCCTTCTGATCCGCTAGACTGCTAGTATGCAGACTTCGAGTCTGGAGGGGACACGGGCAGGGTAACCGTAAGCTTGTAGGACGTAGTGACTAGTTTGACACTAAAATGTCTGACACTGAGCGGATGGCCTCCTGCCAGCTTCTACTAAACTCTTCCATTAATAGGTTCCAACGAGTTTATGGTATCAAAACGGTGCTTTTCTGCGCTAATTGGGTCAACGAGCTAGTTGTTCGTTGGCCGCCATTTCTACCTACCTACCTACCCTCCATGGTACAACAAAGAACTTCGATCTCTTCGCAATAAACGGAATAAGCTGCGGCAAAAATTCCTGAAGTCCAGGTCTAACCTTGATTTTTCTAAGTACAACTTAGCTTATAATAACTTCTCGGTTCTATGTGAATCCCGATATTCAAGATATCTTTGTCAAATGCAGACTGACATTATCTCTAACCCAAAATTGTTTTTCCAATTTATAAATACGAAAAGAAAAACTGATGGTTACCCTTCAGTGCTCAAATTATATAATTCTTCGTCAGCAGATCCAGTAACTATTTCCAATCTTTTCGCTAAAGTTTTCGGTGCAGCTTATTCTCGTGACAATACTGAGGCCGATCTGAGCTATTTTAGTTACATGAATGGCTGTTCTCAGACCTCATAAGCTTCCATTAATATTGACACATCTTCAGTGATTAATAAGATTAAGTCGGTAAAAGATGATTTTTCATTTGGACTTGATGGTATCCATTCTGTTCTGTTGAAAAAATGTGCTACTAATTTAGCACAGTCTATTACAGCCCTTTTCCAATTGTCAATGTCAACTAGAATTTTTCCTCAGCTTTGGAAAGAATCTTTAATTATACCAGTTCATAAGAAAGGACCAAAAAACGATATTACTAACTATAGACCTATTGCAAAACTCTCATGCATACCAAAGCTCTTTGAAGGCATTATTTATGACAACATGTTCTTTTTTCACCCAAACAACACGGGTTCCTTAAGGGCAGTTCCACAACCACAAACCTTATTGAGTTTGTATCTACAACCATTTGTGCTTTAAAAGAAGGTAACGAAGTTGACGCAATCGCTACCGACTTTAGTAAAGCCTTCGACAAAATATCACATAAAATTATTTTATTTAAACTTAAAAGCACCCCTCTTCACTTCATGGATTCATTCTTATTTAGCCAACCGTCAATACAACGTCTTATTTAGATCGTGTTTATCTCCTCCATCAGCACAACGCCTGGCGTCCCACAAGGAAGTCATCTGGGTCCACTTATTTTCGTTTTAACCACAAATGTTGTTGAACAAATTTTGTCCGATACTTATTTACAAATCTATGCAGACGACATGGGAATATGTAAACTAATCACAGGCATCAAAGATTCGCAATCACTTCAAACTGACTTAAACAATTTCTATATATGGTGCCGAAAAAAACCTTCTTGAACTCAATATACAAAAATGCCAAGCCATAACCTACTCCCGAAAACGACTTTCGTCATTATAGAGAAAATATTTTATTAATAACGAACCAATTCCTACTGTCACTTCTATCCGTGATCTAGGTTTAATATGTGACACCCAACTTAATTTTCGCTCCCATATTGATAACATTATAAATAAAGCTAACTCCTCTCTTGGACTCATTAAACGTTGGTCTAAGAAATTCTCCGATCCATGTCACTAAATCCCTATTCATGACTTTTGTCAGGCCACTTCTGGAATATTCATCTCAGGTCTGGTCTGGTCTCCATATACCCCAAGTCCATAGTAAACGAATCGAAGCTGTTCAACGAAGATGTTTACGTTTCGCCTAAAGTGGACTTGGTTGGAACGATCCATTCAACTTGCCTCCATATGAGGACCGTCTAAAACTTTTAAGCCTACAAACATTACATACACGCCGTAACATTTCTGATATTCTATTTGTTCATCAGTTATTACCTAGTAACATAGACTGTCTAGGTCTCCTATCAAAGATCAATCTCAACACTAACCCGCACCGTGTTCGATCTGTAACCTTCTTTCGACTTCAACACCATCGTACCGATTACGGGCAAAATGAACCCCTAACAAGAATGTTGGGTAAAGTCAATAATTGTAACATATTCGACCTTAACTTGAGTTAACAGGTATTGAAACATGCCCTCCAAGAGCTTATCCTCCTCTCCTGATCCTGATGTTATCTATAAATTCATGATTTATTTTCAGATCAAAATATTTAATTGTTAGATTTAAGATATTTCGGTATAGTTCCAGTCAATTTTTATTTAAGAAATATTTCCTTCTTACTGGCTGAACAGAATAGTGACGCAGACGGAACTGGAGCCGCAGCTGGAATAGCTGTCAAAATATTGAATACAAGCAAATTCAATGTTGCGAACACAACGGAACGTAAACGTATACGGAGCTGCAGACGCAGACGGAAGAGTTCACCAACTTTTAACTTTTCACGTACGGCACTTTTGACGTTTTAAATTGTATGAAGAAAAAAAAAAAAACTTTTTGGGTCGGAAAAAAATATTGTGGTTATTTGTATCGCGAAAAAAATTATTTATTAAAAGGAAAATTATTGGAAACAAAAATGTGAATTCTGAGCTTGTACACAATAATATTCTTTTGTTTTTCTTCAAAATACAATGCCAGATACCTCCAACTAGAGAGAAAATTCGTGCGGTACAAGATGGATATCTTAGGGCTAAGCGAAGTAAGATGGTTGGGATCGGGCAAGTATAAATCACCATCGCGTAACACTGTGCTGCTCTATTCCGGAAAACCTCAAGGAAGTGCTCGGGAAGCAGGGGTTTGGTTTGCTGCTAACCAAAACTGCTATCAGTAGCCTAATTTTATGGGAGCCCCTTGGAGAAAGAATCATAAAAGCCAGATTTGGGACTAGAGTACGCCCTGTCACCATCATACAGTGTTACGCCCCAACGGAGCTTGCGTTCGATGAAGAGAAAGAATACTTCTACAGTCGGCTAGGAGCCGCCTATAACAACACACCGCGCGGAGATATCAAAATGGTAATGGGAGACTTGAATGCTAAGTTTAGCAGCAGCAACGATGGACTCAGACATGTGATGGGGAACCAAGGTGTTGGCAGTTGCAACGACAACGGTGATCGGTTCATTGATTTCTGCAACGCTAACGACCTCGTAATTGGTGGCACAATGTTTGAGCACAAGACGTGTCACAAAATTAGCTGGGTGTCGACGGACAGACAAGCAACCTCCAACCAAATTTAACCACTTCGCCATTAGCCGACGTTTTAGAAACAGTCTCTTGTATGTTCGAAACAGAAGAGGTGCCGACATGGGGCTTGCTCGTGACCACCACCTAATGATAGCTACCGTAAGACTTCGTACGGCTGCAGTTCGGAGATCCAATGGAACACCCGAATGCCCAAGTTTAACGTCGATACTATAAAGGATCCCTCAACACGCCAGCAATTTAGGGATCAATCTCACGAAATGAGAACAATCAGCAGCACAGAACCCGACACCATCGAAAACCACTGGAGTGCTGTGGAAAATGCTTTCATTACAAGTGCTGAAAGAGTAGTCGGTCGAGCGCAAGGAAGCAACAACACCTGGCTTTCTGAAGAAACTTGGGTAAGGATCAACGAACGAAAACAAATGAAAGCTCGCTTAACAGCTGTACACGGAGAGCAAAGAAACGAGCTGGAATCTTCGTACCGCACGAAAAAGAGAGAGGTTTACCGCAGTGTGCGACGTGACAAGCGTAATCACATCAACACTTTGGCACAACGCTTTGGCACCTGCAGCAAATAGGTGCGATAGTAGAACCGTCTATAGCATAATCAAGGAACTGATTGGTTCTCGCAATTCGAAACAACGCCTCAGCTCGGATGAGGAGCAACTCAGAAGGTGGAAGGACCACTTTGCTTCGGTTTTAAGCCGATTAACCGATAGTACTGTCCAACAGATACCTAATGAGCTGCCCGAACAAAGTGCGAGAACTGGAGGAGGATTCGCGTTTTGCCTACTGTAGCCAAAATAGTAGCAAAGATTGTCCTGGAACGCATAAAAGAACACCTAGAAGCGACACTCGATGCCGAACAAGCAGGATTCTGCGCTGGATCCTCATGTATTGATCATGTCAACACCTTGAGGATCATAATTGAACAGTGCGTTGAATATCGGTCACCACTCCACCTGCTGTTCATCGATTTTGAGAAGGCTTTCGACAGCGTCAACAGAGAATTTATCTGGCATGCTTTACGCAGGAGGGGTATCCTGGATAAATTAATTGCTATTATTAAGGCAACTTATGAAGGTTCCAAATGTCACGTTCTGCACGAAGGTAGGTTGTCAGAAGAGTTTGAAGTTCAAAGCGGAGTCAGACAGAGCTGCATACTGTCGCCAACATTGTTTTAATTGGTAATAAGCGATGTCCTACGCGCAGCCCTGACAGGAAACGGAGGAATTCGATGGACTCTGACATCCTACCTGAAACATCTTGATTATGCGGACGACGTATGTTAACTCTCTCATAGGATCATGGATCTTCATCAAACGACAACAAGGGTGGAGAGAGAAGCAGAAATCGTGGGGCTAAATATCAATATCGGCAAAACAAAAATGATGATCCTCTGAACCCAGACATCTTCTCTTATAAATATCTCCCAGCAGCCGGTAGAGAAAGTACAGAACTTTCAATACTTTGGAAGTATTATCTCTACCGAAGGCGGCAGCAGCAGCAGCGAAGAAAATAAGGATGAACATTTGCAGCGACATCAACAAAATTATTCGCGACCAAGAGCCAAAAGGAGAAAAAGGCAACCTCCTGTCTTATCTGGGCCTCATCATAATACTATGAACGGACGATCTGTTAATAAGAGCTCCAAAAATCCTAAATACAATGATGTCGAAAGCCCTCTTGGCAAAGAGGTTTTCATCGAAAAGGACTATATACGAGACACTACAAGTGGTTTCGTATAGAATCGAAAAATTCCAACGGCAAAAGAAAAGCTTGAGCAGCTGTTTATTGAAGGTAAGTTAATTATATTTGCATTTATTATTTTCTCTACATTTGTATTTTTTAAATTTTAATAAATCATAATTAACTTACAGGATTTTGTGATGTGCCTTGTAGAAGGCGAATCATCCACGACGTGTATGGAGCCCGTGATATCACCAGAGGACCAAGAGTGGAGACTATGAGCATACACCGAGCTTTCAACGGCAGTTACTTGGCAACCTGCAAACATGGCAACCACTATCACATCGTGCACGACTGCAGCTACTCCAACAGCAGCTGTAGATGCAAATTTATCAGATTGCTCTGTGAACCAACTGCATCAAACAAAGAGCCGATCATCGGAAGGCGATTTTTTCGGAGGATTGTTTCAGCATATGAATACGGGATCAAGCACTAGGCTAATATCTCAGTCTATTTGCAAAAGAATGAACGACGGCTCATGTACCTGGAGCAGGTCGGGAGAGTCCGGGTTCCGAGTAGTCAAGATGGATATATACGACTACTCAAAAGTGTGCAACTTAACCCGCGACACGGTGGAAGGAGGCGACTTACCAGCTCACCTTCTTGACTTCTTCGCCTGTCGACCACAAGGAGCATTTGCTGAACATATTGCTGGAGAAAGTAGCAGCGGACATACATCGGATACCAGCCAAAAAAATGGAGGTAAGGGCGAAAGTCATCCAATTTTTACTTCAACGACCAACATCGCCAGTAAACCACATCTTTAGCACCTCAGCATGGTTAAGTTCCAAATTTAAATTTTTTTGATATTAGATCTACTTTAATAAAAAATTGTGTTAGAATAATCAATAGTAAATTCAATGAAATGAACCTAGTTGACATGAACTTATTTTTTTAAAAATGTGAACTTTAGCATGTAATATTCAATGCACCAATGGGGAATATTAATGAATATTATTATAATATAAATGATTCTGTAAAAATTTTGGATAAACTTTTGTTTTCAATTTTATAATAACAAAAAAAAAATATAAAAAAATCTTTCAGATTTGTATAATGTCTAGGATAAAAAAATTCCTTATTCTGTTTGTCACCGCCAAATGCCGGTAAAAAATTTTTTTTGATTGTCTTAATAGGTATTGCAGTTTCCCAATGATGGAGTGTGTTGATCGGCGTGTAATTTTGTGGAATGAACATGTTATACAGCCGCTAGCAGCTGAAACTTTGAAAATGTTTCTCGGCGGAGATACAGTAAATGCCAAGGTTAATTATGCAGGTGATGCAGTTATAACTTGAACACCCGTCATCACAACGATATATAACAACGATATATTCCCCAACGATGAAGCATTCCGATCACGTATGTACACCTATCATTGGCGAACGTGTAACTTTTTAAAAGACTATAATAAAAAGCCCAACCCTTTAGTCAGCTATGTCGTGTTGCAAAAATAAAAAAACTATAAATTTAGTCCAGTCAACGAAGGAAAAATAAATGAAATAAATCGTGTAGTCTAGGTTATTTTTTTAATTGGTAGGGGTGACCCTCAGGTCCAACATACCAAAAGTCCCCAGCCCAGGGCCGCGAGCTTTAGCCTGGAGAGGGGGTTAAAGGTCCCCTTTTTTAGTTTTTCGCGAATATTTCGAAAACCAAGGGCTTAACTGAAAAAGTCTGGACCAAGGAGTTAAAGTAAATTAAATTTCATAAAAAAATGTTATATTTATATTTTCGCTTGGAGCAACACTAAGGAAGATGCGGGGTGGAGAAATGTCAAGAAATCTAAAAAATCGGTCATTAAATTTCCTACAAAAAATGTTATATTTATATTTTCGCTTGGAGCAACACTAAGGAAGATGCGGGGTGGAGAAATGTCAAGAAATCTAAAAAATCGGTCATTAGCCTACAAAATTTTGTGTTTATAGATCAATTTTATCTAGAAATAACAGAAAAAATAAGTATATGTATTCAAAATTATTCCATTGATGATTTGGAAGGGAGTTTATGGGGTTAAAACAGGTGGCGAGGGTTAGAATTTCCTAATTCAATTTATTTGCTACAGTGTTTGCATTCACTATGAAAAATACTGTTTCTTTAAAGGTAAAAAGTATAATGGATTTTTCCAAGTTACTGACCATGACTATGTAAAATAATTTTCAGACATGTACTAAGAAAAAAATCGTTTATGATAGGGGGATCTATGTCCCCCCGTTTATAAGGGAGAAACCATTTTCTAAAGCATTGACGTAAAGTGCATTAATAATTATTTAAAATCAATGGAAGTACCTATAATACAACACTATAGGTTTTTGAAAATCCAAGGACCTATTCTTTTATTTTGTTGCTGAAACAAGTTTTTTTTATTAAACAGGTTACAAAAAAATTGAACTTAAATTTAAAGTTTTGAAAAAAAAAATTTATAATTTAATTTACTTTAATTCCTTGGTCCAGACTTTTTCAGTTAAGCCCTTGGTTTTCGAAATATTCGCAAAAAACTAAAAAAGGGGACCTTTAACCCCCTCTCCAGGCTTAAGCTCGCGGCCATGGGCTGGGGACTTTTGGTATGTTGGACCTGAGGGTCACCCCTACCACTTAAAAAAATAACCCAGACTACACGGTTTATTTCATTTATTTTATGATTTTAGGTCTTCGTTGACTGGACTAATTAATCAATGTTATATTATGAAAAATAAAAAACACAATTTTATTTACTGAATTAAATTTGCATTAAAAACGGTTGTCTTAAAGTCCGTCCAGAAACTACTAATTTCTTCACGATCAGCAGCAGCCAGAGATCAGAAATCTCAACCTTTTGAAAGGTCCCTTAATAACTCTTATTTGTTGCTATTTTCAATAAAAGTCACAAAATAACCTTTATTCTAAAAAAAAAGTTTTTCTCATCTGCAATTTTATCAATCAGAATGTCTCTTAGTATGGCCCTTAGTTTTTCGTTAGCACTGCATGCTGAAATGCAGCTTATTAGGCTTTTTAGTCATCATCATCAAGTTTCCTGACATATTTGCTTGGCGTCCCAGCGACTGAATTCAAAATTGAAAGGGAATTTTCATCTTTAAATTTTATTTTTAGTGACAAAAAAGGACAATCTTGGGTCAAAAAAACCTTGAGAGTTTATCATTAGCGAAATTTAATACCATAAATTAAAAAAAACATAAAAATCCGTTGCTCCGCTTAGGGGGTTATCAGTCGCCAGGCAAGCGCCAATGTGAACAGTTTTCTTGACCAAAATACTCATTAACCAAAAATTTAATTTCTCTTTACAATCATTTTTATTAAAAGCACCTTGCCCGGCCTTTTTTGAAAGTTTTTGAAAAAAAAAACAAACTTTTTTTACCAACTTTTGTATTGATTTTTTAGAACTACTGGCGCTACCTAGATCACGAATATGTATTTTTGAAGTCGATAGGTCGCTTAGTTTAGCCGCAAGTCAAGTTTAAAGATGCAAACATTGATGCCTCTAGCACGTCTAGTTTAGCCGCAAATCGTATTTAAAGATAAAAGTCGATTTTTCATATAATGACATGCATCAATTGAAAAGGTGGCACTTCCTAGATTACGAATATACATTTTTGAAGTCGCTTGGTCGCTTAGTTATATTATTAAAATTTTTTGTTCGAATTAACCATTTTTGATTTATTTTCTACGAAAAAGGTTAAAGGTTGACCTTTTCCATTAATTTTTTCGTAAAAAACTCAACCATTTAGAGATATTTTAAAAAATAAATCTCAAACGATAACCGATATTTTGTTTTTCAATAAATAAATCTCAAACCGTAACCGAAATCTTCTTAAAGAAATGTGGTAACTCTCAGAGAAAAACCAATTGAAAATAAAGGTCAACAGTTATTTTTGATCTCTTGCAGCAGCATATTGCAAGTCATGCATATGTATACGCTATAAAATCACTACTATTGACAATTTTCTCGTGATCACTCAATTCATTGCCTGACCCCAAATAATTGTACCCGGGAAATGTTAAACCTTTCTTTGGCATTTTATAAACACTACTGAATTCCTCACACTATCAGTCATTGTATTATATTTTAGTTTTTACATAGCCATAGCTATGTATACAAATAACTTTATCTTCTACCAAGCCTCAACTTCCCAACTTGACTCAATCTCCTGCTTGTAAAACTAATAACACTCCTTTACTGCGACGTCGATAAGTGCTGCCGCTGGCAGTGGCTCTTGCGAGCCACATTGCTGCCTTAAGCTAAATACAGACGATTGTCAGATCTGTCAGTGAAAATACTGTCCCAAATGTCTTACAATCGTCTGAACACACAATTTTGTCTGACATTATTGTCAGAAACGTCATTGTCAGGTAATCGTCAGATGACAATCTGACAATTTGTGTCATTGTTAGACGATTAGGACATTGTCAAAATCCTTGGTCATTGTCAGATGTTTTCATTGGCAGTGGCTCTTGCGAGCCACATTGCTGCCTTAAGCTAAGTACAGACGATTGTCAGATCTGTCAGTGAAAATACTGTCCCAAATGTCTTACAATCGTCTGAACACACAATTTTGTCTGACATTATTGTCAGAAACGTCATTGTCAGGTAATTGTCAGATGACAATCTGACAATTTGTGTCATTGTTAGACGATTAGGACATTGTCAAAATCCTTGGTCATTGTCAGATGTTTTCATTGAAAACATCTTACAATTTTTTCATTGTTCGAAATGTCAAACGGTTGCAGCCGCGTTGAGAGATAAAAAAAACTTTTTTTGTAGGAAATTGGTAGTTTTTCCACAACTGAATAAAAAGAATTTATAATTCAACTAGACTCACTTTTATATTAAATTCCTTGTGCTCGAATAAATAAAACCATTGAAAGTATCTACTCAAATGAAGATTAAATACGATGAAAATGAAGCAAATTCCAACAAGTTAAAAAAATTGGACTTCAAAATGGCCAAGAAACTATACGAGCAATCAAATAAATTTGAAGAATGCAAAGCGAAGGTGGTCAGGGACACTTCCTGGAAAAAAACCAGCTCAAGCAATTGGTAACAACAGGCAGCCTGCCGCCAACTCGCTCAGATCTCAAGGTCACTTTCTCAATCAGCCGAGCTCTCTGGGAGCAAGCCTGCTGAACTTTTTGAACGCAAAGGTTTATTTTTTGATCAGTTCAATTATTGCAAGATCTTCTCATTCTTGCAAGTCTTTCAAAAATAAATGATTAAATTTTTTTTTTTTTTTTATAAATCGAATACGTTGTTCTTCGTAGCACGTCTTGACGACCTCTGGCATATTTCTCCTTCGTAGTGTGTAAAGTCGTCCTTCGCCGTCGATGTCCAAATGTAGTTAAACTGTTTCAAATGCTCGTCCAATTGTTTTGGCATTACCACGATGACGCTAGATTTTCAAATCACTTTGAAAGTATCCTCTTCTTGATGTAGCCACTTTACGGATTCACATTTTCAAAAAGTGAAATTCTATAAAAGATTTTGATCTTAAAATCCTCAATTGAATTGAATTTTTATTGTGACTTCAATTTTTATTGATCTGCCAACCGTGTGAACAGAAAATTTTCAAGCTGACAATATTGTCAGATATATAATTGTCCGAAAATTGTCAGACAAGAGCTGACAATAAAATTGTCAGACTTTGGCAAAAAATCTACCCATCGTGTGAACGGACAATTTTACATTGTAAAAAATTTGTCAATTGTCAGCTAATTGTCCGCTATTGTCAGACCATTGACAGATCTGACAATATTGTAAGATCTGATAATCATCTGTTCTTAGCTTTAGCTTAGTGCGCACTTGTCACGTTTGTAAGAGAACGAAAATTAAATCATTTAGAAAATATTTGGAAAAGAGATAGAGAAGCATTTGAAAATTATTCACAATTTCAAGCACAACCTAGCACAAAACGTTTTCACAAAGAATATAGACATGGTGGACATTATTGAAAACAATTGCGCGAAATATATAAACAACAATACGGCATCGATTTAAACGTTGCAGATCCGTATATGGAAGGTGAATGAGATAGTGTTAACGCAGACTCAGAAGAATATCAAAAACCTGGACCGTCCGGTAGACGACGTGCCGATACCCGACACGACTCCAACGCCTCAAAGCACCTATGTGCAGATCCAACTGAATTTGATTCGTTCTTACCTAGCGACGTCGCTGATTATTCACTAGATTCATATCAGTCGTGCTGCTGATTTTAGTGATAGCGGTTCTAGGGGTCCCCCACGGAATTAACCGGTCTGAGGACCTAAGTAAAAGTAGTAAGTGCGCATAAGCACTTTTTTTGCGACCTTTAGTCCAATGCGTTTCGCCCAGGCACGACAATTGGGCTCATCAGTTAGATGATGTCGTACCTTTCTAAGACGCAATTTTTTGGTCGATGAATACCGACTCTTAATAAAATCTACAGCGCATACGCACTGCAAATTATATTCTTCTATGGGAAAATGGTTACATTCTTGCACCTGAGAATTAACAAAAATAAAAGAAAATTATGTTTGTAGTTTTAATTTTCTTTTATTTTTGTTAATTCTTTTCTTCGTACATTAGCCAGACCACGGGTTTACAACAACATATATTTCTAGGTGCACTTAGAGTGCTTCAGATCTAGCTGTGGCCAGATTTGTTTTGTCGCCACACAGGTGGTGATGTTGTTCCAGTTAAGATTTGTTTTTGTAATAGCATCTTGTTTCAGCATAAGTTTAAATGTAGCGATAGGTATACCTATATTTGATCTGTAAGGCAAAATAGATAGTGTTGTTCCTCTTTTGGCCTGGCAACCAGCATAGGTGAATATTGGGCTGGAATAAGGGCTGTTTTAGAGTTTGTAAAGACAGAGTTCAGGGATTTGATAGCAGCTTGGCTATCTGAGAAGATACGGATATCACTATTTGATATCACATTTTCTCTCAGCCAAGACAGGACTTCTTTTATCGTCTGGAACACGCTATAGTTAGGAAGACGAAAGGAGAGATTTAAATTAAGTCTGTCGGATTACACCCCTGCACCAACCCCGTAATCAGTTTTTGATCCATCAGTGTAAAAATGAATTGATTCATCTTCCAGGAACGTTGAGTCTTCCCAGATGGATCTGGAGGGGATGGTAACCTTGAAGTTTTTATCAAACTGTAATTTAGGAGTGTAGTATGTGTTGCTTGGTATAGTTCTGAATTAATTCAGAATAGTGGAGTGATCAATGCCATTATTGGACCACTGGGAGGAAGCTTCAAGACGAATGGCTGTGTTGCAGCTGTTTGCTTACCAATGATATAAGATACTCCTTAATAACCTAAAATTTAAAAAAAAAAAAAAAATTAGTCTGAACACAATTTTTTAATTGTTTTCTAAAATTTTGAGTTTTAAAATCAATTTTTCAAGAACTGTTCACTAAAATAATTTAAATTAAATACAAAATACAAGAATGGATTTTTGGTTTCAAAATATGGTACAGCATGGCTTTGTAAGGCCCATCGCCCACTAGGCATCGCCATCGCTCACTAGGCAATTTCCGAGCAACTTAAGTGTTCAGTATTTTTAATTGAAATGTTATATTAACCTTGTATTTTGGATCAGTGACGATACAAAATCGTTCAGTAAGTAAATAAAACTTGTTTTTCGGGTTAAAAGCCTCTCGTTTGGCAAAAATTTTGGGAAATTCCCAAAAAATGCTGGAAGTTGCTCGGAAATTGCCTAGTGGGCGAGGGTAAGTAACAAAAAGTTGCCGGGAAAAAAGTTCCGCGAGCAACTCCGAGCAACTAAAAGTTGCCTAGTGGGCGATCTCCCATATAAGCTAATGTAATTGGATTGAGATCAACAAAAAGTTGCCTAGTGGGCGATGGACATGTGTTGCCGTTGATTTCAATGATTTTTTTCTATTCCCAGTCAATTTATTGGAATATTATCTCTTCCGCCTAAACGAGGGGAAATAGACCCCCCCTTCTATGCGGTTGTTTTCTTGTCTGGACTAAGCCTATACGCACTAGGCTTTTGTTGCATTTTATGCAAACCATTGTATAGTATAGTAATATAATACTGATATTATACTTATTACAATAGAAAAATGGCACAAGTCACGTACTATATTTCCTAGGGAAACCGACAGAGTTTCGAAAGACCAAGTCTCGAAAGGCAAAGGTTCGAAGGACAAAACTTCGAAAAATAAAGTTTCGAAAAGAAAGTATCGAAAAACAAAGGTTCGAAAAGACAAAGTTTCAAAAAGACAAAGTGCCGAAAGACAAAGTTACGAAAGACAACGTATTGAAAGACAAAGTATCGAAAGACAAATGTTCAAAAACAAAAGGTTCGAAATTTCAAATTTTTTAAATTTTTGAGTTTAGAATGCTGCGGACGATTTATTTTCGTTTGAGTTAGTATGAAATAGAGATGAGCAAACTCAGATAAAAATATTGCGCTAATGGGAGCGTAACGAAATACCGAAACACAAAATCCGGAATCACGAAATCCCGCCAAAAAAAAAAATAAAAATTTCAGGAAAACGCATTTTAAGCTGGAATTTTGTTTTATAATTCTGCAAAATGCTTTAATGTATAAAAAAAATTGTTTACTTAAATAAACATTTTAAGGGTTTTCATGAATTTTTGGAGGAAAAATATTGATTTTTTTGAAAATATTTTTGGCCAATCTAAAGAAATGGGCGGGGCCACGAGGAAAATGCCAAAACGCTTAAAGGCATTTTAAGCTAAAAAAAATTTCTGGAAAATGCTCAAAAAAGTTTTAAGAAAATTTACACTTAGAATCTAGGAAGTGCCACCTTTCAATTGATGAATCGCATTATATAAAAAATGGACTTTTATCTTTAAACGCGATGTGCGGCTAAACTAGACGTGCTAGGGGCATCAAAGTTCACATATTTAAACTTGACTTACGGCTAAACTAAGCAACCTAGTGACTTCAAAAATACATGTTCGTGCCAGATCTAATGAATCAAAAAAAAAAAGTTGGTAAAAATGTGTTTTCCAAAACTTAAAAAAAAAAATTATGAATAAAAAATAAATGTTATAGAAATAAATCCTTGCTTTCAAATTTAAAAAGTTAAAAAAAATACGCTTAGAATCTAGTAAGTGCCTTTTTATTGATGCATGGCGCTGTGAACTATGTCCCCAGGAACTAAATCCAACGAAGGAGTTCGTTTCCACTAGGCGAGAACAGAAAAAAATTTGCAGTACCAATAATTTACGGTGTGGGTTTTCAACTCACTAAAATTATAAGAACGGCTCATCAGTTTAAAAAGTCTATTTCGGATTTTCGGCCCGCATATTTATGATCCTGTGTCAAAGCTTATGAAGCATGCAAGGTTACTAATTTTGGAGCTCCTTAGAAGCATGCAAGGTTGCTAATATTTGCCAGATCACTTGGATCATTATAGTAGAAGCCTCCCAAATGTATTCTACATCTTTGGGATAGAGCAGGATATGAACAGAGAAGGTGAGGAACTGTTTCCTCCTCATCCATGCAGCTTCTGCAGTAGTCATTGGCAAAGATGCCAAGTCGCGTGGCGTGTCTGCCTATGAGACAGTGTCTAGTTAAAACGCCTATAACGGAGCTTATGTGCGATCTGCTTAGAGAAATTAGACACTTAGTACGATTCAGATCCAGCTTTGGTCAGATTTGTTTAGTCGCCACACAAGTGGTGATTTTGCTCCACCTAAGGTTTGTGCGCCATATAACTTCTTGATTCATCATAAGTTTGCATGTAGCGATGGGTATACCAATATCTTTCCTCTCTGTAAGGAGAGGTATTGTTGTTCCACTTTTAGCGAGTTCATTGGCCCTGCAGTTCCCTGGAGTGTCCCTGTGGCCCGGCACCCAGCAGAGGGGAATATTGAAGTGCTGCGTCATCTCCATAAGAGATGATCGACAGTTTTGGACTGTTTTAGAATTAGAAGAGACCGAGTCCAGGGATTTCAGTGCGGCTTGGCTGTCAGAGAAGATGCGTATATCAGTTGCTGATATACTTATAAAAAAGGTAATTTTTTCTTAATTTAATGGGTATATACATTTTTTGTTGGTGGTCGATCATAAATGAGCAAAAGACAAACGAAACCTTTTGGCCTCATCATCCCAGGTTTGCCAATGGTTGCCAATTGAAGGCAGTAGACGACTTGTTTTGTTTTCTGGAGCTGTTGCTATATAAAAGACATTTTGAATATTTTTTTAACAGAAGGGGAACAGACGAAATTTTTCGGTGTACATTTTTGTTTTTGGGGGAGTTGCTATAAAAAAGAAATGTTGAATAACTTTTGAACTAGGGGTCGAAAAATTTTTTTTCTTTCTGGACTTACATGGACAATTGGTGGACAAACGATTGCAATTGGTTCCATTCCGCAAACAAAATTTTTAATTTTTTATGTTAGGTGCTATAAAAAAGAAAAGTTGAATAATTTTTGAACTAAGGGTGGACAAACGAAAATTTTTGGTGGACAATGATAAGGAGCTGGTGGACAAACGATTGCAATTGGTCCGGACCACCTAAGTTAAAAATTGGGGATTTTAGAGGACTTTTTGTTTTTGGGGGTGTTGCTATAAAAAAGAAATGTTGAATAACTTTTGAACTAGGGGTCGAAAAAAATTTTTTCTTTCTAGACTAACATGGACAATCGGTGGACAAACGATTGCAATTGGTTCCATTCCGCAAAAAAAAGTTTTAAGTTTTTAGGCCGTGTGCTATAAAAAAGAAAAGTTGAAAAATTTTTGAACTAAGGGTGGACAAACGAAAATTTTTGGTGGACAATGATAAGGAGGTGGTGGACAAACGATTGCAATTGGTCCGGACCACCTAAGTTAAAAATTGGGGATTTTAGAGGACTTTTTGTTTTTGAGGGTGTTGCTATAAAAAAGAAATGTTGAATAACTTTTGAACTAGGGGTCGCAAAATTTTTTTTCTTTCTGGACTAGCATGGACAATCGGTGGACAAACGATTGCAATTGGTTCCATTCCACAAAAAAAAAAATTTAATTTTTTATGTTAGGTGCTATAAAAAAAAAAAGTTGAATAATTTTTGAACTAAGGGTGGACAAACGAAAATTTTTGGTGGACAATGATAAGGAGGTGGTGGACAAACGATTGCAATTGGTCCGGACCACCCAAGTTAAAAATTGGGGATTTTAGAGGACTTTTTGTTTTTGGGGGTGTTGCTATAAAAAAGAAATGTTGAATAAATTTTTGAACTAGGGGTCGAAAAATTTTTTTTCTTTCTGGACTAACATGGACAATCGGTGGACAAACGATTGCAATTGGTTCCATTCCACAAAAAAAAAAAATTTAATTTTTTATGTTAGGTGCTATAAAAAAGAAAAGTTGAATAATTTTTGAACTAAGGGTGGACAAACGAAAATTTTTGGTGGACAATGATAAGGAGCTGGTGGACAAACGATTGCAATTGGTCCGGACCACCTAAGTTAAAAATTGGGGATTTTAGAGGACTTTTTGTTTTTGGGGGTGTTGCTATAAAAAAGAAATGTTGAATAACTTTTGAACTAGGGGTTGAAGGGTGACGATACAAAATCGTGCAGTAAGTAAATAAAACTTGTTTTTCGGGTTAAAAGCCTCTCTAACAAAAAGTTGCCGGGAAAAAAGTTCCGCGAGCAACTCCGAGCAACTAAAAGTTGCCTAGTGGGCGATCTCCCATATAAGCTAATGTAATTGGATTGAGATCAACAAAAAGTTGCCTAGTGGGCGATGGACATGTGTTGCCGTTGATTTCAATGATTTTTTTCTATTCCCAGTCAATTTATTGGAATATTATCTCTTCCGCCTAAACGAGGGGAAATAGACCCCCCCTTCTATGCGGTTGTTTTCTTGTCTGGACTAAGCCTATACGCACTAGGCTTTTGTTGCATTTTATGCAAACCATTGTATAGTATAGTAATATAATACTGATATTATACTTATTACAATAGAAAAATGGCACAAGTCACGTACTATATTTCCTAGGGAAACCGACAGAGTTTAGAAAGACCAAGTCTCGAAAGGCAAAGGTTCGAAGGACAAAACTTCGAAAAATAAAGTTTCGAAAAGACAAAGTATCGAAAAACAAAGGTTCGAAAAGACAAAGTTTCAAAAAGACAAAGTGCCGAAAGACAAAGTTACGAAAGACAACGTATCGAAAGACAAAGTATCGAAAGACAAATGTTCAAAAACAAAAGGTTCGAAATTTCAAATTTTTTAAATTTTTGAATTTAGAATGCTGCGGACGATTTATTTTCGTTTGAGTTAGTATGAAATAGAGATGAGCAAACTCAGATAAAAATATTGCGCTAATGGGAGCGTAACGAAATACCGAAACACAAAATCCGGAATCACGAAATCCCGCCAAAAAAAAAAAAAAAAATTTCAGGAAAACGCATTTTAAGCTGGAATTTTGTTTTATAATTCTGCAAAATGCTTTAATGTATAAAAAAAATTGTTTACTTAAATAAACATTTTAAGGGTTTTCATGAATTTTTGGAGGAAAAATATTGATTTTTTTGAAAATATTTTTGGCCAATCTAAAGAAATGGGCGGGGCCACGAGGAAAATGCCAAAACGCTAAAAGGCATTTTAAGCTAAAAAAAATTTCTGGAAAATGCTCAAAAAAGTTTTAAGAAAATTTACACTTAGAATCTAGGAAGTGCCACCTTTCAATTGATGAATCGCATTATATAAAAAATGGACTTTTATCTTTAAACGCGATGTGCGGCTAAACTAGACGTGCTAGGGGCATCAAAGTTCACATATTTAAACTTGAATTACGGCTAAACTAAGCAACCTAGTGACTTCAAAAATACATGTTCGTGCCAGATCTAATGAATCAAAAAAAAAAAGTTGGTAAAAATGTGTTTTCCAAAACTTAAAAAAAAAAATTATGAATAAAAAATAAATGTTATAGAAATAAATCCTTGCTTTCAAATTTAAAAAGTTAAAAAAAATACGCTTAGAATCTAGAGGAATTTTAGAGGACTTTTTGTTTTTGGGGGTGTTGCTATAAAAAAGAAATGTTGAATAACTTTTGAACTAGGGGTTGAAAAATTTTTTTTCTTTCTGGACTAACATGGACAATCGGTGGACAAACGATTGCAATTGGTTCCATTCCACAAAAAAAAAATTTTAATTTTTTATGTTAGGTGCTATAAAAAAGAAAAGTTGAATAATTTTTGAACTAAGGGTGGACAAACGAAAATTTTTGGTGGACAATGATAAGGAGCTGGTGGACAAACGATTGCAATTGGTCCGGACCACCTAAGTTAAAAATTGGGGATTTTAGAGGACTTTTTGTTTTTGAGGGTGTTGCTATAAAAAAGAAATGTTGAATAACTTTTGAACTAGGGGTCGAAAAATGTTTTTTCTTTCTGGACTAACATGGACAATCGGTGGACAAACGATTGCAATTGGTTCCATTCCGCAAAAAAAAAATTTAATTTTTTAGGCCGTGTGCTATAAAAGAGAAAAGTTGAACAAACGAAAATATTTGGTGGACAATGATAAGGAGCCGGTGGACAAACGATTGCAATTGGTCCGGACCTCCTAAGTTTAAAATTGTGGGCAGTAGAGGCGTTTTTTTAATTTTGGGGTACTTGCTATACAAAAGAAAAGCTTAATAACTTTTTTCCTGAGGGAGGACAAACGATTTTTTTGCCTGGACAAACGTGGACAAACGAATGCGACACGTTTCGTCAAAAAATTTTGAGGTCGGGGTTCTGGCGTCACACAGCTAAACTTAACTTTGCAAAACATATTGAATTTATAGTAAATAAAGCAAACTCCATGTTGGGATTTATCTACCGAAGTTCATTTGACTTAACTTAAATGATCCCTACACATCAAAGTCCCGTTACGTAGCTTATGTTAGGTCAATTGTCGAGTATTGCTGCATAGTGTGGAATCCATTCTACAATATTCATAATATTAGAATTGAAAGCATTCAAAAAAACTTTACTAGATTAATTATAAATAAATTGGGATGGAAAATTGAAATGCCCTCTTACATCACAAGATGCCAGCTTATTAGCATTCAGATGTTGGAAAACCGCCGTAAGATGTTTGCAATTATCTTTGTCCACGAAATTTTATCTTACCACATTGATAGTACATTTATTTTGGCTCTTATAGATCTTTATGCTCCTTCTCGTGATCTAAGAACTCGAACCTTGTTCCGTGAAAGTGCTCGTCGAGTTAATTATGCCTCTAAAATAAATATTTACCGAAAAAAGTGTCCCTAAAGTCCCATATTGGAACTCAATTTTGTTTCACACTGAGAACATTTCAGTCAAGAGGTTTGAAGTTAGAAAAATGTGAAGAAGTTTCATGCTTATAGCTAAACATCAGGCTGCTCGATTTCAAATAATTGTGCGACTAAGTCGGATCCACACAGGTCTCGTGTGGTGTGTTATGGAGTCGTGTGACGCTATCGATCCAATGTATTTCATATGCATAGGTCCATATTTGTCTCGTGTGATGTGTTGCGGAGTAGTATGTTGCGTCGAAATCAATTTTGAAACGATTGCGCCATAACACGCTATGGCGCCGTCATTTTTTTTAGTGTGCGGGAAAGAGAAAACGAAGATCTTGAAAACAGAGTTACAATAAAAAATGTCAATTTGTAACACGGCACGCTTGATTAGTGTACTCAGTCCAAAACATTCCACAACACACCACACGAGACATGTGTGGATCCGGCTTAAGATTATAAAAATCTACTAAGAGAATCTATAAAAATAATTTATTGAAAATGTCTTACAATTTTAACTAGATTTGTTTTGGTTGTTCTGGAATTTGGTATTGGAGAACAATGTGAAATATCATCTTCGCATTCCGGACCATCCGAAGCTTGTTCAGGATCTGAAAAATGTCATTAAAAATTTTGCATTAAAAATAGTTTATTAAAAGAATAATAGAATATGCAAACAAAATTTTAGATCGAGGAAAATTGACATTAGAGCCTTTTATAATATCGATGTGTTCTTGAAAGATTCGGTAATGATAATAACATGCGAAAGCTTTTAATAAAGTTGTCAATCAATTCTTTTATGAATGAAACTTGTTTTTACTCAAAATTAAAAAAAAAAACTTATTCTTTTTTTTTTAAAGTTATAGTACGTAATACAGTATTAATTTTGTGCCTTGTTTTTAATATTCTTATTAATTTTCAATCGTATACTAAAAACCAAAGGTTTATGTAGTAGTAGCCGTGGCATGACGGTTAGTGCAATGGGTGGTTGGTGCATCCTCTCCCGAAAAAGGGAAAGGACCACTCCAATCCGGCAAATCTCCGGTCGATAAGTCTTCTTCCGAGTATCAGCAAGGTATTCGAGAAAGTTACCAATAGAGCTCTGTTCTAGTGGACAGAGGACAACAATACCATACCGGATAATCAGTTCGGATTTAAGGCGAGACATGACACCATTCATGCCGCGTCTAAACTCGTTTCTGACATCCAGAGGTGCGTTCTTTTATGTTACTGTGGTTAACTATAGTTAATGTGTCAAAAATAAAAGTTGATGTGCCATAGTTAAGAAAGTTACTCTTGGTAACTTTTTCATTTAGGAACGACCAGAGTTAACAATAGTTAATCTGTCAAACGAAAGGGGTTGAAAAAAAAATCAAATTGTATTTGGAATGAATAACAAAGAAAAAATATGATTGCATTAAATATATTTGCAAAAATAATTATTAGGAATTCAAAATAGCATGTGTACTATTTTCGAATTAAATTTCTTTGCACTTAAGTTTTGTATAAATCGAACAGAAATAAGTGCAATTTTTTTCATTGCTTATGGCACAGAATTTTTGATGAAAAATTGACGAAATAAAAAGAAGAAATGCCGACAGAAAGAAAATGCATCAGAAAATAAAAGAAAACTATTCCAAAAATCAAATTCGACAAAATAAAATCGATGAAATTGATAAAAATATATTTTAAATATTGAAAACAATTCCAAATCAAAAGGGCAAAAAGTAAACAAAAGATCCACCATTACATTTCACCTGTGTTTGACAGATCAACTATTTCAACTCCAAGTAGTTTTCTGAATTAAAGGAACGACCGAAGTTAACTATAGTTAACTATAGTTAACCACAGTAACATACAAAAACGCACCACAGTGGAACAAAACCAAAAAGCAGTGTACGGGTGCCTGTCTGGTTGATTTGGGGAGGCTTTCGACACCCTATGGCTAGAAGGACTTTATCTAAAGCTGACCAGACTTGGCATAAGGAAACCGCTATTATTTATGCTTTATGACATGCTCAATGGTAGAAAGTTTGTTGTCAAAAGTGGCAATGTAACTTCCCCCAAAATCTTCGAAGTTAAAAATGGTCTTCAGCAGGGAGGGGTGAACTCGCCGATTATTTTCAGCATTTACTCCAGCGATCTGATAGGTAGTTTTCGTGTTTTAATCAGAAAGAAATAACGGACTTTAGATTAGTACTACGACTTTATTTACTTAAAATAATTAAAGATTGATTAGAAATTTTAGAATTAAGTTAAACAAAAATTCCAAACGCGCTTAACAAAAACTGGGCCGTCCTTTGTTGAAGTTGAATCGGAAGTGTCATGTCGATCTGATTTTGACAGGTCGATTCTTTCGATAAAGTTAGATTTGCGTTCAGGTTATTAACATTTATAGTTAGGACGCAACAATTGCGTATGCCGACGATCTAATTGCGTACAGAACGGCACCAAAAGCCGAGGTCATCAGAATTCTTTTGCAGTGTGACTTCGACAAGATTCAGCGATATTGCGATGACTGGAAGTTAAAAATTAACTTTCAGAAATCAAAAACTATTCTGTTTAGGACTCCGTTGTATGGAGCCACAAGGGATACGAGAAACAACTGGCGCAAGCTGGTGATCGTAGGACCAAATGGACATCCACTGGCGAGTAAAAGTGTAGGAAAGTACCTTGGCATCTGGTTAGATCAGTATTTGTATTTCGACAGACATATAAATGCTGCTCTGACCATGGCTAGGGGAGCTTTTGCCCTGACGAAACGGTTGTTCTATAGCAGCCGGCTTGACACCAGGGTGAAGGTGATTTGCTACATGGCCCTTATCCGGCCGATGATTGCCTATGGGTGCCTGGTTTGGTTCAACGTTGCCCCATCTCAAATGGAAAAGATTCGGGTGTTTGAGAGGCAGTCTAAGACGCTGCCTTGGATTACACAGAACACTAGAGTCGGAGTACAAACATTATTATTAGGGCTGGCATCGAGACGAGACCAGGCGAGACTTTTGTTAGTCTCGTCTCGATCTCGTCAAAATCGAAAAATTTCAGTCTCGTCTCGTCTCGTTCTCGGTCTCGCCTTTTTCTTGTGAACATTTTAATGTGCCAGTCTCGTCGCGGTCTCGGTTTCGGTCTCGGTCTAGGCCTCGGTCTAGGTCTCGGTCTTGGACTCATCCTTAGCCTTGGTTTCTTTCGTGTTTTTTGGTGGTAAAAAGATGTAAGATAAGACGCCTGTTTAGATTGAAAAGATAGAGTACGATATCTCGGCAGTTTGTTGGTAAGAAAAATGCGGGGTGTGGAGTGTTGTGTGAAGCACGAAGAAAATGTACAAATCAGACTCGTGAGTCTGTTTTTTCTTTTGTTGTTGTTTCAAACAGTGAAATTGTAAAATCTAAACAGGGCTAAAAAAATGGTTTCTAAAATAAAAAACTATAGTACTGGGATGCACGTAATTGTTCTTAATATACCTATATATCTTATTATATGCAGCAACAAAGAAATCGAGTTGGATCAGTTTTTTTTTCACTTGAGTTGAATGCTCCATTTTGACTTAAGTTGAAATAACATTTTGAAGAATGGTGTTAATTTATTTCATAACAAAAACCAATAAAATATTTAAAAAAAGAGTACATACAACGCTCGATTTTTTAAAATAAACCAACTGGTTTTTTCAAGCCATGAACTGTCAAAATGAATTGAAGGATGTCTCCGATTTTATTTTTGGCTCTGGAAAAAGGTGTAGTTTGGAAAAAATACTATCCAAACGTCAAAATATAGTTTGGTGCCTACTTTTAAGCCATCGTGAACTCTCGAATTCCATTGAAGGATGGCCCCTATTTACATGGATTAAAAAAAACTTGTGAATATTATAAAAATTGAACATGAGTACCTACTAAAAAATAATTAAATAAAAAAATATTTCTTCTAGCAAAAACCGAAACCAACCACCGAAACCGGCGAGACCAGCAAGACTCTAAGTGAATTTCGGTACCAAAAATACATCTCGGGTGCTTTTATAGTAGTCTCGTCTCGGTCTCGGTCCCGAAACCGAGACCGAGACTAGTCTCGGTCTCGTTGCCAGCCCTAATTATTATTCCAACCTGGTTCTGTACAACGGGGCCAACATAAACAGAATAGATAATTTCTTGTTGAAGCTGATTCGGGGTCACATTGCAAGAGCGATGTCCTCGACAAACAGCCTTATTTTTGGGGCCTATTACCCCAACCAAGAATATTTTGAGAGTGTGCGTTTGAGCGGCTTTATTCCGCCCGATGCATTCCTCTATTTAGACAGTCGAGGGCTGATACAGGATAGATTGGCAGTTCCGCTAATCTACCACGTCGGCCGTAGAACTGTAGATAGGCGACTGAAAATATTAATAATGACATATGATATGTATGATATTTAAAGCTGACTTATGCTTTTTGTCTTGGCCGGCTTTCATAGGTTTAGGTCTATTAGTTTTAAGTAGGGACAGTCGGGGTGGCACCCAAAAAACAAAAAAAAACAAAAAAACATTAAAACTAACAAAAAGTAAAACAAAAAAATTAAAAAACAAACGAAAGTGCTTGCTGTGGCTGTTCTAGTTTTAAGTAGTTCTAGGTAGTTTTAATTACCTTTAAGTAGTCTTAATTAGCTTTAGTTTAGTTTTATATAGTTTGCAAGTTTTATATTAAATAAAAACAAAAAAAAAAACGATAAAGAAACCAAGTTTTTTTTTTAAATCTTTTTGGTGAAAAATAAAACCAATACGAATTTTAGTCTTAATTTAGGTATTTAGGTCGAAAGGTATTAAAATTAAGTTATTATAGTTTAACTTAGAGCGCCCGCATGGGGCCAGTAAGTTAGTTGTAAGTTATTGATAAGTAGGCTAGTTTTTATGAATTTTTGTCTAGCTTTAAGTTAGTTATAAGCTTAATGAAAAATAAAAATGAATTAAAAAAAAAAGTGCGATGGAATATCATGCCGGAAGTCTGGGTTCAATCCCCAGAATCCCCACCTAAAAATTTTTTATAATTTTTCACTTCACGGTTTTTGAAAAAAATTGAATTTGAATTTAAAATTCTCGAGTGTCTTTTAGTTTTTGATAAAATGACGGGAGGAGAAATTTTCTAAAAAAATGACTTTAAACAGAAAAAAACATTATTTAAAAAACAACGGTCATCGTTATAATGACATGCTATACCTTTTTGTAAAGCTAGAAATCTCTTCCTTTATTTTCTTTTTAAGGATGGACAAAAGAAAATTTTTGGTGGACAATCATAAGGAAAAACGATTGCAATTGGTTTGGACCTCCTAAGTTAAAAATTGGGGATGTTAGAGGACTTTTTTGATTTTGGGGGTGTTTTGCTATAAAAAAGGAATGTTGGATAACTTTTTAAATAAGGTTCGAATAATTTATTTTCTTTCTGGAGTAACATGGACAGTCGGTGGACAAACGAAAGCAATTGGTTCCATTCCGCAAACAAAAAATAATTAATTTATCATGTCGGGTGCTGGACCAACGAAAATTTTTGGTGGACAATTCTTACATCACCAAAGCGATCTTCTGTTCATTGGTAAGGCCTTTTTTAGAATATTGTAGTATTCTTTCGTCTCTGTATTATGATGTTCAGGTTAATAAACTTAAATCTGTCCAAAAACAATTTTTGGTGTTTGCATTAAGAGGTCTGGGGTGGAGCCGTGACTACTTTTTGTGACCTTATTCTCATTGTCTAAAGCTTATTAATGTGTGTAGTCTTCACAATCGTAGAGAATTATCTGAGGCTTTATTTGTGTTCGACCTTTTCAATGGTAATATTGACTCCTCATTTTTATGCTCCAAGATATCTGTTAATCCAAACATTCGAACTGTAACACACAAAGTTTTTAAAAGAAGTAAACTCAACGACTTATTATGCATCTTTTACTTTACTTTACTTTAGATGGCGCTCACAGCCCAGGATGGACTACAGCCTCAACCAACAAGCCCCTCCATCCAGCTCGGTCCCTAGCTAGCTGCCTCCAGTTACGTACTCCAGGTTGATTGAGGTCGTTCTCCACTTTGTGCGCCACCTAAGGTCGGTCGGGTCTTCCTCTGCTGCGTAGACCGTTAGGGGTAGATTCGAAGACTCGTCGGGCTGGTGCGTCGGCATCCTTACGCTCCACGTGTCCAGTCATCTCAGCCGCTGTATTTTCAGCCTACCTATGTTGTTGACTTGCGAGTTGCGTATAATTGCTTCAAGAACGATGTTAAACAGGTTGCATGATAACGCGCCGCCTTGCCTCAAACCTTTCTCGACATCAAAGGGTTCGGTGGTGTTCTTGCCGAATTTGACGGAGCAGCGAGATTTCTTCATCGTCAAGGCTGTTTCACAATGCGACGAGAAAACGAGACGTCAGCGTGACGAGAAACGCTCTCATCTTTTCTTGCTATAAAATCGTTCCCCAATTCACAATGCAGCGAGTTCTTCACACCGACAGCGTAGAATTATTCGTGTTTGTCAGTGAATTTGGGAAATAAAATACAAAATTTGAAAAAAAAAAAAGGAAAACGAAAATGTTTTTAGTAGGTACTTTTGGAAGTGTTTATTTACAAAAAAGCAAAAGGCAAAAAAAAACCAAAAGTGTGCAGAAAAAGACGGTGGGAATGTTAATGAAGACAAAATACAAAATCGCCATTTTCGGTATTTTATTTAATTATCTACACAATTAATAAATATAAATGCAAATACAGACACGCTCGGTGTCCTGTTCTCAATTGTCAAAATGAAAATTGTCGCCCCGTCGCCTTTTTTTCAATTTTTCGAACTCATGGCGTGACGGGACGACGAAAAGCGCTTTATTGTGAATGTATATTCTCATTGCTTGAAATTGGTTTGACAGCTACGACGAGTTCTCGTCTCGTTTCTTCGTCGCATTGTGAAACAGGCTTCATCCTGCACAAGCGGACGAGTTTGGCCGGAATACCGAGATGCAACATTGATCTGCTTAGCTCGTCTCTGTCTACGTTATCATAATACAAATAGGTTTTTTTTTTCAAAAAGCATAACAAATTTAACTGATACAATAAGATAAAAAGTTAACTGAAATACAAAATGAAACAAAAATCAAAAAAAACTCATCTCGATTAGAGTAAAATTTATTTGTAAAAAAATATTTTTTTGTTATGCAACTTTAAAATCGATAAAGAGGTGATGTGCATCGATTTGAAACTCCTGGGTTTTTTCCAGGAGTTGATTTGCCGGGCCTTAAACCACACTGATAGGGGCCGATCAGATCGTTGAAAGCGATCACACAGTACAGATGACAAGAATTTGTATGCTACGTTGAGGAGACTGTACCTCTGTAGTTGGCATAGGTCAGAGCATCTCCTTTCTTGTGGATGAAGCACACTATACCGAGGTTCCATTCATCGGGCATGTTTTCCTTTGACCAAATTTTGGAGGTAAGGTGTATACGCCCTACCAAGTCATCTCCCCCTGCTTTGAATAGCTCGCATGGCAATTCATCCGCACCAGCAGCCTTGTACGTTTTAAGCTTGGCTATCGCTAACCGCACTTCATCATTTAGGTCGGGTGAACGAATAATAATGAATAATAATCTTGACGTCGTACTTAAGGGCACCTATCATACGTATCCTCGAGGAAATCGCAGAATTCTTCCTGGATTGAGTCATTTTCTTCTTCCGTCGAGCATTGGCACAAATCAACGTGATGTTTTTGAACTTTGCTTTCATGCGGATTGTGACCAGGCGCTCGCTTACATTTCTGAAGCCCAAACCTTCTTGCCTAAGTCTTCCCCTTACCACAAAACCACAACCAAAGAGCCGCTGACCCTGCTCCTTGCAGGACTCACCGAAGTAGATGTCACCCAAAGTCATCCTTCCTATGCCCCCTCCATCCCATCGAACTTCCTGGGTGGCTGTTACATCAGCCCTTAGCCTATCCAGATTCTCCACTGTATTAAAATCATCCATATCCGAGGCTTGTTGTCGTTTCGGAACCGACATTTTTTCCGTGGTAGGGAAGTCACCCCGTTGTAGTAGCCCATATAAGGTGTTCACTAAGTAGTTCAACTTGACTGAATCTGTAGGAGCCATTGTTGTTCCTTCTGGGGAATTCTTCCGCTGCCGCCGGGATGAAGGAGAAGGGCCTTAGTGGAAACACTCCTGCCCCCCCCCCCCCTCCCTCGTTTGCTGCCACCTGAAACCGTCCACAGGAATTGGAACACCATCTTCAGAAAAAGGAACTAGGCACCTGATGTTCACCACTTTGAAGTGAGAGTAGGAGTTGATATACAGAGGTGACCTTTTCAAAAAAAAAAAAGCCTGTGGACGCTTGTGTCCTCTTGAATGCACGGTAACTACCCTTTGAACATCAATTATGCATCTCATGAACCTTTTAAACGGTGCTCAAACACTTTTAACAAATATTTTGACTGTTTTGCATTAACTGTAAGCAGAGAACAATATAAAAATATAACCATGCAAAAAATGATGGCTGCAATCTCTTCATGACATTTTATTTATTTTATTTTAAATTACTATTGTTATAATATTTCCTTGTTTTAAATTAAAAACAAATCATTAAATTTAACTTTAAATTTAATTTATTTCTATAAATCAAGATTGTTATTAATGTTATCTTATGAATTTGTTGTCTCGTATTCTTTGGCAAAATAAACTAAACTAAACAATCATAAGGAGCAGGTGGACAATTGAACCCACTTTGCCTAATCCCCTCAAGTCTTCAATTTCAGGAAGTAAACGACTTTTTTGTTTAGTGAAAGTTGCTATAAAAAAGAAATGTTGAATATTTTTTGAACCAAGGGTGGACAGACGAAAATTTTTGGTGGGCAATCATAAGAAGCCGGTGGACAAACGAAGCCAAGATAGATACACACACATACACATAAAAACAAAACACCAGCTATAGTACATAAGTATTTTGGGCAACCGATCCGATTTTATAGAAAAAAGAAAAAGGGATTACAAGCAAAAAACATTGAAAAAGTTATCATTATTGTTTGTATGGGATGCGATATATATGTAACTCTATTATCTGTGGTTAAATACTGAAAAATTATTTTGTACTTTGACAGAAAAAAAATTTGAAAAAAAAATTAAAGTTCAACTTTTTCAAACTGTAAACTTAAAAAACTTATTTTAGCAAAAGGAGTTAGTTCCCACTAGCCAAGAACAGAAACCACTTTCTAAAAGTGATTTTTATTCCCAAGCCAGGTGAGAACGAAGTCCACTTTCTAATGGGAATTTTATACACATTTGAAAATACGAAAAGAGAACTTATTATAGTGAGTTATGTATGGGGGGCATACTGCCCCCTGCAACTCCCCTGCTTGAACCACTATGGGATTTGGGGTAGATGGGAGGTTGGGTGTATGCAAAGTTTCTTTTACATTTAAAAAATCTGAATATAAAGAAACTTTGAATTTACCCTATTTATAATATCAACACCTCCAATTGATGGTCAACCAACTGTATAGGTACTGTTCTACCTATACTTGGAATATTCAAGTTAGCCTCAACAAATCAAAAATACAGGGACCAAATCGCGTCCTCCGTTAACGGAGGAGCTATCGAGCAAATAAAAATTACGTCAGTCGGCAATCGAGTGAACGTATTGGGATCGCGACCTACGCTAGCTGACGGAACGTAATTTATAAAATGAAATAAATCAGTGTAGTTGATTCATGTTCAAAATTGTAACAGATCAAGTTCTGAACGCACCCATATTGTGTCATTTTGATTGTTTTGCTTAAATAAGAATACAAAAATAATCGAAATTAGATGAGAAATTGATTTTTTTTAAGTTCGGTGAAAGAGAAAATAAATTTAGTTGAAAAAATTGTAGATACAACTTGCTGAAAACCCCAAACTACAAAATAGAGCGGCAAGTACTACCTTAATTCCTAGCTCGGGAGTGGAATATTTAAATTTGGCCTATTTAAAAGTTTATTCACTACTACATTCCGTGAACGAGCTACTCGTTCACGATGGACACGATTCGGCCCTTGATCTTTAGAAACGGTTGGGGAAGAAATAGCTTAAACGAAAGATGTATCTATAATTCAATACCTATTGAAGTCGTGAACGAATTTAGATACCTAGGAGTCTGTTTTACAAACAACTTAAGTATGGACACAGACAAGAGAAATATACAGATGTAGAATGATAGAACAAAAGCATGTTCAAGAAAAAATTAAAACCTAGCATACCAAATTGAAAAGCTAGCATACCCAATACAATACCTCGTATGATGACCAAACAAACCCAGGCGTCATACATCGGCATAGTATGAAATATTGAACATGCAACCGCATCGCAACCTTTTTTGCTTGATGATGGCTGAGGCGATGGCGATGATCCGACAATCCTCGGGGGTTGGAAATTTTTTATTTTTTTCCTGTTACTTTACTAGACAGAACACGAAGCACTAGACATTTTGATATCTTATGGATTGTTTTTCTTTTAAATTTCAGAAGATACCCATTTTAGTTTCTGAAGTGAATGTTTTTGTTGACGTGTAGAGTAAAATTAAATAGTAGGTATTTATTAGATAATTATATATTTGACCGGCCAATTTTATAGTATTTTTTGATAATCTATAGAAATAAAAGAAGCGAGGGGAAAAGTACCTACCTACTCTGAGGTCCATTTCCTAATTTTTTTACTTATAAGACGCCAGTTATAGCTTTCATTGAAACTCATCATTAAAAATTTTTAGTTTAAGTTTTGAGGAATTTTAAAAGGGTAATTAGCATATATATTATGATCCCAATATGAAGCTGACGACTCTATTAATATTTATTGCCAAAAAAATGTTCATTTTCATATAAATCGACTCTAATTATTTCAATGATTGCACTAACTTATCAATGATCATTGTAAAAATGAACATAGATTTTGCATCCTAAACGTCTTAAAATACATCATTAAAATTTTCATTTTCAATCATGAACTTCAATGATAGCTATAACTGGCCCCTAATGGTAGATTTCCAAAATTATTTTCGTGAATAGAAAATGATTTTTTTAAATCTATTTTTAGGTAGATACATGCCTATTTAGATGCATAATATTTCTCTAAATGGTTGGGAAGAAGATAAAAAGCAATTCGTAATAGGCGTTAGGAAGGTAAAGTAAGATAGGTATAGGTAGTAAATATTGATTTACCGTTACCGGTTTCACTAAATGATAGGATAATTTGTTAAAAAAAAATTCTATAGAAAAATCGATTATTCAAAAAATTTTACTGAGTGAGTATCTACATATGTATATTAGGGTGGCGCTTATTTTGGCCATGTTCGAATTTCTTTCGCCCCCCCCCCCCCCCCCCCTAAAAGTGATAAGGTTGACTTAGAAAAATTCAGTGCAAAATTTCATTGAAATCGGTTAACGTTAACACGTGCCCCCGAGCATTTGAAATTTCCCATACAAATTACAGGTAGATTTTTAGTCTTTTTCTAAAAAAAATTCCGCAAAATTGTAATTGTTGATGAATAAAAATGAAATTTGGTAAAAATCTTACAAACATAGTAAAGTATAAAGAAAAAATTATTTTACATTTCATAAAATTTTTCGACAAAGCAAAGATGGGTGATGGGCGTTGGTGTTAAAGACAGTGTTGATACAGGAATATCACAATTAGCACATTACAAACCCTTGCCAGACCCTTGTTAGTAACTATGAAAAGCTTGCCAGGGCCATATTGAAAATTATTCTTGTTTAAGGCGTACTTTTATTTATTTAAGTTTCTATTTTAGTTAGGCTTGTTAGGTACCTACATTGTGAGTTTGTTTGTACCTGTTTTTTTATTAATGTTTACTATTAATAATTTAAAAAAATATATATGTCTCCTGTATAATATGAAGAATATGTTGAAATAAATGTGATTAATTCATTGTTTTTTTTTCTGTATTTACAAATACATACATATTTAGGACTCAAAATTTTTGTCATTTTTAGCTACAGTTGGTCATTTTTTATTTTTTATTTTGGACACAAACGTCATTATCAAGTGGAAACCGTGCATACACTTCACTGGGGATAAACGACCCTTCCGAATACATTAAAATCGTTCCATCGAACGAGGACGTTCGATTTTAGAAGGTGGAGGAGTTAAGGTACGCAATTACAAGAATTGTGGAGAATTATTTATCATAATACCCACAGTTAATTTCGCTGCCGCTGCATCTGGCGACAAACCAACAGCCAGACAAAAAGCTGCATTTCAGCACACAACACCACCTGTGGGAACATCCGCTACAAGCAGCATATGTATTAGGCAGACATAGGTTAGATAATTTTAAGAAAAACTATTTTTAGTTAGTTCTAAGTTTGAATTCGAATAAAGAGGTTCATCCTCAAAGAATTTTTTTTTATACTAAAGTTTATTTTAGTTTAATTTGTGCCTATATAAACTTTTGTTTAAGGAACACAACCGGCTCTATTTAACAAAGTCGTTTAAGACGCAGTCATCTGTACACGATAAATTTTTACTAGAGAGAATCATTCAGAGTAGCTGAGCACGGATTTGCACGTCTACCAGCGCGATTCAATAGCTTAAAGCGGGGACCACAATAACAATAACAATAACAATAACAATAACAATAACAATAACAATAACAATAACAATAACAATAACAATAACAATAACAATAACAATAACAATAACAATAACAATTACAATAACAATAACAATAACAATAACAATAACAATAACAATAACAATAACAATAACAATAACAATAACAATAACAATAACAATAACAATAACAATAACAATAACAATAACAATAACAATAACAATAACAATAACAATAACAATAACAATAACAATAACAATAACAATAACAATAACAATAACAATAACAATAACAATAACAATAACAATAACAATAACAATAACAATAACAATAACAATAACAATAACAATAACAATAACAATAACAATAACAATAACAATAACAATAACAATAACAATAACAATAACAATAACAATAACAATAACAATAACAATAACAATAACAATAACAATAACAATAACAATAACAATAACAATAACAATAACAATAACAATAACAATAACAATAACAATAATAATAACAATAACAATAACAATAACAATAACAATAACAATAACAATAACAATAACAATAACAATAACAATAACAATAACAATAACAATAACAATAACAATAACAATAACAATAAAAAAGGAAATAAAACTCACCAACCCCATATTACATATAAAACATACGCAAAAAAATATTAACAGTCTGATACATTACTTACTTACTTTACTTTAGATGGCGCTCACAGCCCAGGATGGACTACGGCCTCAACCAACAAGCCCCTCCAGCCAGCTCGGTCCCTAGCTAGCTGCCTCCAGTTACGCACTCCAAGTTGGTTGAGGTCGTTTTCCACTTGTGTGCGCCACCTAAGGTGGGGTCTTCCTCTGCTGCGCAGACCGTCAGGGGTGGATTCGAAGACTCGTCGGGCTGGTGCGTTGGTGTCCATACGCTCCACGTGTCCCAGCCATCTCAGCCGCTGAATTTTCAGCTTCTTGACCAGGTCGACGTCGCTGTAAAGCCCGTAAAGCTCGTTATTAAATCTTCTCCTCCATACTCCATCGATACAGACTGGACCGAAGATCACCCGAAGAATCTTCCTTTCAAAGCACCCAAGCAGATTCTCATGCGTTTTTGACAGGGTCCATGCCTCTGCCCCATATAGCAGGACCGGGATGATTAGGGTCTTATATAAGGTCTCCTTGGTTCTCTGAGAGAGGGCTTTATTACTTAGATGCCTTCTTAGCCCGAAGAAACAGCGATTGGCAAGAGTAATTCTTCGTTTGATCTCTGCGCTGATGTCATTTTGCGATGTTACAGTGGAGCCCAGGTAGACAAAGTCCTTGACGACTTCGAAGTTGTATCTATCCATCGTGACGTTTTGCCCGAGCCGACGATGTTGAGATTCCTTTCTCGATGATAGCATATACTTCGTCTTGTCCTCATTAACAGCCAAACCCATTTTCGCCGCCTCCGATTCAATACTTGCAAACGCGCCGGTAACAGCTCACTTCGTTCTCCCAATGATGTCAATATCATCTGCATAAGCAAGTAGTTGAACAGACTTTTGAAAAATTGTACCTCTGTTGTTGACTTGCGAGTTGCGTACAATTGCTTCAAGAACGATGTTAAACAGGTTGCATGATGACGCGTCGCCTTGCCTCAAACCTTTCTCGACGTCAAAGGGTTCGGTGGTGTTCTTGCCGACTTTGACGGAGCAGCGAGATTTCTCCATCGTCATCCTGCACAAGCGGACGAGTTTGGCAGGGATGCCGAGATGCGCCATGGCTCTGAATAGCTCGTCTCTGTCTACGCTATCATATGCGACTTTAAAATCGATAAAGAGGTGGTGTGTATCGATTTGAAACTCCTGGGTTTTTTCCAAAATCTGTCGGAGTGTGAACATTTGATCGACGGTTGATTTGCCAGGCCTAAAACCACACTGATAGGGGCCGATCAGATCGTTGACAAACGGTTTTAAGCGATCACACAGTATAGATGACAAGATTTTGTATGCGACATTGAGGAGACTTATACCTCTGTAGTTGGAACAGGTCAGAGCATCTCCTTTCTTGTGGATGGGGCACACTATACCGAGGTTCCATTCATCGGGCATACTTTCCTCCGACCAAATTTTGGAGATAAGCTGGTGTATACAGCCTTGTACGTTTTAAGCTTGGCTATCGCTAACCGCACTTCATTTGGGTCGGGTGGACGGAAATTTTGACCATCATCATCCAGGTTGAATGGAGTGTTTTGGCCATCTTCGCCGTTTAGCAGTCTAGAAAAGTGTTGTTTCCAGATCCTCAGCACCGACTGTGTGTCTACCACCATATTCCCACTCTCGTCTCGGCAGGCTTCCGTTCTGGCCTTGTAACCCTGGGTAGTTTGCCTCACCCTTCGGTAGAACTTTCGAACATCCCCCCTGCCGCTACAGTCCTCAATAGACTCGACCGCCCGCTTCGCATGCTCTCTCTTTTTCCTCCTGAGAAGTCGGCGTTCCTCCCTTCGCTTTTGCCCGTAGAGCTCCCGGGCTGCTCTCTCAGCAGCTCTGGTTCTAGTCTGCAGCATTGCTTGGTAGGCCTCGTTCTTTGCTTCATGTGCCAGTCTGCATTCTTCATCGAACCAGGGGTTTCGTTGTGGTGGCCTAGTGAAACCCAGCACATCAGTAGCGGCACTTTTGATGGCATTTTGGCAGTGTTTCCATTGGTCCTCTACAGATGATGCTTGTGGCGGGCTTGTTGAGAGTTTAAGAGAGACGTGGTCTGCAAAAGTCCTGGCTATCTCTTGCGATTTTAGCTTCGCGACGTTAAATTGTTTTACAGCATCCGCTCGTCGTTGTGGCGCCATAGATATCCGCATACGTACTTGCGCTACCACCAGGTAGTGATCCGAGTCTATGTTGGCACCTCGGAACGTTCGGACATCCAGGATACTGGAAGCATGTCTGGCGTCTATCGCAATATGATCAATCTGGTTGACGGTTCGTTGATCCGGAGACCGCCAGGTCCCTTTGTGTATATTGAGGTGTGGGAATAGAGTGCTTGCTATGATGGCATTTCGCCCCGCCGCGAAATCGATGAGCCTGAGTCCGTTACCGGAAGTGTTGTCGTGCAGGCTGTGTCCTCCGACTATCGAAAAAAAGATGCCCTCCTTTCCAATCTTGGCGTTGAAGTCGCCAAGAATAATCTTGACGTCGTACTTGGGGCACCTATCATACGTATCCTCGAGGGTCCGTACATTCCACGTGCAGATCCGAAATTCATTGTCCTTGTTTCGTTTGCTGGGGTCGTCAACATTAAAATCATCCATATCCGAGGCTTGTTGTTGTTTCGGAACCGATAATTTTTTACGTGGTAGGGAAGTCACCCCGACGCACAACCCCCTAGCCTGGAGGACCAGATCCTTATTATAACTCCAAGGACGGAGAGCCGGATAAACCGCTCCTTATAGGCCTGAGCTACGAATACGTCGTAGTAGCCCATATAAGGTGTTCACTAAGTAGTTCAAACTGACTAGAACTGTAGACGCCACCGTTGATTCCATCTGGGGAATTCCTCCGCTGCCGCCTGAAAAAAGGAGAAGTGCCTTAGTGGAAACACTCCTCCCCCCCTCTCTCGTCTGCTGCCACCTTAAACCGTCCACAGGGATTGGATCCCCATCTTCGGTCAAAGGTACTAGGCACTGATACATTGACATATTTTAATATAAAGATCAAACAAAACAAAAAAATCAACTCCAACCAAATTACATACAAAACCTGTACAAAAAAAATTGTTCAGTTCCCGCCACAAATCAATCAGCAACAATAATAACTGTACGAGCAAAGCTTTTTTCACTCGCTCTGCTTAGATTTTAATCGCGAAATTTTTAATCTGATTAGCAAATCTTCACAGATAATTGTTTAAGTAGAGATTACTACTATTTTGCACTTACTTTTTTACTTTGACCTGAAAGTCTACGAAAAAATTCGACCAAGAAAAAAAACTTAACGACGACGGTGGAGCGGAGTAAAAAAAACTCAACTTTATGGTGTTCTGTTCTTCAATGCCCGATCCTTCTTTAATTTTTGTTTCTTCTCTTTGGTTCCTTTTGTTTTAGTACATTTTTGTTACAATAAAATATGGCCGATGATTTTTTGTGGCGGCAAATTTGAAAAGTGAGCAAATTTAGTACTAGTTTAGGATCTTGACATTTTAAGCTATAATCACAATGATTTCATATTTAGATTTTAGAATTTTAATTCTAATTTAGGTTTAAAGTTTTTAATTCAATTTTAGAATTTAAGTTTTAAGTTTAAATTAAGATTTAAGTATGAAATATAGAAATAAGTTTAAAGTTAGTTAAAATATAGATTTTAAGTAGATTCAAAAAATTAATTTTAAGTAAATTGAATAATCGGTTGATGAACGGCTTGTGCTTCAACATTCCGCCCCCTTTGAAAGTACCCTCTTTCAACAAGGCAGTAGGGCAAGTTTGTGGATGGGGACGTTTAAAGGTGCCTTTTGCAGTACGAATTTCAGCAACTCTAACGTAACCGTCTTCACCAGGGAACGTTTTCTGGATTCTTCCTAGTGACCATTTTATAGGTGGCAAATTATCTTCATGTAAAATAACCATAGCCAACAGCAATATTCGGTGATTTGGACGACCACTTTGATCGTTGTTGAAGTTCTTGTAGATACTCTTTTTGCCAACGTTGCCAAAAGTGTGACTTGACATTGTTGATGCGACGCCAATAAGGTAGAATGTCAGGGTTTGTACTAGCATCTGAAGGTTCTGGAATCGCTCTCATCGACGACCCAATCAAGAGGTGCCCTGGTGTTAAAGCTTCAAAATCGTTAGGATCATTAGTGAGTGGAGTGATGGGCCGAGAGTTCATCACAGCTTCAACGATAATTTAGTGTTTTGAAGCGACCGGTAGAGATGGCCTTTAGCCACCTTTACGGCAGCCTCCCAGATCCCACCAAAATGCGGAGCCCTAGGAGGAATAAAATTAAATTTAATGCGTTCTTTGTTACAAAAATTAATTATGGAATCAATTGTGGATTTATTAAGCCACATGCTACGAAATTCAGAGAGTTTAGATTCAGCCCCTAGGAAATTAGTTGCATTGTCACAGAAAACATCGGATGGGAGCCCTCTACGACTAATCATGCGCTTAAGTGAGGCGATAAAAGCGTCCGATGATAAATCAGAGACAGGTTCTAGATGAACAGCTTTAGAAGTGAAGCAGACGAAGACAGCAATATAGGACTTGTATGGAACTTTCACGGTGATAGGTATAGACAGGTCCTGCAAAATCTACTCCACAACGTAAAAAGGGTCGACACGCCTTTAACCTTTCGGCAGGAAGATTTCCCATAACCTGTTGTAGCAGCTTCGGTTTGTATCGAACACAGTGAACGCATTTTCGAACCACTTTTCTAGCCAGATCTCGAGCGTTGCCGATCCACATTTTCTGTCGAAGTAAGTTGACCAATGATTTTGTTCCAGCGTGATAATTTGTATGATGAAGATGGTCAGCATAACATAGACTGAAGTTTGATTTCTTAGTTAAAAGAATCGGATGTTTCTCTTCTTCTGGAATTTCAGCATTCGTTAATCGCCCTCCAACTTTAAGGATAGGGTATCTTAGAGAATTATTCAAGAACGGATTAAGATATTTTAGACAATTTTTCAGCTCCTTTCCCTGTTGAATTTGACCTATTGCTTCTGGAAACATTTGGGCTTGCAGCAGCCAGACTATGTTACTAAACGCGTTATCTCACTCAGCAATGTTAAGTGGTGACGATGTGAATGAATTTTCCAACTGCCGTCTTTTCAGTTGCTCGAGGAGCATTTGTTTTCTTACTAACGGCGGGATATTTTTTGATTTCCATATTTTCAGCTGATTAATATATTGTAACGTTTTACCACGGTTCGATATAAAACTTATTTGTTTTTAACTGTCAACCGTCAATTATTTCCTTTCTAAATTAAACACACTTTACTTCACTTCAAATATTTTATTAATCATCAATCTCAAGAGTATGCAACTTAAATTCACTTCCGGATACTTTTAACTTTGAACTTTACACTTTCGCTTTCAAAAATAAACTGTGTCTGTGCTCAAAAAGTTTCTCCTTATATAGTGAGCTGAGAGGTTCGGGACTCTACTCGAAAGTACTGGCACAAAAGCTTCTGGAAGGTTCCATTCCAATGAAGAGAGATGGCGTTCTCTCCACTCTTCCATTCAGCGCATCTTCCCCTGAGAGAGATGGGCGCGCTCTCTCGGGATTTTTTTATAAATGGTTGTTGTCTTCGATAAGGGTATTTTTGTACTTGGCTCTTTGTTTGTTCCGAAAGTAGTTAGGTGCTGATTTCATCGTTACATTGCCCCCCTCCTAAGATTGATCGTCCCGAACAATTCTGTCGCTCCTTTCACCATTATAACGATGCAAACGGTCACAATGAACTACTTTCAGTTTCCCTCTTACTCCTCTCTGTATACGGTAGACCACATCATTTAGTCTCTTCACAACAGTGTAGGGTCCTTCCCAGTTCTGTTGAAGCTTTGGTGACAGTCCCTTTTGTCGATGGGGATTGTAAAACCACACGAGGTCTCCTTCTTGAAATCCTGTTGTTGTTGCTCGGGCATCATAACGTGTTTTCATCCGATCACTAGATGTTTTTATGAATGCTCTGGTTCGTTGATGAATGTCAATGAGCCTTTCTTTGAGGTTATCCACATATTCTTCTGTTCGTTGTGGCTCAATTGTCCGGCATCCAAATTTCACCTCACTAGGCAGTCGTATTGACGTTCCAAACAAGATTTCCGATGGTGTATGTCCTGTCGAGCTATGTACTGCACTCCTATATGCCATTAGGAATAATGGAATATGTCTATCCCAGTCTCGTTGGTAGTCGCCGACAACCTTACATAGATGTTCCTTTAGCGTCCGGTTGAATCGCTCGACCATCCCGTCAGATTGTGGATGAAGCGGCGTTGTCCTCGTCTTTTTAATGCCAAGGAGCGAACAAACTTCCTGGAAGATGTTAGATTCGAAGTTCCTTCCTTGGTCGGAATGAAGTTCCATCGGTACGCCGAACCTGCTCACCCAATTGAAGACAATCTGATCCACAACTGTTTTGGTTTCTTGGTTTGGGATGGCAAATGCCTCAGGCCACTTGCTGAAGTAATCCATGACTACAAGGATGTATCGGTTTCCACTGTTGGTCTCAGGAAAAGGGCCTGCGACGTCTACTGCAATCCTCTCGAAAGGCGTGCCTACGTTGTATTGTTGCATTTTACTTTGAAGCTTCCTACCTGGGCCTTTGCTAGCAGCACAAGTATCACATTTTCGGCACCACTTTTCGACGTCCTCTCTTGCATGTAGCCAGTAGAACCGTTGTCGTATCTTTTCCAAAGTCTTATTGACTCCCAAATGACCTCCGGAAGCTCCGTCATGCATCTCTCGAAGAACGTCATTAACCTTGGACCGAGGAACGACCAGCTGCATCACATAGGACTTACCGTCTGCGGATTCCCACTTACGCCTTAGAACACCTTCCTCCACATGAAGTGAGTCCCATTGTGCCCAATATGCTTTCAGGGCCGGACTTCTGTCGGAGATGTCACACCACTCTGGTTTTTCTTGGTGTTCTTTCCACGCAAGAATGGGCTCTATGTCCGAGTCTTCTTGTTGGGCAGTCCTAAGTTCTTCATTACTCCAACCGTAAATGGGATCAGCTCTTATTCGTTGGACGGCAATCATTTCCTTTTCTTCTTGGCGTGTGCAATGTTTGCAGTCCTGTTTGCAAGGCCGTCGAGATAATGCGTCTGCGTTTGAATGCAACTTTCCTCTTCGATGTTGAATTTGGTAGTCATAAGTCTGTAGTCTCTCGATCCACCTTGCTACTTGACCTTCAGGATTTTTAAAGTTCAGAAGCCAATTGAGTGCTCCATGGTCTGTTCGGAGAAGGAACTTCTGTCCATAGATGTACTTATGGAAGTGTTTTGTTGCCAATATCAGAGCTAGAAGTTCCCTTCTGGTCACGCAATAATTCCGTTCTGGCTTCGAGAGTACCTTACTGTAGTAGGCGACAACTTTTTCTTCTCCGTACACTTTAGCTGCCTCTCCTGTAGCAGTTTTCAGACGATAGCTATTGGTGTTATGCAGCCATGTCATCTTGACCAAGTCCCTTCTTACAATGGAGGCAGTGGCACCAGTGTCGATTGTAGCCACGTGTTTCTTCCCGTTTAATGTTGCCTCCACAGTCAGACTTTTGTTGTTTCGTTTAGTCTGTGAGACCTGGATAGTGGTTCTGGGGCCATCGATACCAGAAACCAGCTTCTGCCCCTCGAAGTTGGTTCTTACTCGTTTCCCGGCTGGGAAACAAGCTTAGCAGGAATGTTGGTGTTATTGCTTACCTGCTCTCGAGTACTATTTCTACTTCCACAATGTTGACATGCAGCTCTTCTTGGTGGCAATCTGCACTGGCGCTGGAGATGTCCGGTCTTGTTACAGTTCCAGCATCGAGCAGGTCCGTCTCGCTGACTTCTTTGGAATGCGGTTCTCTGACAGGAGCATTCTTCAACTTCTAGTTCTCTTACCCGATGGATTCCTTGTGAAGCCTGTTCTGCTGCTTCCATAGTTAGAGCGAACGCCAATGCTTCAGGAAGCGTGCGTTTTCCGGCAGTTCGAATCGCTCGCTGAAGGTTGATGTCGGATACAGCGCGGACAAATGCTTCTGTTGCGAACTGGTTTATTATTTCCTCTCCTGCAGTTGGGTATGCCAGGTGAGCCAGCCGTTCGATATCTGCTTGAAGTTGTTGCAGACTTTCTCCTCTTTTCTGGACTCTGGTATTGAGTTGGACCCGGAAGACTTCTTGCATATGGCCATCTCCAAAACGTTTGTCAATGGCTTGCACAAGAGCCGTGAAGTTGCCGTTCTTGTCTGCTGGTATGGTTTGCAATAATTCAGCAGCAGGTCCTCTAAGGGCAAGCGTCAGAGCTATGAACTTGTCTTCGTCATCCCATCCATTTGTCGCTGCAGCTGCCTCAAACTGTTTCTTGTAGATTGACCAAGAAGTTTGTCCATCAAAGGTTGGCGGATGCATTTCCTTTCGCTTTGGAAGTTCGCCAGAACTTTCTCGAATCTTCATTTTTCGAACCTTCTCCAACTCCTTGGTAATGCTTTCAAATTTGTCTTCGACCTTCTCGAATTTGGCTTCTACTGTCGAAAATTGTTTTTCGACACGCTCGTCAAGAGCAACAAATTTGTTTTCGAAGGCATCAAGCTTACCTTCGAGAAGATTTTTGTGTTCTTCAAGAAGATTCTTTTGTTCACTTCTTTGGTCTTCGAATCGCTGGAGAAGATTTTTTTCTTGTTTTTCGAGAAGATTCTTTTGCTCATTGCGTTGATCTTCAAATCGTTCGAGAAGATTCTTTTGCTCTTTTCTTTGCTCTTCGAGAAGGTTCTTTTGTTCTTTTCTTTGCTCTTCAAACTGGGCGAGCAGCAGAGCCATCATATTGGTCATATCTAAACTAGTACTTACTTGCTCTTCCTCCATTTCAATCGTGAAAATAAACGAGTCTGGGTTTTCACCTTGTTGTCTTAAATGTTCCTGCAGACGAATAATGAGGTCATTTTTTGATCCAGCAGTAGGAAGACCTCGTTTGTTTAGTTCTGCTTTAAGTTCAACACAATTTAAATCATTCAAAATTTTACCCATTGTCTGTTTATTTATTTAAAAACACACACGCACTTTTTATTTTAAGTTAATTTACTTAAATGCACAGATAAAATAAGTTTTATCCCTTATTCTGACACCAATGTAACGTTTTACCACGGTTCGATATAAAACTTATTTGTTTTTAACTGTCAACCGTCAATTATTTCCTTTCTAAATTAAACACACTTTACTTCACTTCAAATATTTTATTAATCATCAATCTCAAGAGTATGCAACTTAAATTCACTTCCGGATACTTTTAACTTTGAACTTTACACTTTCGCTTTCAAAAATAAACTGTGTCTGTGCTCAAAAAGTTTCTCCTTATATAGTGAGCTGAGAGGTTCGGGACTCTACTCGAAAGTACTGGCACAAAAGCTTCTGGAAGGTTCCATTCCAATGAAGAGAGATGGCGTTCTCTCCACTCTTCCATTCAGCGCATCTTCCCCTGAGAGAGATGGGCGCGCTCTCTCGGGATTTTTTTATAAATGGTTGTTGTCTTCGATAAGGGTATTTTTGTACTTGGCTCTTTGTTTGTTCCGAAAGTAGTTAGGTGCTGATTTCATCGTTACAATATCTTAGAATATAGGCGAAGATATTTATGATCTTGGTGTAGCTACTGCAATTGTTAATAGCGATGATCAAATTGTTTTCGGTTGTTTGGTTGCATACTAATGTGGTTTTCCGTTTTTACATTTCCAATTCTTCAGAGGAAAGAAGATTCTGTGGATTTGTAGGCCAATAACTTGACGTTTTGAGCAAAAACGGAGGTCCAGCAAACCAATAGGCGTTTCTCAGTTCCTCCACAGAGCTTCCCCTTGAAACGACATCAGCTGGGTTGAATTCAGTTGGAACGTCCCTCCATGTTATACCCACAGATTTTTCTTGGATTTCAGCGACGCGGTTTCCATCAAATATGCTGAGTTTAGATGAGTGAGTGGAGTTCCAGTGTAATACAACCGATGAATCACTCCAGAAATAAGCCTCTGAGTAAGAATGATTGAAGACCGACCTAACTTTTCACCACAATTTAATGAGAAGATGAGCAGCACAAAGTTCCAAACGAGGAATTTGCTTCTTCTTTGATGGACTTTTGATTTTGCGACCAACAGTTTCACAGTAACATGTCCGGAACTGTCAACTGTTCGGACATAAGACAGCACCCATAAGCCTTGATCGAAGCGTCACAAAAACCATGTATTTGAAGACGTTTTCTTGTATCTGCTAGAACGTATCGCGGAACTTTGATATTTTGTACAGTGTTTAAATCAACCATGAAGTGCCTCCATTTGTATTTGTTTGAGAGTGTGGAAATCATCTGAGCCTTCTATCATGTCATCTACATAAAAATCTGAACGCAAAACGTTAGCACCAAGTTTGTATTGCGATTCATATTTGTCTCCCAAATACTTGAGACACCTTATCGCCATAAATGGCGCAGAAGTAGTACCATAAGTTACCGTATTAAGTTCGTACGTTTCTATAGGTGACTCTTCACTCTCCCTCCATAGAATATACTGGTACTTTCGTTGTGATGGATGAATAAGAATCTGTCTGTACATTTTAACGATGTCGGCAGTTGGCACGTATTTGTGCATTCTAAACCGAAGCAATATCATGAAGAGATCATCCTGAATTGTGGGGCCTACCATTGAGAGAAACCTGAGAAGCAGTTCTACAAGTAGCATCAAAGACAACCCTCAATTTGGTTGAAGAGCTATTTGGCCGTAACACACACTGATGCGGCAAGTAGTAGTGGGGTTCGTTTAAAACTGGATTTCTAACGAGACATGTGACGTAGTGCCTGATACTCCCGCAGGAAGTCAACTTAAGCTGATCTAAGAAATACATCTTTTTGCAATCTGCGTTCTTAAGACGTAAAACGTCGAAAAGCTGCTCCATAGGAATCTCCAAGTGTTTCAGGATCTTTTTTGAACGGAAGTTTTAGCATGAGTCGTCCACTCGGTAGTTCTTCAATAGATTGGTTGAATAGTTCTTCACACTCCATTTGTTCTTCCGTCCATTTCGATTTTTATCCAGAAACAGCTTCCAAATCCCAAAACCGTTCAACAAATTCGTTTAAGTTATCATCGCTTACGCTGAAACAGCAATTGTTCCTTTGATTCGGTGAACGCTGTTTGTACCTTCCAGACACAATCCATCCCAAATGGGTGTTTTGTAGCAGCGGATTTCTAACGAGACATGTGACGTAGTGCCTGATACTCCCGCAGGAAGTCAACTTTAGCTGATCTAAGAAATACATCTTTTTGCAATCTGCGTTCTAAAGACGTAAAACGTCGAAAAGCTGCTCCATAGGAATCTCCAAGTGTTTCAGGATCTTTTTTGAACGGAAGTTTTAGCATGAGTCGTCCACTCGGTAGTTCTTCAATAGATTGGTTGAATAGTTCTTCACACTCCATTTGTTCTTCCGTCCATTTCGATTTTTATCCAGAAACAGCTTCCAAATCCCAAAACCGTTCAACAAATTCGTTTAAGTTATCATCGCTTACGCTGAAACAGCAATTGTTCCTTTGATTCGGTGAACGCTGTTTGTACCTTCCAGACACAATCCATCCCAAATGGGTGTTTTGTAGCAGCGGCATTTCAGGACCCAATTTTATTTGACCCACGAGCAATAATCCGAAAAAAGCTTCGGCTCCGAGAAGAATGCCGATTGCAGCTGGCTGATTGAACTGTTCGTCAGCAAGCTCGATGTTTTTCGGTATATTCCAACTGGTAACATCCAAGGCGACATCGGGTTGGTATCCAGTGATGGAAGGTGCAACAAGAAATTCTAGCGAAAGTTCGAATGTAGAGTAACGCGATCGAATAGTAGTTTGGGTTAATGAGCTTATTCTGGTTTCTGTTGTACCTATGCCAATGATATCTACGTTCTTCTTTTGCTTTCGAAGATTGAGACAACGAGCAAACTCTTCTTTGATGAAGTTAACCTGGGACCCAGAATCCAAAAAAACCCTACCAAGTTGAAAACCCCCTGACGCATCTTGAATAAGAACGATCGCAGTAGCTAGAATCACTTGTGCTTTAGATTTAATTACATCCTTTTCCATTGCAGAGTTAATTACAGCGGATAATGTCCCGGATTGTGGTGTGTCATTCCCAGTACCAACATTTGTTCCACCGCCTTGTCGATGAAGTAACGAATGATATTTCTTTTTACAATTTTTGCACCTGATCGCTGAAGAACATTTTGTTACATTGTGCCCTTTAGCAAGAAAATTGATACAAATACTCAAATTTTTGACATTATTAAATCGATCAATAGTAGATAGTTGGAGAAAAAAGAAGCGCAATCGCTTATAGCATGAGAGTTATCTTGGCAGAAACTACAAGGACGTTGCATCGTAGCCAACGATGTTTGACGAAAAGGGTCTGCAGCCGAATGCTTGGGTCGAAAAGATGATTTTCTACTTTCTGTCTTAATGGGTTTTGTTTCTTGACGCCAAGTCTTACTTTCACGAGCTTCAAAATGCTGACAACACTTATTAATTAAGTCTGAACATTTTTGCCATGTTGGAAGAGTTTTATAATCGAATTGTTCATCCCATTTGGATTGAGTTTCAGTATCTACCTTAGACATGGCAAGATGTATTATAATGCCATTACAAATTTCTGACTCCGTACCTAGTGACTTTAATGAGCCGAAACATCATTTACTAAGTTTCTTAACTGTGCCGCAGATGATTTTTGAACCTTAGGTAAATCGAAAAGTTGAATTCTTCTATTTTCGAAAGGGTATGATTACTATCGACAAGTTTTGTAAATGAGTTAATGAAGTTTTTATAATCGGAGTATTTTCCGTCGAAGCGAGGTAGTTTAAGTTTCGGTAAATGACTACCTACAATTTGAGGAATTGACAACGTCGTGTCCAAGGAACTATTCCTCCTTTCACTTCCCATCAGCAACAGAACTTTTTCTTTGGTAGACACGTACAAATCCTCTAATTCGCTACGACCAGTAGTATCTGCAGGTGCATGACTTTCAAAATTCCCAAACGGCATTCGAGTTCCGTAGTGGACAATACTTTAGAATCGACCAAGTTTTTGATTCGGGTTATGCTTCCCTTTGTAGAAGCACGAGACGTCTTTAATTCATCTAAACTCTGTGCCATTCTAAGTTGGTATGATTCAAAAGAAGATAAGAATAATCGTTATAATTCTTCTAGACCTCGGTGTTTTTCCTCAAGCAAATTGTCAAATGCGAATAGGGCAGCAGCTTAGTTGCTATAGTAGCTCTAGAACGACGATGACACATTAACTAATGCAGCGCATTGAAGCAAACTGAAGTGTTGTAGCAATAATAACTGAAGAATAATTGCAGCGAAATACGTAGAAACAACGACCTGATTAGCAGCAGGAATGAATCGGGTAAACAGCAGCAACAAGTATTGAATGTGGGTAATCGATGAATCGATTTAATAGTAAGAGCACTAAATTCGATGACCAGCTATGAACAACAGCAACCAACGAACAACAGCAACCGACGAGCAGCGAGAATTTAATTGCATATGCAGCAAATATGCGATGTGAAGAGCAACCTGTTTTGCAGCAGGAATAATCCGGGTTAACAACAGCAACACCGAACAAATGTGGATACTCGATGAGTGTAAACGGCAATTCGAAACAATGAATTCTCTTTACATCCAAAAAGATAGCGACAGACGGTATGATTAGAAAATTGAACGTAGCAATCGATCGTCGTAAATGCGATGGCAATAGTAGAAAGTATTTTATTGATTGCAGCGAAAGTCGAAATTATTTTATTAATTGCAGAAAAAGAATAACAGGCGATGCAAGTATTGATAAATATGTAGCAATTGCAAGATTTCAATACGGCAACTATGGGCGTTTTTCTTTTTTAGTTCAGAGTAGAGCCTGAACTGTCAAACAAAATATCGTGTTTCTTTTTTAGCTCATAGTGTATAAAAGTTCAAATTTGTGTTTCTTTTTTTGTTTAGAGCGTGTCCAGAGTTTGTTCAGAGCGCGCTCTATTAGCTCGGTATAAAATAACCGAGCAGACCGAGTAAAAAACTTAACGCGGCCAACTTCATACAGTTTCCATGTAATTTGACAGATATGAAAATTGAGTGCTCGGGTGTCTTTCGTAATTAAATCGGAGTACTCTGAACATACTCTGTTCAGAGTTTACTCCATTCGCTCAGAGTCTACTCAGTGCTTTGCTCTGAACCAACTCTAAACTAAAAAAGAAAAACGCCCTATAATTGCTAAACGAAGGGTGACAGCAGTAATAAAAAATGTAGACGGGACTCACAATCGAACATCTCCAGAGTACAGCTTGGTATGTCTCATGTGCCTGCTTACTTATATGGAACGTATTCGTTTGATGACAATTTGGTTGTGGATGGTATGTATGTATGTTTTCGATTGAATAGCGGCAAAATATTTTTTTATTGTTACCAATCAAAATTGTTTTTTTTATATCGAATGATTTATTATAATGAAATAAAAATACATACATACCTCATTCCATATCCCGAGATGATTTTTTGACTGCGAACTGCAATGGATATAGATGCTGATTTCCTTCCACTTGATGTAGGTGCTGCTGCCACATTCACTTGGTGTGTCCAAAACGCACCGTTTTAAGTTTCTTTTATGTTCTTTTTTGTCTATCAGCACACAACCGTTAGAACCACCGTTTTGTCTTTTTTTATATGAACTTTTACCGCACACTCCCGTTACCGATACCGACACCGTTTTTGTTCTTTTTTATTAAGCACCGCACGCTTTAATGTTTTCATATAGCAAGTTTAATTTCGTAAAGTTATATTTTTTTATGTACAGGTAAAAGCACCGAACACTTTTATTTAAATGAAAATTACAGGTGTGTTCTGCACGGTCGCCATAATTGCACGAGCAAAGCTTTTTTCACTCGCTCTGCTTAGATTTTAATCGCGAAATTTTTAATCTGATTAGCAAATCATCACAGATAATTGTTTAAGTAGAGATTACTGCTATTTTGCACTTACTGTTTTACTTTGACCTGAAAGCAGGGTTGCGAATTTGTGAATTAAAAAAATCATTAAGTCATAAGTTAGTAAATGACTTGTGAATTAAAAAAATTTAATTCATAAGTTAGTTAGTGACTTATGAATTAAAAAAAAAATAATTCTAAAGCTAGTTAGTGACTTATGATTTAAAAAAAGTTTAATTCATAAGTCAGTTGGTGACTTGTGAATTAAAACTATTTAAGTCATAAGCTAGTTGGTGACTTATGAATTAAAAAATTGTAATTCATGAGCAAGTAAATGACTTATGAATTAAAAAAAATTAATTCACAGCCTAATAAGTGACTTATGAATTAAAAAAATATTAATTGACTACCTACTAAGTGACTTATGAATTAAAAAAAATTTAAATCAAGAACAAGTTAGTGACTTAAGAATTAAAAAAAATTAATTCACTACCTACTAGATGACTTATGAATTTAAAAAATTTAAGTCATGAGCAAGTTAGTGACTTATGAATTAAAAAATTTAATTCACTACCTACTAAGTGACTTATGAATTTAAAAAAAATTAATTCACTACCTACTAATTGACTTATGAATTAAAAAAAATTTAATTCATAAGCTAGTTGGTATATTGGAAATTCTTAAGCTTGTTTTGACTACATAATTTTTTCATTATTAACGAAAGTGGTTTTCAAGCTATTGAAGAATTTTGTGCAGTCCCTATTACCCAATAGAATAAAAAAGCAATATCGATAAAATATTTGTGTTGAGCAAATGATGGAGAATGATATCTCTCTTGGAAGATTTTATGAAAATAATAAAAAAAAACTATTTTAACTTACAAACATAAATCATTCACCCATCAATTGTTCAGTGACTAGTGACCAGTGCCCATTAAATTTATACATAATTGTGAAGTGAAAAATTGAAAAAAGTGAATATTCAATATTTAAAAGTTTAAAAAATATACATACGTTTATTAGTAAGTTTTTTATAATCTCTTTACCTTTAGTATTTAAAAACATTAAATTGTAACGAAGGTTGTTTGAGGAGATCAGATACGAATTCAGGCTTCATAAAACTTAAACTTATATAGCCTTTTGCTCGTTTGGGAAAAACCCTTCAGACTTAATAATTTTTTTGAAAATTTACAATGGTTTATGCGATGTACAAAAAACGATTTAAATCTACAAATTTTCCTTATACTTCCTCGAAATCAGAAAAATCAGTAAAAAATATATGTATATACATACTTATTCCTTAATTATATTTTTATAGAATTTATTGAGTGAAACTTGAACACATATTATTAAGATTTGCATTTTTCTTAAATTAACATGTTCATTAAGATATAACTAACTTTCTTCTACATTTTTTCATTTTGACAACTATCGCCGTGAAAACCCAATACCCTACTGAAATATTGTGAAAATCTGCTTTAAAAATAATCATTTTTTCGTGTACAATTTTTGACAATTTTTTTAATGTAGAAAATATATAACAACTGGAATTGATTTTGTTTTTGATTGGGAAATTTCCATTTCGCTTCAGGAGCATTCATACACTTACTAATGAAAGTCAGTGAACACTACCTAGAATTTCTTAGTAATAATTTTGTTCAGCTAAAATAAAGTTTTAAAAAATATATAAATGTATGGTATACTTTTAATATTTTAAATTGTGCCTATATAAGGCTTTAGGTAATTTAAACATTCTTCAAAAAAAAAACATCCCACTGCTTAGTAAGTATAATTAGATTATGAATCTATTTTTAGCTTTCAAATCTAGTTTGTAAATCATAAAATTACCATGCTAGCTTATAAATTTTCCAATTCATATTTTTTGTAATCAGAATTCATCCATTAGCTTATGAATTAAATTTGTTTAATTCATAAGTCACTTAGTAGGAAGTGAATCAAATTTTTTTTAATTCATAAGTCACTTAGTAGGTAGTGAATTAATTTTTTTTTTATTCATAAGTCACTAACTGCTCATGACTTAAATTTTTTTAATTCATAAGTCATCTAGTAGGTAGTGAATTAATTTTTATTTAATTCTTAAGTCACTAACTTGCTCTTGACTTAAATTTTTTTTAATTCATAAGTCACTTAGTAGGTAGTCAATTAATATTTTTTTAATTCATAAGTCACTTAGGTTGTGAATTAATTTTTTTTTAATTCATAAGTCATTTACTTGCTCATGAATTACAATTTTTTAATTCATAAGTCACTAACTTGCTCATGACTTAATTTTTTTTTAATTCATAAGTCACTTTTCAGGAAGTGAATTAAATTTTTTTAATTCATAAGTCACTTAGTAGGTAGTGAATTAATTTTTTTTAAATTCATAAGTCACCTACTAGCTTATGACTTAAATTTTTTTAATTCACAAGTCACCAACTGACTTATGAATTAAATTTTTTTTAATTCATAAGTCAGTAACTAGCTGCTGAATTACATTTTTTTTAATTCATAAGTCACCCACTAGCTTGTGAATTAAAGCCAAGCTTAAGCTAGAAAGTGACTTAAGCTTTTGCAACCCTGCCTGAAAGTCTACGAAAAAATTCGACCAAGAAAAAAAAACTTAAACGACGACGACGGTGGAGCGGAGTAAAAAGAAAAAACCCAAAACGACTCAACTTTATGGTGGTCTGTTCTTCAATGCCCGATCCTTCTTTAATTTTTGTTTCTTCTCTTTGGTTCCTTTTGTTTTAGTACATTTTTGTACAAATTTGAAAAATTTGAAAAGTGAGCAAATTTAGTACTTTAGGATCTTGACATTTTAAGCTATAATCACAATGATTTCATATTTAGATTTTAGAATTTTAATTCAAATTTAAGTTTTAAGTTTTTAATTCAATTTTAGAATTTAATTTTTAAGTTTAAATTAAGATTTAAGTATGAAATATAGCAAATTTAATTTTTAAGTTTAAAGTTAGTTAAAATATAGATTTTAAGTAGATTCAAAAAATTAATTTTAAGTTAATTGAATAATCGGTTGATGAACGGCTTGTGCTTCAACAATAACAAAACGTACCTACATATGGCAGAGCGCAGTAAGTGCAATTTTCCCTTTCTCTTCCTTCCCTGCCTTCAATTGCTTGGCTTAGCATGCATTGTTGAACTAATCTAAGCTCACTCAACTGGTGCATATGCTAAACCAACAATAACAGGTGCATAGAGGATTACTGTTTTGATTGTTAGGGTTCAAATCAATACACATCACTGCTAAGGCATAACACTAGTAGTGTTGTGGTATTGAAGACTTTTATAATCATATTTAGTGGTTCGTCTTAGATATCGTCTGTTTTGGTTTTAGTGTTTTTATCTTTATCACAGTGATTGGCAATTTCAGAGTCGACTATTGTAATATTCGTGGGCTAAGGGCGAATTTCCTGGTGACGTACGTCTACACTGTTTTAAACAGGCCAGCTGTTTTGGCACTGAGTGAAACCCAAGTAGGTGAAGCTACTGATCCTGCTGAATTTTAATATTCATGGGTATAACTTAGTGCCATTATTCTTTTCCCACCATTGTCTCGCCATTTATGTCAGAAATGATGTTGATTACCGATTCCAACCTCAATATGGTCCTTGTACCAATCCCCTTTTTAATTTTGCATGGTTTAAATTCTCGGTGAACAAGCACATCATTTATCATTGCTTTCTCTATCGAAGCCCTAATTTGGACAGAGTTTCAACTTCTCATGAATTTGATGCTTTGTCCGACTCCACCCAAAGAATTGTTTCCTTGCATCCTCACACTGAAATCGTTAGTACGGGCGATTTCAATGTACACAATTCTTCTTGGCTTCTCCATTCGGGCCAGACAACACCCGAGGGAATGTGTGCCGAGATCTTTGCTGAGTTTAACCACCTCCCTCAGCTTGTCAACGAGCGCACTCCGATATCGGACGTTAATGGTCGAGCGGAAAACACTCTTGCCTTGTTTCTAACCTCTGACCCTGATAAATACGCTATCAGGGTCAGAGGTAAGAAAGAAACTGATAAATACACCTGTGGGCACCAAACCAATCCAGTTAGAGAAAGAGCTCCTGTGAAAACCGTGTACAGTACGAGAAAGCCAACTTGGACGGCCTCAATAATTTGTTTAGGATCTTTCACTGGTCACTATGCTTCCTCGGTAGTGACGTAGACTCCATAGTCCAGTCAACGAAGGAAAAATAAATGAAATAAATCGTGTAGTCTAGGTTATTTTTTTAAGTGGTAGGGGTGACCCTCAGGTCCAACATACCAAAAGTCCCCAGCCCAGGGCCGCGAGCTTAAGCCTGGAGAGGGGGTTAAAGGTCCCCTTTTTTGTGTTTTCGCGAATATTTCGAAAACCAAGGGCTTAACTGAAAAAGTCTTCACCAAGGAATTAAAGTAAATTAAATTTCCTACAAAAAATGTTATATTTATATTTTCGCTTGGAGCAACACTGAGGAAGATGCGGGGTGGAGAAATGTCAAGAAATCTAAAAAATCGGTCATTAGCCTACAAAATTTAGTGTTTATAGATCAATTTTATCTAGAAATAACAGAAAAAAAAAGTATATGTATTCAAAATTATTCCATTGATGAATTGGAAGGGAGTTTATGGGAGGAAAACAGGTGGCGAGGGTTAGAATTTTCTAATTTAATTTATTTGCTACAGTGTTTGCATTCACTATGAAAAATACTGTTTCTTTAAAGGTAAAAAGTATAATGGATTTTTCCAAGTTACTGACCATGACTTTATAAAATAATTTTCAGACATGTACTAAGAAAAAAATTCGTTTAGGATAGGGGGTCTATGTCCCTCTGTTTATAAGGGAGGGACCATTTTCTAGAGCATTGACGTAAAGTGCATTAATAATTATTTAAAATCAATGGAAGTACCTATAATACAACACTATAGGTTTTTGAAAATCCAAGGACCTATTCTTTTATTTTGTTGCTAAAACAAGTTTTTTTTATTAAACAGGTTATACAAAAATTGAACTTAAATTTAAAGTTTTGAAAAAAAAAAAATTTATAATGATTTTATTTTCAAAATTTTTTGTAGCTAAGTGCTAAATTTTAGTTCAGTATTTATGGCCGTTGTTAATTCTTAGTCGAACGCTAAAAACTAGATAGCTGTAGGTCTTTCAGTTTTTGAGAAAAACAAAAATTATGAACACTACTACTTTCTTAGAAATTTGTTCTAAAGAACCTTTACCCCCTCATGTCTAAAGCTCGCGGCTCTGGACTGGGGACTTTTAGTATATTATACCTGAGCATCACCCCTAACTTATGAAAAAATTATCCAGACTACATGATTTTTCCTACGTTGGCAAAGTGACGGTTTTACAAGAGAAATAATTTTCTAAAAAAGTGCTAGTTTCCATAATTTTTGATTTTTTCAAAAACTGAAAGACCTACAGCTATCTTATTTTTAGCGTTCGACTAAGAATTAACAATGGCCATAAATACTGAACTAAAATTTAGCACTTAGTAACAAAAAATTTTGAAAATAAAATCATTATAAATTTTTTTTTTCAAAACTTTAAATTTAAGTTCAATTTTTTTATAAACTGTTTAATAAAAAAAACTTGTTTTAGCAACAAAATAAAAGAATAGGTCTTTGGATTTTCAAAAACCTATAGTATTGTATTATAGGTACTTCCATTGATTTTAAATAATTATTAATGCACTTTACGTCAATGCTTTAGAAAATGGTCCCTCCCTTATAAACGGGGGGACATAGATCCCCCTATCATAAACGATTTTTTTCTTAGTACATGTCTGAAAATTATTTAACAAAGTCATGGTCAGTAACTTGGAAAAATCCATTACACTTTTTACCTTTAAAGAAACAGTATTTTTTATAGTGAATGCAAACACTGTAGCAAATAAATTAAATTAGGAAATTCTAACCCTCGCCACCTGTTTTAACCCCATAAACTCCCTTCCAAATCATCAATGGAATAATTTTGAATACATATACTTATTTTTTCTGTTATTTTTTATATAAAATTGATCTATAAACACTAAATTTTGTAGGCTAATGACCGATTTTTTAGATTTCTTGACATTTCTCCACCCCGCATCTTCCTTAGTGTTGCTCCAAGCGAAAATATAAATATAACATTTTTTGTAGGAAATTTAATTTACTTTAATTCCTTGGTGAAGACTTTTTCAGTTAAGCCATTGGTTTTCGAAATATTCGCGAAAACCTAAAAAAGGGGACCTTTAACCCCCTCTCCAGGGTTAAGCTCGCGGCCCTGGGCTGGGGACTTTTTGTATGTTGGACCTGAGAGTCACCCCTACCACTTAAAAAAATAACCCAGACTACACGGTTTATTTCATTTATTTTATGATTTTAGGTCTTCGTTGACTGGACTACCAGCTATGATAACTAATATTGGAAATGAGAACCCGAATAGGGCTAATACTGCGTTTTCATTAGAGCAAATGAGGTAATTTCGTTCAAAATTTCCAAATTCAATTCAAAATCATCTCATTTCCCATACAAATTCAAATTTCAAAATGAGGTAATTTCAACCAAATTTGCACGAAATTCGGTAGAAAATTACGTTAAACTTTTATGAACACACCCAAATGGATTCCATTCAAAGTGGAACCCATTCGAAGTGACAGAATTCAATGTAAAAACAACAAAAACAAGCGATTGACAATTTGGGCCTTCAAACAAAATTAGCAAATTTGAAATGTGAACACTTTTTTTGTAATTTGCCAAATTACCTCATTTCAGCTCTAATGAAAACGCAGTATAAGAGCATCAGACCCAATAATAAAACTTCTTTTGATTCGAGCTGTAAAGAGGTTATTAGGTTAAAAGAGAAAAGCCTCCGGTGTTTTAGAGCCAACGCAACTGAGAAAAACCGGAAAAAGTTCAAACAAGCCAGGAAGACCCGCAACGTCCATATTCGACGGTCCAAATTTTTACATGACCAAAAACTAAGGCAAAAAATACTACAATGTCCCACAAGTAGTAAAAATTGTTGGTCATTTGTAAAAAACATTCGGAATAAATCGTCTTCCTCGGTTCCAACGCTCATTTTCAATGACACTCTGGAGAAAGCTAACGTATTTGTTAAGCAGTTCGCCGCCAATTCTACGTCGCCAGACAGTGTCCTGACTCCCCCTGTTCTTGAGCGCGTAAACGATTCAATGGGACAAATCTACTTTCGCACTCGTGCTGTGGCGAGTCTTGAAGAATCCCAATACGAATAAATCTGCTGGTCCGGATGGTATACCCGCAATTATTCTGAAGAGGTGTTCTTCCACGCTGGCAACACCTCTGCTTTTCCATCTATCCTATTCTTCTTGGCTTGTTCCGAGCAGTTGGAAAACAGCATTTGTCCAGCCAATCCCCAAAAAAGGCGAATCTTCTTCACCCTCTAATTACCGACCGATTGCACTTACGTTCCTTCTTTCCAAGGTCATGGAAACGCTGATAAATTATCAGCATAAGAAATATCTCGAAGACCGAAAGCTTCTTAATGACCAGCAGTACGGCTTTCGCAGCAATAGGTCCACTGGTGATCTGATGGTTTATCTCACCGAACAGTGGAACAAATCTCTACATCGTTTTAGAGAAAGTTGGATTATTGCACTTGAAATTTCAAAGGCATTTGATAAAGTCTGGCATGTTGCTCTCTTATCGAAAATGCGTGCTTTCGGTATTTATGTATCGCTTCTTCGTTGTATAGAAAACTTTCTTTCGAACCGATCTCTACAAGATGTATCCCACCAAAAACATTTCATGTAAAATAGGTCGCCAAGACTCACAAGCTCATAACGCTTTCGCTATGAAAAAGTTATGAGATCTCATGAAGAGCCAAGCCCTTAAGGGTAGGTGTACCCGACCAGCCAATTAAAATTTCATGTAAATGAATTTGAACGTGTTAGTAAGCTCTCTTCACCAAATTAGGCGTTCGAATTTTAATTATACCTACTCTTGTACTCTTTTTTTAATCGCAAACGATATTGCAGAGAGCAGACAATCACGCACAGGCACGAAAAAAAAAACAGGTAGCGAGCGAGTAAGCGCAGACGAAGCAAATGTACCTACTTATTATGTATGTAAATACAAGTGCCAGACATACAATTTAGAGATTCTGACCAGATAGGTAGGTAGGTAGGTATGGATGGATTTGTTTTTTTCTTATGGATATGGTGTGATGTGTGAATATGTATTATAATAATCTAAAATTTTCAATATTATAAATTAAAGAAACGGTCACTCACTGACTCATTCATTCATTTGACTCATCATTGCACAGCTTATACTGTAAATCATAAAAATATAAAATAAATTTTATTTGATAGAGAGAGAGAAAGAGAGAGAGAGAAAGGAGCACTAAGACGGGATTTTTTGAAATTCCAATTTTAAGTAAGGTAAAATGGGTTCTTTTTGATTAACGGTCGAAAAACTACTTTCTAAACGGGAGGGGTTAGAACGTTAATTCTTATTTTAATTGATAGATCTTTGAAATACAAGAAACTTTTAAATTTAAAAAAAATTCTAAAAAATCTACGAAGTGAGTTATAAAATGTTAAAAGTTGACTTTTGAATAATACGCCTTTGACAAATAATTCGCTATAAATCGGAGGTATCAGATAGAGAAACAAATGTTACACCATTAGAAAGATAATGAAAAAAAAAATTACCCATGTTTCAGGAATTTTTGCTAGGAATTTTTTTCACCCACTTTTGGATTTTTGAAGATGACACATTTTTTACCCATTTTTTTGTGGTTTTTGATATTTTATATTTTTATGGGTAGATCTAAAAATTTGAAATTTCTACAGCTAATAGAGATTGTTAATTTATAAATATTTTAAAAATTTTTAATTTTTTCAACATTCCCAACTCCAGATATTTACAAAATTAATGCTTTTTTTCATGCCCTCACAACTTTTTACTGGATGCATCTATAAATTTAATATTTCTTTTACCAGCACATTAGAAAGCTAACGTTTAAATTGACATCTCAACCAATATTCTACATCCTACACAACCCTCACAATAGTTTAAAAAGTTTTCATCAAAAAATTACACGAAAATCTTGAAAAATGGGTATGATTGTTCGTTGTCGCAAAATTAAATCAAAACAATCTTTCAGCAACGATTCTAAAAATTTCAACATGACAGAACAAAAGAAAAAAACAACAAACAGTGCATGACTATTACACGCAATATCATAGATTCCCTTTTGCAAAAGAAGCAGAAAAAAACTTCCATTCCAACGATGAGCCAACAACAAAAAATACATACCTTATGTATGTACGTACAAGGTACAAAAAACTCAACCAAATCTTCTAGAAAGATCCCACTGCGCCCGCGCGAAGTGAACACCAACTTCCACCACGTGTACCCCTTACCCCTTGACAACAAAAAGACTGGCATACACATACATAATAACCTTCTTCTTTTTTTTTACCTAAAAAAAGATCACTTGACATCCAAATGATGAACAGGATTACTATGTATGCTTTCTATCAAAAAAGAAAAAGGTGTAAAGAGTCAATACGGAACTTTTCTTGTTAGGAAAAAGAGAATTGGGGAAAAGAGAATGCATGCACAACCCAGTGGATTTCTTTTGAACCAAATTTCTTTGTGTGCGTGAGCAAAGATGTTTTTCCAGTAAAAAACTGCAAAATTGACAACTTTTCCAAAATTAGAAATAAAAAAACCATGAAAGAAAATACGATTTTGTTTTTTAAATCTAATAAAAAAAATACCAAAAAAAATTAAAAAAATATGTGGTAATTGTATTGGCTGTCCTTGCATTACAACGGCATTACAAATAATGTCAAATTGCATTTCGTTTTCAAGCATTTTGTAAGGCAAATATTTTTTTTTTCAAAGGTACTATTTAGTTCAGAACACATGATACTTTGATTTAAAAAACATTTAGAAAATTTAAAAAATATAACATTCAATTTCCCAGGCAATCGCGTAAAATAATTGAAGAAAAAGGAATATCTTTTCTATTTTTGACTCTAAAAAGTAACTGTAAAAAATTAAAAAAAATAAAATAAAAATGAAGGTAACTGCATATACATATAAGCTTTGTAAAAACGTTAATTTGACTTGCTTACCTAATATACCTCAAAAGTTTTATCAAACTATGCATTCATAAAATTTATCGAATTTCCTTTATTTTTCATAGTTTTGTGCATTTTTTTTTGGGTGAATAAATAAACTAATAAAAAGAAAAAAAGGTATTGCTTAGTTTTGAGATCAATTTTCTCCAGAAAAAAAATTTAAAAAAATAAAAAAGTTATGTTTACCCAATTTCCCATCCATTTTTGTAAGCATCGTACTAAATTTTATGATTTTTCTATCTGTCTGGCGGTTTTAAGGTATAAAATATTTTTTATTTTTGTTTTTTAAAGCCACACAAATATTTTTCTTAACTAATTTCCAATCGATGACCGTTTGTTTCATTAAAATATTCGCAAAATTGTGAACGCTATACCGATTAGCGCAGAACTCCAACCTATTTTTTTCAAGGGACACATACCCTTAACTCTATTAGGCCTAAATCTCCAAGCCCTAACTCTACAACTCCTAAATCGTGGTCAAAAATTATGGCTTGGTCGTTTCACATATAGAAGTTTAGCATGGCAGACTTCATTTTACAATAAATCTATGGGAAACGGCACTTCTACCCAAGCGTCGAACTTGTCGAGTTGTAGAAGCTGAATAGGGTCAAAGATTCTCGAACCCCTGAACCCCTTCCTGACCACTCCGCTTGACGGTTTAACGGTGACGTTATCCGTCAACATCCCTCCTCCGGTACGGCGTTAACGTTGTCCGGCTTTATCCTTTCCTCGTCGGTATGGCGATGACGCTGTCTGACCTTCCTCTCACCTTACACTCCTTCCCTTGCTGCACGGCGATGACGCTGTCTGTAACTCCTTCCTTCCCTTGACGGTATGGCGTGACGTTGTCCGTCACTCCCTTGTCTTACTCCTTATCGACAGATGGCGTTGACGTTGTCTGGAGGCTCCTACCTTATCACTTCCTTCCGCTTCCCCTTTCTTTTCACCCTTTGGGCTGGATCAAGGTGTTATACGACCCGTGCCTATGATCAGCCTGGCTGAGGGCCCAATTTAAAAAAAGCTCAGTCGCTAACGGAGTATTCGGATACCTGGCATCCTCCGAATTAACTCGCCTTTTCTGCATATGCGAATCTCTGTGTAGAACGACCAATATTTCTTCGCTACTAGTGGGAACAAAAATGACAAAAAACAAAAAACAAAACAAAAACCAAAGACAATACAAACAGGACGACAATAAGGCCGGTTCTCCTTCTAAACCGGGCGGCAGCACGGCGTTAACGTTGTCTGTCGTGGCTCCTGCGCCTTGCATCGATGGGGAGGTTGTGGCTAACCGTGGCCCCCCATCAGTTGCAATTCGCAGTGAGGAAGGCCCCCAGGTAGGGATACCTATTTCCGGCAGTGTTAGGGTTGTGAAAGACGACCCTTCCGCTGCTAAGCCTCCTTCCAACGCGTCTCGAGGGAGGGCCCAACCCGGGGATGGAGAGGCTGTGAAACATGGCCCTTCCACCGCCGGAGTGGGCTCTCTTCAGAGCACGTCGCGGAAGTTCAAACCGGCGAAATATCGCTACAAGGAGAGGCGGGATGCTGCGAGGATTCTCAAAGGCTCTGGTGATTCACTGGAGTCTGGAGGAAAATCGCTGCTTTCTGCCAGGATTCAGTGGGCCAAGGATATCTTGGCTAAGGCAAAGACCAGCGGAGACTCCACGTCAAAGCGGGATAGGTCTTTAGAGGGTACCACTCCGGTATCCAAACGAGCCAAAGTGCAGAACACCAGCACTCCCCTGAATCCCAAGTCCTATAGCGATGCCCTCAAAAACAAGATCGTGATTGCGGTTATCGATAGGAGTGATATTGATGGCACGATTACATCTGATCGGTGGCAGGTGGTAAAATCGAAGCTCTCGGCAGGCTTCTTGAGTGTGATGAGGGAAAACCCGGGACCACCTCCAATCACAGACGATGGCGGTTGGCATCAAGGTCATGTCAAACTCATCGTCTGTGACGATCAGAGATCGTGTGATCTCTACAAACTTGCTGTCAGCAAGCTGGGCGAAATCTGGCCAGGTGCGAAACTCGACGTTGTTGCTAAGGAGGACATCCCAAGCAGACCTAGAGCTCGCACATGGATACCAGCTGAGCCTTCTTGCATGGAGGAAATCCTTCAGATAATCCAGGTTAGCAATCCTTCCATGCCGACTCATGACTGGAAAGTCGCAAAGTTAAAGGAGGTAAGGGGTCTTTATCGAAGCGCGATAATCGTGGTCAATAAAGACTCCCTTGCCCCCTTGACGCAGACTAAGGGCATGATTCGGTATGGTTTTGAGACGATCAACCTTCGGATCTACAAAAAAGATGAGGCTAACGCGGAATGCGAACCTCCACAACCAACCTTCGAAGCTGTACCTGAGGTTGAGGACGCTGGTGCATCGATAACATTTCCAGTCATGGAAGACGATGCACCCAGTACATCCTTGAAGATGGTACAGTCTTCTTCTAACGTCGGAAGTCTGACCTATATGGAGACCGAAGACTCTACACCATCGGATCCTCTGAATGAGGATGAGTTATTAAACTCATCATCTGAGTTGGAGGATGATGACATAACAGTGCTGGAGGTTGGTCTGTCTGATTGTAACTAAAATGTTGCAGTTAGTACAGATTAACCTTCAACACTCCATTAAGGCTTCGGCCTCCCTGCTTCTTCGACTATCCAGGCTCGGAGAAGACATCGTCCTAATCCAAGAACCATGGATTGTAAAATCAATGGTTAAAGGACTTAGGACTCCTGGATACTACACGCTGTATGCAGCGGGCATAGGTGAACCTAGATCCTGCATTCTAGTGAAAAGTAGTATTAATGTATTTTTACTCCCTGATTTTAGCGATAGGGATATTACCGCCGCTAAATTAGAAACGGCCAATGGCTCTTACTGGCTAGTGTCGGCGTATCTTGGCCACGACCACCTCGGCCCCCTCCCTGGACAAACACTAGAGAGGATTATCGCTCAGGCAGAACGGCAGAAGATCAGCCTCATAATTGGGAGTGATGCTAACTCCCATCATACAGTATGGGGAAGTACTGACATAAATGACAGAGGTGAGTCTCTTTTTGATTTTATTCTAAGTACTAACCTTATCGTAAGTAATATTGGAAATGAACCCACATTCATTACTAAAAATAGACAAGAGGTATTAAGCGCTTAATACACGATACAACCCATCGTACCGATTTGAGTTGTACCGATATCGAATGCGATATCGCAAGTGAGCACACACACCATACGATTAACTCGCGATTTAATCAAATGTCAAAAAAAGTTCCTCATTTCCATCTTCAAATTTGTAATTTCAGATTGTGGCAAAAATTTACATCATGAGTGACTTAAATGAAAGAAAAAAAATTATATTAATTTGTGCGGGTGTAATATTAAGTGAAAATATCGAAAAAAGTAGAAAAAGAAAGTGGGCCAAGGAATGGCTCCTACAAAGAGCATTACATTCGGACATTTATCTTGTTAATAAACTTAAATTGACTGAGCCCCAAGACTATAAGTGCTATTTACGTTTAAATGAAGAGCAATTTCTGCATCTTCTAAGTTTAGTGGAGCCTCATATAAAAAAGCAAGATACTTTAATGAGAACAGCTATATCGGCTGAACAGCGATTAATTTTAACATTGCGATTTTTAGCTACGGGAAGTGATTATAGTGATCTCCAATTCGGTTCACGAATATCTCCTCAAGCTATCGAAAAAATTGTTCCAGAAACTTGCCTGGCAATATACAATACATTAAAGAAGAAATATTTAAAGGTAAATTTATTTTAACGCGTAATTAAACTAGGTACATAAGTTAATAATTCTTAATTAAATTTCAGTTTCCATCTTCTGAAAGTGACTGGAAAGATATTGCCAGAGGTTTCAAAACGCAATGGGATTTTGAAAACTGCCTTGGCGCTATGGACGGGAAGCATGTCCTAATCAATAAACCACCAAATAGTGGCTCATTTTATTACAATTATAAAGGAACTTTTAGTGTCGTTTTGTTTGCTATCGTTAATGCAAACTATGAATTTATTTATGTTCATGAAGGTACAAATGGTAGGATTTCGGACGGAGGAGTGCTAAGAAGAACCGACTTCTTTGAGAAATTGGAAAATCATGAGCTTCATATTCCTCAACCAGAAAAACTGCAAAATTCTTCATTCGTTTGTCCATACGGCTTCATTGGAGATGAAGCATTTTCTTTGTCTGAGAATATATGGAAACCTTTTCCTCAAAGTGCAATTTCGAAGGAAGAACGAATTTTCAACTATCGATTGAGCCGGGCTCGAAGAATCGTTGAAAATGTGTTCGAGATATTATGTTCTAGATTTAAAATGTTTCAGAAGCCCATTAAAATAAATCTAGAACACACAGATGCAGCTATTTTAGCTTGCTGTGCTCTCCACAATTTCTTAAGGGCGCATTCCCCAGAATATATGACCCAAAAATGCGTTGATCGAGAAGATATCGAAAGCGGCACTATAGCTCCTGGAACTTGGCGTCAAGAAGATGAGTTTTTACCCTTGGAAACACATAATCCCGGAAGAACACCAAATTCAGCAAAGGAGATACGAAACAAACTAAAGGACTATTACAACAACGAAGGCAAAGTGGCATTTCAAAATAAAATGTGTGGTTTTTCAGATGATTAACTTTATTTTACTAGTGCCCGTACTCGCCTTGCTTCGCATGTTAAAATAACTTAATGATTGTGAAATACTTATGTATTTGTTTTTTGATATTGTTTTTATAATTAAATAACATTCCAAACAATTTTTCACATTTCTTTTATATTTTATTGTTTTTTGGTAAACTGTTGCAGATTTTGAAAACAAAAGTAGCCTACGTACATAATCCATCCTCATGTTCCAAGCTCTCGCTCTACCAATTCCCGTTACAATCAATTAGGTATTTTCGGAGATTAAGAGGAACAAACAGACAGACATACAAAATTTCAGGCCGGCGGCACATTGGATGTGTTACCGTACGGATTTTACTCCTGCGAATACGTACAAACAATCCCAACCTTCTAAGTACTATGGGAGTGCGCACACTGGGTGCGAATGAGTCCTACGTATAATTCGTACGTTTACCTCCGACGCGACCGTACGAAATGAATCTGAGCTTGTTGGGATTTTTATAACCTTTCGTACGTTGAAACATTGAAATTTTTGGAAGAGGACTTCGCGAAAGTCACCTGAACACTTCACATTTATAATATTAGTAGAATGCGATTGTTTTATATAATGCGAATAAACACGGTTAAAAAGTTATACACAGCACATATTTATATTTATTCTTTATTTTGAGTGTAGTACACATATTGTTCTTCATTGCTAGAAGATGATGCGGTATGATGAACGTGGGGGACAAAACTATTTCCTCTAATCACAAAAGAAGTCTGCGGTTCTTCCATTTCTTGAGCATCGGGATATAAGATGAATGTAGAGTTCATTGTCAACTGATTTAACCGGCCACTGATGAGTACATCCGAAACTATTTTCTCAGCAATAAGGCGTTGATTTAACTCCATGTTTCGGAAATGTTCCGCAAACCTTTTTCCAAGAATATCAAATTCGTCGTCGTTTTTTATCTCCTCTTTTTGGCCAATAAATTCACTTGCCTTCTCAAAAAATGTTTTCTTATGCTGCTCTAATGTCTTCTTTCTTTTTGCTAATACTGTTGTTGGTGAATAACTGCTGCGTACTCGTGGTTGAGGTGGAATCAAAGAATCCTAGGAACAAGATATTTAATAAAAGTGGGTATAAATAGATTGGCAAGAAACTTGCTTCTTCCTCATCTGCAGAATTTGTTATCGATGAATTCTCTTCTCTGATTGCCATGCTATCCTTTAAAAAGAGAAGCTCGTTGTAGTACCACAAAGTGGGTACGTACACATCACTTGCTCCAGCGCCAGTGCCTTTTGATGTTGCAATTTTTTTGTGCTCCCGTCCAAAGGAAGTTCTCAAATTTGCAATTTTTTTGCGGACAAAGTCTTTATTTGCGTTGGGATTTATTTCTTTGCATTTTTCAACCAACTTTTGCACTCCTGCTTCTCTTAATGATTTGTTGCTGTATTCGGGAATGTAAATATTCCACAAACAAGGCAACGACCTGTAATTTTCAATAAATTCCAACCAGAATGCTTTTTCTGAAATGGAAACCATTTTTCGCATGTGCGTCCAGTAAAAGCAGCAGCATCGGTTTGACAGTCGTAACGTGAACACAAACGGTACGATTCAGTCGCATGCTACCTTCAGCTTCACTTGATAGGATTCGACCGTGCGATTTCAGTACAGCGGATATTTTCGTTTACACACACGATACAATCATCGTATGCGATTCAACTTTTGTACGATAATCGGTACGATAATCGTATCGTGTATTAAGCGCTTTAGATATAACTCTTGTCTCTGACACCATTCATCACATGATTATGGATTGGAAAGTATCGGAAGAACATTCGTTCTCCGATCATCAATCAAACCTAAACTTCTTAGTCCTCCTTCCAATATACAGGAACTTGACAGTAAAGTCAATGATCTTACCTTATAGTCCGGGAGGCGACCGTAAGATTACCTACCTCATCGGGGCAATACGAAATTCAACTCCTATTTGATAAAACATGGCTTGACATTTACAAATATTGTGGGCGGACAAACATTTGTTGGGCCGTTTGGGCAGAAAATGGCCATTTCCGGTACCGGTTTTTAATGTAATCTTATACCATAAGGGCAATAAAAAGTCTTAATGGAATTATATAGAGTTTTTGTAGTAGATGTCAAAACTTTTGGGCGGGCAAAAAAAATCCGGGCCTTTCAGCTAGTCCGCCGTAGCGAAAACCCATTTTTTTTTATGTAAATCTACCTCATCGGGGCAATGGACAAATGGGTTATCAAATGAAAGCTTAGACTGTCTACTTTACAAATCCATTGGGCGGACAAACTTTACTTGGGCCTTTCCGCTTGTCAGCCACTTTTAACCAAAAAAAGTCATTAAATTACCTTAATTTATTTATGCTTCAAATCTATTTAATTGATGCTAAATCACTATGAAAATGCTCACAAAAGACTGCCTTATGTTCCTTTTTTTATTTAAATATATAATTTGTGTTCAAAAAAGTCACCACAATTTTTTGTCTACACATTTTTTAGTTTTCACACAAAAAAACAAGGTTTTGTATTTTTAAAATATCTTCCCCATAGGAACCAGTAGATAAATATAGATAAATGGGGTATCAAATGAAAGGTTAGACTGTCTACTTTATTAATCCAGTGGGCGGACAAACTTTACTTGGGCCTTTTTGCTTGTCCGCCACTTTTAACGAAAACAAGTCATTAAAGTACCTTAATTTATTTATGCTTCAAATCAGCTTAAGTGATGCAAAATTACTTTGAAAATGCTTAAAAATGACTGCCTTAAGTTTTTTATATTAAAATATATAACTTGTGTTTTAATGCTTCGTCCGAACAATTTTTAGTTTTTACAAAAAAAAAAAAACATTTTTTAAATAAATAAAATATCTTTTTCATAAAAACAATATATAAATGGGGTATCAAATGAAAGGATAGACTGTCTACACATTAGCAAACCAAAACCTCATTCAAACATATTAGTTAAGGCATCCGACACCGATATTCTGATTATTTTACTGGGAAATATGCATAAATTTAAAGACTTGCACATTTGGTTAGCAAGTCGAAATTCAAAAACAAAAGATATAAATTGTGTTATAATTGTACAGAACTGGCGTCTACACTGGGCAGGAGTTTATGTGCTTCACTGCCAGCATTTCATGCATTTACTGGTTGTGACTATACGGCGTGTTTTTTTAGGAAGGGTAAAGCAAGACCACTTGCAATTTTGGAAAAAAGTGAACGCTATCCGGCGGCCTTTGCAGCGTTTAGTCACCAAACAGAATATTTAAATGATAGGGATAATATAGCTATTCAAAACTTTACTTCACAATTATATGGAGTGAAAAACTGCAACAGTGTAAATTTAGCGAGATTTCAAATATTTCAAAATCTATATGCTGCAGGAATTTTTTTTAAAAAATATAAAAAACTTTGACTCTAGCTTAATACCTCCTTGTTTTAAGTCATTGCGCGAAAAAATGAAAAGAACTATTTTTGTAAGTTCAATGTGAGCAAATGCAACAGAGGCAGAGTGTATAAAACTTAGGGCAGAAGATTTCGGTTGGGTCTTGAACAACGGAAGGTTATCACCTCTTTGGTTTGAAGGAGAACCAACACCACTCAATGTGGATGACATAGTCTTAAATGAATCTGATGATGAAGACTTAGGTTCTTGGAGTGAACAAGATTCCGATGAAGATGATACCTAGCATAAAACAACTCTAAGATCTTTGAATATTTTTTTTTATTGTTAATGGTTGGATGTGTGCAAATTCTTTATTATGTATCTTTTGATAATTTTGTAATATTATTTTATGTTATTTTCGAAAAAAAAAATTTTAATGGAATACAAAAAAAAAGGTTGTTTGTTCATTTATTTTATTGTTTACCAATAATTGCTTCAAGAATTATTCAACACATCTTAATTGCTTGAAGTTGACGGTGAGTATTTTTAATATACAAAACCCCGAAAATTAAGGTAATTCAATAACTTTGTTTTAGTAAAAAGTGGCGGACAAGCGGAAAGGCCCAAGTAAAATTTTTCCGCCTACTGGATTAATAAAGTAGACAGTCTAACCTTTCATTTGATACCCCATTTATATATTGTCTCTATGAAAAAGATATTTTATTTATTTAAAAAATGTTTTTTTTGTAAAAACTAAAAATTGTTCGGACGAAGCATTAGAACACAAGTTATATATTTTAATATAAAAAACTTAAGGCAGTCATTTTAAAGCATTTTCAAAGTAATTTCGCATCACTTAAGCTGATTTGAAGCATAAATAAATTAAGGTACTTTAATGACTTGTTTTGGTTAAAAGTGGCGGACAAGCAAAAAGGCCCAAGTAAAGTTTGTCCGCCCACTGGATTAATAAAGTAGACAGTCTAACCTTTCATTTGATACCCCATTTATCTATATTTATCTACTGGTTCCTATGGGGAAGATATTTTAAAAATACAAAACCTTGTTTTTTTGTGTGAAAACTAAAAAATGTTTAGACAAAAAATTGTGGTGACTTTTTTGAACACAAATTATATATTTAAATAAATAAAGGAACATAAGGCAGTCTTTTGTGAGCATTTTCATAGTGATTTAGCATCAATTAAATAGATTTGAAGCATAAATAAATTAAGGTAATTTAATGACTTTTTTTGGTTAAAAGCGGTGGACAAGCGGAAAGGCCCAAGTAAAGTTTGTCCGCCCATTGGATTTATAAAGTAGATAGTCTAAGCTTTCATTTGATAACCCATTTGTCCATTGCCCCGATGAGGTAGATTTACATAAAAAAATGGGTTTTCGCTACGGCGGACTAGCTGAAAGGCCCGGATTTTTTTTGCCCGCCCAAAAGTTTTGACATCTACTACAAAAACTCTATATAATTCCATTAAGACTTTTTATTGCCCTTATGGTATAAGATTACATCAAAAACCGGTACCGGAAATGGCCATTTTCTGCCCAAACGGCCCAACAAATGTTTGTCCGCCCACCATATTTGTAAATGTCAAGCCATGTTTTATCAAATAGAATTTGAATTTCGTATTGCCCCGATGAGGTAAGTAATTTTACGGTCGCCTCCCATATACTATTAGTCCTTAATAAATCCATGTCAATCTCCTGTCCACTTACTCATGTAAGGGGAAAAAGGAAACCACATTGGTGGAATTCGGGGCTTGAACCAATTATAAAAAGCTGTAGGAAGCTTTTCAATCGTGCAAAACGCACTAGAAATGCGTCTGACTGGGACTCCTACAAAGAATCCCTAAAATTATACAAAAAAGAATTGAGGAAATCCAAAAGAGCCTCCTGGAGGACTTTCTGTGATAGCATAGAAGAAACCTCCGAAGCATCTAGGCTAAGGAAAATACTCTCTACTAATCCAATGATGCCTAGCTTCTTGAAAAATGCTGATGGCTCATGGACCAACTATTGCGAAGAATCGCTAAACCTGCTCCTAGATACCCATTTCCCAGGTAGCTCACAAATGGTTAATAACACTGGAGATACTGTATCCAATGACATATTAACTTATCCACAAGGGTTGATCACAAGGGAAAAACTACAATGGGCAATCAACAGCTTCAAACCATACAAATCAGCGGGTCCAGACGGCATTATACCAGCCGAACTTCAAGAGGCCATTGACATTATTATGCCAATGTTAGAGATGCTCTTTAATAGTTGCCTAAAACTAGCCCACATTCCTGCATCATGGAGAGAAGTTAAAATTGTATTTATACCCAAAGTGGGAAAATACTCCCATGTAGAACCTAAAGATCTCAGACCTATTAGTCTATCATCATTCCTTCTCAAAACTTTTGAGCGACTGATTGATATCCATTTAAGAACAAGCATCGATGCCAGACTCTTATCTAAGGCTCAACATGCTTACTGCAAAGGGAAATCAGTGGAAACAGCTCTCCACACATTGGTGCGTACCATTGAGTACTCCCTACACCACAAAGAGTATACTATGGTCGCTTTCCTTGATATACAAGGCGCTTTTAACAATGTTGACACATCTGCAATCACGTCTGCACTGTCATCCCTGAAGGTAGATAGTTCGCTTGGAGAATTGATACACCAAATGCTGACTAGCAGAATTATTAATTCAGAGCTGGGCGGATTTTTTGCAAGAAGGTATGTCAGTAGAGGTACGCCGCAAGGTGGTGTCCTATCCCCCCTTCTTTGGAACTTGGTAGCGAATGAGCTGTTAAAGTGTCTGGAGTCGGAGGGTCACAGAGTGATTGCTTATGCAGATGACATTGCTATTGCCGTATCAGTTAAGCACCCTGAAACCTTAAAAGATCTCTTACAAAACGCCCTAAACAAGCTAACAAAATGGGCCGATCGATGTGGACTGGGTGTTAACCCCCACAAAACAGACCTTGTCCTTTTCTCCAGGAAATATAAAATTCCTCCTATAGACCCCCCTTCTATCAAAGGTATACCACTAACTTTCAAAGACGAAGCGAAATATCTGGGTCTTATTTTAGATAAAAAGTTAAGTTGGAAACCTAACATTCAGGAAAGAGTTAGGAAAGCCACAGTGGCACTCTTCTCATGCAAAAAAGCCATTGGGAAAAAATGGGGTCTCCAACCCCGCATTACTCATTGGCTCTATACATCAGTAATCAGACCTATTCTAACATACGGTGTGGTGGTATGGTGGACCGCTCTAGATAAATCAATGTATTGTGATAAATTGAGTAAGGTTCAACGTTCAGCATGTCTGTGCATGAGCGGAGCACTTCGTACGACTCCCTCAGCTGCACTAGACATTCTGTTCCATCTCTCACCTCTCGACATCTTTGGCAAACAGACGGCTGCAAACACAGCCATTCGTCTTACGGCCTCGACGCAGTGGATCAATAACGCAATTGGTCACTCCATTATTCTGAACTCATTCGGATCAATTCCCAGTAACATCGACTACACCATCCCAAAGTTACAGTTTGATAAAAACTTCCAGGTAACCATCCCCTCCCTCCTCGCGGTTTTCACCTTGTCGTTGGTGAGGGGGCTTACGTTTGACCCTCCAGCAATCCAGCTGCAGTGTCAAACAACTAAGAAAACCAAAAACCCAAAACAGAGATGTTTATCAATATATAATATGGAAAAGTTAACAAATAAGAATAAAAATCGAACGGGGATATACGTTCAAAAGTCGGCAGAAGTCACGGCTGTCGGCGATGGCTTGGCCTCGAAAGAGGATAAGTCGCCAGTGACAAAAATCCATACAGAAAACAAAGCTATAGACAGCATTCCTGGCTGTAGCGGTGGTGCCAATGAAGTCGATAAGGTCCTCTCTGATGATTTTATGGACTTCCTTGACTCTGAGGATGGTACTGTGGGGACTGTCGGAGAAGTGATGGCGTCGGATGAGGAAAACCTCCTCCTAGAAGATGACCATCACTCGTCCGCTAGTTCAGGCAGTTCAGACGCAGACGTCACTGTGGCTGAGAACCCCGCTATAGCGCAGAGGACAGACGAAACCTTGGCCAAAACCCTGATAGTGTCAGGAGCCAAAGTAACCTCGACTCCTAAAGGAACTGGTAACTGTGAACCGACCAAAGTCTGCGCGGATCGCGCAGGGTGTTCTAACTCCCTGCGAGCTGCCATCTCTGGAAATCGATGCCCGCACGGGCCAAACCCGATCAAAGGGAAAATGGCAGATCCAAACAAGCAGAATAAGGAAGGCAATCAAAACCCAGATTTCAAAAAGATCGAGAACGCAAAAAGAGCCGTACGCAGGTACGGCCAGTGCGATCCGAAAAAGTTGAATCTTCGAGATTGGAAACGGCTGAGCTGGGCCCAAAAGCTTCTTGCCAGGTTAGAAGCCAAAAACAAGCCCGCGATCCAAACCAAACTCGACATAAGTCAAAAAACTGAGAAAAACAAAAGCCAGGGTGTCTCCTCTTCCGAAGCGGCGAAAGACAGCAACCCACAGGTGAGGCCGATCTCGGAAAGACTGATCTTCAACGGTCCAAAGCACCCAAGGGTCGATAACGCTAGTCCAAGTAGCCAAGGAAAAAGGAATAGACACAATGACTCGACACCCCCTCCGACTACAGCCAACAAAAAGCCCAAGAAGGCAAGCAGCACGGTTACACCGGCTGAATTGGTAAAAGAGTGCCTTCAGGTGGCCGTTATCAATGAAGGGAGCTCCGAAAGGCGGCTAAGCGATGAGCAATGGGCTCGGGTGGAGGAAAAGTTACTAGATTGTGTAAACGACGAGGTACTATCCTCCACCAACACCTTGCCAAGATTCGGGGCCTTGTCGTCTTTCAAAGGGTTTAAGATTCTCACTTGTCGTGATGAATACACTCTGAACTGGCTTAAGACCAAAGTCGCAGAAATGAAAGAGCTGCTAGCGGGGGCAACACTAAAAGTTGCTTTCAAAAACGACCTCCCCACCAGACCCAAAGTCCGTATAAACATTCCGGGCCCACGTATGACGAAGGAAAGGCTTGAGACCTTTTTACGAAGACTCAATCCCGACCTTCCAAATGCAGATTGGCAGGTCATGGAAATGGAAGAGCCTACAAAATCAGGCCAGGAAGCTATTATAATGCTCAACCATGAGACAATGGCCCTTCTTCCATCCAGAGGGTATAAACTATGCATTGGAATTAATGAGGTTAAGGTGCGACCGTTAACGGTAGCCAACCTACAAAATAAAACCAAAAACAAAAATGAAAATGAAAGTGCTACAACTAAACCTACAGCACAGTAAGTTGGCCTCTGCCACCTTAACCTCATTCCTTTCAAAAGAAAACATTGATATAGCCCTTATACAGGAGCCATGGGTCAACAGTGGCAATATCTGTGGACTTAGTTCCAAAAATTATACCCTTTACTTCAAAAAAGGGCCTACAGAAGGTAACTATCGGACTTGTATAGTGGCGAAAAAATATATAAATCTTTTCCTCTTATCTCCCCATTGTAATAGAGATATGACGACAGTGAAGTGTGAAAGAGAGGGGGCCACGCCCCTAATCCTAGCCTCCGTATACATGCCAGGTGATGAACCGGGCCCTCCGCCTTCAGCAGCGTTTGCAACACTGATGGAAGCAGCAGGTAAGAACGGTTGGGTCCTCCTAGCAGGCTGCGACGCAAATGCTCATCACTTACAGTGGGGCAGCACTAACACAAATTCTAGAGGTGAGTCACTATTTGAATTTATTATTGAGAACAACATGTTGATTTTGAATAGAGGTAATGAACCAACTTTCATAACCAAAAACAGAAGAGAAGTGCTCGATGTGACGCTCTCCACGAACTCTGATTCCATTGTAATCAGTAACTGGAAAGTTTCAAGTAATGTTACATTCTCAGACCATAGAATGATAACATTCCAAACTGAACACGAAATAAAAAATCAGAAACCCTATAGAAACCCCAGGAAAACAAACTGGGAAGCCTTCAATATAAGACTGGCCTCATCTTTAGGACATTACGAAAGTCAACCTATGTTAAACTGCTCAGACATTGAAAAACATGTCAATGAACTAACGTTAGCCATCCATGATGCCTACGAAAGTTCTTGCCCCATTACCAAAGGGATAGGAAAGCTCAACCCCGTATGGTGGTCCAAAGAGTTGTCTTCCCTTAGGAAAAACTCAAGGAGGCTCTATAATAGGGCAAAACATAGTAACGAACCTGCGGATTGGGATCTTTACAAGATCAGCAAAAACTTATACAAAAACCGAACAACTTATGCAAAAAGGGCAGCCTGGCGGAAATTCTGTACAGACATTGAGTCTACAAATGATGCCGCTAGGCTTAGGAAAGTCATGTCAAAGGTCAAAACTCCTCCGGGCTTCCTAAAAAGACCTGATAATACCTGGACAGACTCCTGCTCTGAAACTCTAGAGTCTCTTATGAGCACTCACTTCCCAGGATGTATTATTGATTCATCTCCTGTGGATAGAGTGCAATCAAACATAAGTGTAATATCTAACTTTGGCAACCAAATCGTAGATAATAGGAAGGTTATTTGGGCCATTGACTCTTTCTCGGCATACAAGTCTGCAGGGCCTGATGGAATAATTCCGATTATGCTCCAAAGCTCTAAAGACATAATTGTTCCAATTTTGGTGGATATTTTTAGGGGATGTCTTAACATCACCTATATTCCATCTAGTTGGAGAGAGGTTAATGTTATATTCATTCCGAAAGCCGGAAAGCCTACTCATACGGAAGCGAAAGATTTCAGGCCAATAAGCCTGTCATCCTTTCTTCTCAAGACCCTAGAGAGACTAATTGAAACGCACATTCGCCTTAAGCTAAATGACAGTGTTCTCTCGCAAGCCCAGCATGCATACATGAAGGGCAAATCTGTTGAGACGGCACTTCATGAAGTGGTTGGCACGATTGAGAAATCAATTCAATTCAAAGAATTCACGTTGGGAGCATTCCTTGATATAGAAGGGGCTTTCAATAACGTTGAAAACACGGCGATTCGACGAGCCCTAGACTCTATGAACATTGATCCGATTCTCTCAAACTGGATAGATTCCATGCTTAAAACGAGACTAATAAATGCAGAAATGGGTCATAGCAAGCTTAAAGTAAGGACATGTAGAGGTACTCCACAGGGAGGGGTTTTATCTCCCCTGCTTTGGCTACTGGTCGTTAACGAGATTTTAAACAAACTCAGTCTTGACGGTGTCAAGGTCGTTGCCTACGCAGACGACATAGTAATCATGGCCTCAGGGAAATTTATACCCACCCTGTGCGAGCTCCTTCAAACATCCCTTAACAAGCTCAGTGACTGGGCCAGCAGCTGTGGACTAAATGTCAACCCATTAAAGACGGAACTGGTTTTGTTTACGAGGAAACGCAATATTCCAAATATGAATCCTCCCAACATAAATGGGACACCGCTCCATGTAACTGGTACGGCAAAATATCTTGGTTTGGTAATAGATCGTAAACTAAACTGGAAAGAAAACATTAAAGAGAGAGAAAAGAAAGCTTCTATAGCATTTTATACTTGCAGTCGAATTTTTGGAAAGATGGGGTCCCAGACCGCAAACCATTCATTGGTTTGGTGGCCGGCCCTAGACAAGGAAACCAATCTTAAAACCATGACTAAAGTTCAAAGATTAGCTTGTATTGGTACAACTAGTGCCATGAAAACTACACCAACAGCAGCCCTGGAAACATTTCTTTCACTAGCCCCACTAGATCTCTTTACGAAGGAAATGGCGGCCAAAAGTTATTTACGACTAAAACAGTGCAATAATTGGAAAAGGGGATATTTCGGGCATAGTAATATTTCGAGCTTTGTTGAGAACGACATTCAAACAGACTATACAATGCCGAGCATTGATTTCAAACCAGTGGCCCTAACAGAGATACCCACAAGGGACTTCTGGACGGAAAACCGGGTCATAAGAGACAATCATATCTCCGTATTTACGGATGGCTCGAAGACAGATAAGGGGGTAGGGTCAGGTATCTTTTCAGATAATCCACCCCTTGGTAAATCAATAAAGCTTCCTAATTTCTGCAGTGTCTTTCAAGCGGAAGTACTTGCAGTTTGTGAAGCCGCAAGGAGTCTTGCCACATTGGAACTAGTAGACAACAATATCGACTTCTTTATTGACAGTCAGGCGGCGATTAAAGCCATTTCCTCCATCGTCACAAAGTCTAAACTAGTAATTCGTTGTCGTAACGAGCTAAGGTTACTCGGCGCAACAAACGCTGTTACCCTGCGATGGGTCCCAGGACACCGTGACATTCATGGGAATGAAATGGCGGATGAATTGGCCAAGATCGGGTCAGATCTTGATCCGTGCCAAACAGATTCTTCTGTGTTCATGCCACTAGAACAAGAAAAAAACAGAATTCACCAAAGTTTCCTCAAAGCCGCGAACGACAGATGGTCAACAATTGATACTTGTCGGGTCTCGAAGAATCTATGGCCGAACATCTCTAAGAAAAAAACAGACTACCTTCTCAAGCTAAGCAGACCTCAACTGTCCCTCTTGGTTGGAATCCTAACGGGTCACAACACAATGGGAACCCACATGAGCAGAATGGGTATCTCCACATCTGACTTATGTAGAGGGTGTCAAGATGAAGAGGCGGAGGAGGGCTCCTATCACTTTCTTTGTGAATGCCCCAGTCTAGCAAGAGCCAGAAAGACAGCCCTCGGGGAATACTTTTTCAACGAATTGGGCGACATCTCGAGTTTGCCACTAAGGAACATTATGAAATTCATTCAGAATTCAAAATGGTTCAGGGAGGCCCCCCACACCTAACCCCCTAAGCTCCACCAACTCCTCTCCTCACCCGTCCTTATACCTACCATACCTTTATCCTGGGGAGCACAATGGATCCACTGAGATCCGAGTGAGGTGATGCGGCTTGCCGTATCATCACCCCTCTAAACCTAACCTAACCTAACCATCCCCTCCAGATCCAGCTGGGAGGATTCGGCATTGTTGAATAATGAATCTATTGATTTCTACACTGACGGATCAAAAACTAGTGACGGGGTTGTTGGAGGTGTATACTCAAACAGACTAAATCTAAGTCTCTCTTTTCGCCTTCCCAATCACTGTAGCATATTCCAGGCGGAACTATTGGCGATAAAAGAAGTCCTATCTTGGCTTAAGAAAAACGTGATATCAAACACGGATATCCGCATATTTTCAGATAGCCAAGCAGCCATTAAATCACTGGACTCTGTCTCTACCAACTCAATAACAGCCTTCAATTGTCGATCATCTCTCATGGAGATGGCACAGCAGTTTAAAATTCACCTTTGTTGGGTGCCGGGCCATAGAGACATTCCAGGAAATTGTATGGCCGACGAACTCGCCAAAGAAGGAACAATGCTAACTATTTTACCAGACAGGTTAAATATAGGCACTCCTATCGCTACATGTAAACTAATGCTGAAGCAGGATGCTATAAAGAAAACAAACCTCAGGTGGAACAACATCACCACCTGTTCGGCGACGAAACAGATTTGGCCAACACTGAATCTGAAGCGCTCTAAATGTTTGATAGCTTTAAGCAGATCACATATCTGCTCCATAATAGGTGTCATAACAGGACACTGTCTTATAGGCAAGCACGCAACGCGGCTTGGTGTTTACTCTAATGACTTTTGCAGAAGCTGCATGGACGAAGAAGAAGAGGAATCGATTACTCACCTTCTTTGCACATGCCCTGCTTTATCTCAAAGACGCAGACTCCATCTTGGAGACTTCTACTACAATGATCCTAGTGATCTGGCAAATATAGATATAAATAATCTCGTTCGCTTCGTAAGAAGCTCCAAGTGGTTCAACGACTAGTGAGGAAGTCCCCTAGATTCAATGTGGTATCACAATGGACCAAAGTATGGTCTAAGTGAGTCGGCTCTTGCTGGCTACCACGTCAACCTAACCTAACCTAACCATGGGAAACGGCCAAGCCATAATTTTTGACCCCGATTTAGGAGTTGTAGAGTTAGGGCTTGGAAATTTAGGCCTAATAGAGTTAAGGGCTTGGCTCTTCATGAGATCTCATAACTTTTTCATAGCGAAAGCGTTATGAGCTTGTGAGTCTTGGCGACCTATTTTACATGAAATGTTTTTGGTGGGATCTCATTTCTTTTTGTAGGATCACCTATTATCCATAAGAAAAACACCTGAACCTCCCTTAAATACTTCACGGTAAGATTCTGATTCCAACGAAACTACTTCCCAATTAATATTGTAGCAATAGGCCTAATACCTCGGAATAAAGTAACTACCTACATACCTAACCTTTATATTGAGTCTCTTAGCAAAGACCAGAAATATGAAAATAATATACCTATGTACCTTACTACGCATTTATTCAGAAATTATATAAGTAAAAGTAACGCGTATATTTTTATCTTCGCAAAAATTAAGGTAATAAGGTACTTAAACCTTAAAAAAATTATCCGTCAATGTAAAATCTCTTTATTTATTTTGACCGAAGCGATGAAATGAAAGTTCATTATTTTTTCCTATCGCACACCCCTGAATATAAGTACATATGCATACATAAAATTCCAAGGATACTTCATACTGAACGAGACGACAGTTCAGCGATCGTGGTGAAGATCATACAATATATAAACAACCCTTAGTTCAAGCAAAGTCATATTGTGCATTGTTTTTTGTGTTCGTGAATATAAAATAAAAAAAAAAAACAACCCTCACATCAAGTATAGGCGGGGTTTGCATTGCATTGTTGTGTGTGATTGTGAAAATTGTTGTTGTTTTAGAGGTTTTATTATGAACCTCCACTTTTGGGGTGTTGGAGGGTGAAAGTTACAGATTTCTTAATTTTTTTGTTGTTTGCATGCAAATCATAGTCTACATTCCAAATTTCAGCTTTCTAGCACCTCGGGAAGTACCCTTTAGGTTTTGATGAGTGAGTGGTCAGTGACAAAATCGACGTTTTTGGCTATTAATAACATCCAAACTATAAAAGCTAGAAATATGAAATTTGGTGTGTTTTATAAGGCCGCGGACTACATCTAATCCTGAAAATTTGAGCTCTCTAGCTCTATTTATACCGAAGCTATGAGGGCTTAAAAAAATACGACGAAACGTTTCGAGAAAATATAGGTAGTGCTAACCGCTCGTCTTGGCGGGCGCACTACCGTGCGCCTAGATTGGACAGATTCAAGTCTGAAACGTACAACAGAAATCTTTTTCATTTTTATAAATGATCTCATGTCTGTAACTTATAATCCAATAACTTGTTTCCACATCCCTGCTCTTCGGATGTGGAACTCCAACGGCAAAATATGATTAGTTCATTACATTCTGATTTAAGCAGCATTGTACAATGGGGTATAAAAACCGCGTAGAATTTAATGCTTCGAAAACTTAATGCTGTCTTCTGTCGTTAAAGCGAGACTTACCCCCTTGCCACTGTCTATGAGTGGCACTTGCATCGAAAAAACCAGACAGCTTGAGATCCTTGGGATGTGTATAACAAGCGACCTCTTGTGGATGTCGATGATGCCAAAAATTCCGCAAAATGTCTCGGTTTCGTTCGGAGATGCAAGAAATTTGTTTCCCCTTCAAATTTCCCCTATATACGTTCAAAGCTAGAGTATAACTCCCATCTCTGGGCTGAGGCTCCAGCAACTTACCTAAACCTGTTGGACAGTATTCAAAGACGAGCCTTCAAAATGGTTGGGGATAGGAGCATTATAGATTCTTTTACGTCCCTCGAACACCGTCGCAACGTTTCTGGTCAGTGCTCTAGTGAAATAGCCAGTTGTATTCCTCCCCTTAAACAATTTAACCGTAATACTCGCGCTTCTAGGAATGCCCATTAGTTTACCCTTGACCCCAACTTCGGTCGTACAGGGATTCGTTTTTCAGCCGTACTACGCGAATGTGGAATGCTCTTCCAAGCTCTGTCTTCTCCTCTCATATTGATATTCAGAAATTCAAGACCAATCTACACCGACATCTCCTTTTTAATCCCCTCCTCCTTACCTAATGCTCGCACAATGTCTCTGACATATTAAGGGTACCAAGACCCTTAAGTGCGCTTAAATTATATAAAAAAAATCAGACTAATCTTAAATCAATTTAAATTCTATCATTTTCTCTTAATTAAATTTTGACTAAATATGTATAAAACTAATCTATACGTGTGCGCCAAATTTCATTAAAATCCGTTTAATAGTTCAATTTTAACAAATTTATTTCAGCTATCCCATACAAACCAAACCACTGTGCGCCGCCGCCGGTAAAAAAAAAGTTTAACAGAGGAATTATCAAATACCAGAGTTCGTAATAAAGCAAAGAAATTCTTTGACAATTTGTGGCATGTTCGGTAGAAGATATTTCTTTGATTTAAGAAAATAGTTGACATACTCGTAAAAACCCATTAACTAGCTTTTTTCAGTTTCTTGAGAAGCTTTCATATTACAAAGAGTCCTCATGCCAAAATTCAACATATTGTTAATTATTGTGTACTTCTGAAAACCTACTATCGCAGAACTCTTAAGTTGTAAAATTGGAATACTTACTAATTTTTTTTAACGTTTCAGCCAATAAATCTCCTCCAATATTTACAGGAAGTTCTTCAGAGTAATTAAGTGTTTCTGAAAAAAAAAAACTTTCTTGAAATTTAAAAGAATTATAATTTGTATAAGTAATATAGATGTTCAAAAGGGTATTCAAAAGGGACACCAGCATCCACAGGTTTTTTTCTATCAACCCTTACTATTTCCTCTCCGCGTCAAGGATCGGGTGCCTACTACGTTAACTGAAATTTGGGCTTAAGGGTATGTGTCCCTTGGAAAAATAGGTTGGAGTTCTGCGCTAAACGGTATAGCCTTCACAATTTTGCAAATATTTTAATGAAACAAACGGTCATCGATTGGAAATTAGTTAAGGTGATATTACATTATCATATATATATGACCAATGCTAGTCATATAAAATATGGCACAATATTTGTATATATGACAAGTAGTATTAGACTATGCCATATAAGTATGCCATATACATGATCACAAGCTTTTTATGTCAATTTTTGTTCACAAATATGACACACTAGCTACGAAAAATAAAATATTTAAAAAAAATATGATTTATTTGACCAATCACGTTTAATTAAAATCAAATATTTTTTTAAACTCAAAATAATTCATGAGTGTCATATATATGGAGTCATATATATTTTGTCATATAAATATGACTATCACACTTATATGACATTTTTGAGCCATATTTATTTGGCAAACTTGCCATATATATATGACAATGTAATACTGCCTTTAAGTAAAATATTTGTGTGGCTTAAAAAAAATAAAAAAAATAATTTATAAGTAAAAACCGCCAGACAGACAGAAAAATCATAAAATTTAGTACGATCCTTATAAAAATAGATGGGAAATTGGATAAAAATTACTTTCTTATTTTTTTTATATTTTTTTTTTTCTAGAGAAAATTGATCTCAAAACTTAGCAATACCTTTTTTTTTCTTTTGATTTGTTTATTTATTCCTAAAATGAGGTTTCTAGCATCTGCACCCATTGGTAGTATTTTCTGTTTTGCCTGGGTTCTCAATCCTGTTATTAGTGGATCTGAGGATATGCGGATACGATGCATCACATCTTAATTCGTCGCAATTCGGCTGCATTTTCTCGAATTAAAACTGTGATAGATTGTATAGTCTTTATTCGCCATTCCTGGGCTTCTTCGGAGAGTAATCCAACAGGAAATGCACAATTTTTTATGATTTCTTCTCCATGGATCAAAACCTTATGTACGGTCGGTGGCATATGGTACCATTTGTAATTCTCTACAAAAAGTTGTGCAGTTTCCCACGCGTACTCTGCATATTTTTTGAAATCTATATTTTCATTCGTAATTACTTCAAGAATAACAGAAAACCGCCGAATTAGGTCTTCATTGACTCCAGTGATTTCTGAAGTCTGGTTGGATTGGCAAAGAACCTCCTGGATGTGTTTCCGTCATTACTTAACGTACCCCCGAACCCTGTTTGACAACATCAACAATGAAGTCCAGTTTTTGACGAAACTCCTACTGAATTTTTTTCTTCTAAGCATCTTTAATTTGGCGGTCTTATTGTTAGTTCTCCATGCTTTAAATGGCAATTTGTAGGAAACATGGAGGATACACTCCATAAACTTTATATGTGCGTGGAGGAGAGACATTCCCAACTTCAAAGCTTCCATGTTTGCAGGTTTGTTTCTTATTTGCGTCAGGTTATTCATTCCCAAAGTTGTAGTTCCACATATGAAACAGGAAGAAGCTGCAGGAGTACCTGTTACAGATTGGGCTGTCTTCCCGCCCAGCATCGTGGTTGATTATGAACTGACAGTTTCCCATTTGAACTATCGTCTGAGATAAATTACTGATTTTTATGTCAATTCTTTCTTTCTCGTCTCGTATGATTTCTGCATTTTCTTTTAACAAATGAAAATTGGATGGCTCTGCAATATCTTGTAGAGGATGGTCGATCACTATTACATATAGTAATATCCTTATTATCGCTCATAGTCATTTGAATTGGTACCAAAGATGTCATAAACTTATTAGCGTCCAAGTTTCCTCATGGTCAAATTTTTGACTGTACTGGGTTTGTCCTGAGGCACCATAACATCCCCATTTGGTGTATAGTGTTAAAGACTCTCCTTCAATTCTGGTCATCTCTTCTGCTGTCTTTCTTTCTAATAACCTTGTTGCAGTATGGTCTAACTATTTTTGTAATTTCACACTTGATGAGCTTTCTATAATGTTTATCTCTAAAGGATAGCATCCTTTTTTACCTCCAGCAATTTATCATAAGGTGGAAAAACATAATGTCCTTCGTCTTTAAGGGCATGTCTCAATACTTCATATTGGTGCTTCGACAATTCTGCTTGCATAAATAATGCAAGAGCCTTCTTATCTGGGTGAAAATGTGATGAAGAAAAGCTTTCTGATGTTGCTGCATAGTTTATCTCTTCTTGAGTAAATACATTTCTAATTTGGTCTCTCTTATACCTTTTAGCTCGCTCACAGCATTCTTCAAAACTCTTTCGTGGTCTTCCACGACCATCAGTTGACGTTTCAATCAGTACATTTTCGGTTAATTCTACTTCCAAAACTCCTTCCAGCCAATCCTTTTATTTTTTTACGAAAAAAATGTTTTAACATTGAAAATGTTTATAGGATCGTTTTGACAGAGTTGTGGTGTTACAAAAGTGATTAAATGGAATAAATTAAATAAATTCAATAAATCATAAATGAACTCCAGCGTATAGGGGCATCACAACGAAATTTTTGGTTGGTGTTACTAAAAAAATGACCGAAATGACTTAAATGAACACATGAATTTAAAATATGAAAAATGAACTCCAGCGTATAGGGGGATAACTATCAAATTTTTGGTTGGTGTTACTAAAACATTACTAGAATGATAAATATAAACAAACGAACACAAGCGATGAATTACAGCAGGCGTAGGTATACGGGAAAAAAACGAAGAAAGAAAAGTATTGTTCGACGTCAACAGGCAAGCTTCAGTGGAGAACGTTCATGAAGTATATTCAAAAAGAGAAAAATACAACAACAAGGTATTCAGAAGAAGACAAATGAACAGACAAGGCAATCAACAAAAGTGGTTAGGTTTCTGCCAGATTTTTGTATGTTGTATATGTGTGTATGCATTTACATAGTTATGGAGGTACATAGGTAGGTTGCGATTTTGTGAAAATGAAAATGATAGGTATTTATTTTTATTCCATACAGAATATAATGCGGTTTTATAAGAAAGGCCAGTGATGCAGTTGAGTGTGCAAGCAGGAGTAGAGCTTGCTTGAAATCGATATACATCCCCATGTAATATGTAGGACAACAAAAAATATGCCAGAGCATGTTTTTTTTTAGCAACGACGAGATTATATTAGTTAGAAATCCGTTTTATAAGAAATACTCTTTTAAGCTCCATGTTTTGTCGAAAATGCATATTTTTTGTATATTTACGTTTAACGTGCATATTTTGCCGTATTTTTGTATATTTTTCATTAAAATCATAACTTGTACAGTGTCTTCTAATGTTTATTCAATAAATAATAAAGGTCTATGGGGTAGGCATTACCAAAAAATTAAAACATAACTTCAGGTTATGGCGACAATATTGGCATTAAGGGTTGGAGTTTTTGTTTTTTTTTTTTTAAATTAACCTAATTTTGAGTTGGTTTAATCGACTCGAACGATTTTATTTAATTTTGTAATCTAGTGCTTCTAAATATTTTAAGGCCGTGTGTGAATTGAATTAAAATTTCGAATACATTTTATCCAAAATTAACTTTTGAAGTTTGTACGTACAGATACCTACAGATTCACCTCACTAGGTCAAAAATTAAATTAATCTTCGGATAAAATTTAACGCGATTTTAATCCAATTCGCACACGGCTTAAACAATAGGTATAGAAAGCTTTTGAAAATTTAGAAAATATTAACCAAAAAGTAAAAAAATCATGTTCCTAGTAATTCTGACTTTTTTTGAAAGGTAACAAAGTTTTTGTTAGCCACGAGAGAAAGCTCGTGGGACTCACTTGTTTTTTATTTTTGATATAATTAATGTCTAAAATAAAGATGAATTTAAACGATTCACCATTATAAAACAAAATGCATGTACCTATTTCAAATAGGTTTTAATGGCTTTTAGCCCCAGCAAATTGACGTTATGTTCGACAATCTCACTTGAACACTACCAACATTTTTTTGTTTTTGTTTTTAGATTTAACGTGTATAAAGCTAGCATATACACATTAGCATAATCATTAATCAATTAAAACCATAACTAGAATTTTGTGCTCTTTATGTACTATTTATGTGTGGAAGTCTCGATTTTTGTGCTAGCATAGTTTTAGTTTTATGTAAATCTATGCTGCCTTAATATTAAGCTAGCAAAACTTCTAAACTGCTCAAGATAATCAATTGAAATAAAAACTAGAATTTTGTGCTATTTGTGTGCTATTATTGTGTGGAAGTTCCGATTTTTGTGCTAGCATAGTTTTGTTTTATGCTTTGCTAGCTTTATATGGGTAGCATAACTTTGCATAAAAAAAAAACTATGCTAACACAAAAATCGGGACTTCCGCACAAAATAGCACGAAAAGAGCACAACATTTTAATTTTTATTTTATCTGATTATATGCTAAGCGGTTTAGAAGTTTTGCTAGGTTAGTATTAAGGTAACGTATAGATTTACATAAAACAAAAACTATGCTAGCACAGAAATCGAGACTTTCACACAAAAATAACACAAAATTCTAGTTATGGTTTCAAATGATTATGCTAATGTGTATATGCTAGCTTTATAGACGTTTAGATATATGTCGTTCTTTTTAGTGCAGTTTTTGAAAATACATTACATAGGTAGGGTAGGTATACATACCTACATTGAATATATTTTTACAATATATATATATATTTAGGGCATATAATATTTTTTTTTTTTTTGAGCATATAATTACTTGTTAAGGGCATATATGTAATTAATTTTTAAGGGCATAATTATAAGCGCTTAAAACTGTTTTTAGGGCATATTTTTGTTGGCCCTAATAGGTATGTGAGTTTTGATATCAGATTTAAAAAAAAACGATTTTTTGGTTGAATAGAAAAGTATGATGGTGTTAGTTAAAGAAAATTAACAAGACTATTTTTTGCCAAATGGAAAGTGACATTAAATAACTACACCTAGAAACTTCAAAACTTATAATGGTGTCTAAAACAGCTTATTAAGTTTCAATTAATTTGTAAAGATTGTAAAGATTAGTCATGTTTTTTTGTTTATCTAGCAAAATAAAGTCATTTTCAATGTCCCCATGGTTATTCTATGAGTAAAATCTGTAAATTTTTTTCTACAAACTGCGGTCCACCGGTTTGAAAATTGAGAAAAAAACGTTTCTGTACTTCTGTTATCACAGCTTCTATTTACTCAGAAGTTAAGTTGGGGTATAGTCTTTCAAAATATAGTCGCATATTTTTTACTTTGCGACCATTAGTCATAAGTTCGGAACACAAAACCGAATAAGGAATTGCGATTGAATTCATTTTAATTTAATGGAGGGAAATTATCGCTCGAACAATTCAAAAACAGCCGCTGATTAAAATCACTTTTTGATTTTATTTATCACTTCACTTTTGCTTATTGGTTGATAAAAGAGTTATAATCTTTCTTACACACCTTGCACAAACGCACAATCAGTCAATAATGACTTATTTTTTTTTAAACTTTATATATATAGTTTTAAGTAAGAACTTAAACATTCTTATGGGGCATTACCTACTAATCCTTAAAAGTCATACAAAATTGTGCAATACACAGCAAAAACAAAGCAATAAAACTTTAAACAACAATAAAAATTGTTAGTTTTTCGATTTATGCCGGAAACGGAACAGGTAGAGAAAAACTCATGTAATTGTGAAATTGCACAATTTCGAGAACTCAATTTCAAAATTACGCAAAGTGTTCACACTGAAAATTAAACAATTTCGTGTGACAGCTTACATTGGAAACCATTTTTGATCATTGAAGTAATAAATTGATTTTAAAAGAAAGTTTTAAAATATGTTAACTATTTTTTTGACGAACAAAATTTACTGAATAATTCCCTTCATTTTGATATCAAAATGCCATCAACATTCTTGCTATAGGTGCCTTAAAATGAAAAGACAAAATTTTCTACGATGGTTTTCAATGAAAGCTATAACTGGCGCCTACTATTTTTTTTTAATTCTTTGTAGCAGACCTGTGTAATTTAAGCATAAGTACAATTACAAGTACAATTACCTAGTACTTTAATATTTTAAGTACAAGTACAATTCCATGGTAATTGTACTTAAATTTTCTAAGTACCAGTACCGGTACTTGTACTGGTAATTATAATTCCTCACAAGTATTTAAAAATTTGGTATTGATTACTTTGGTACTTAAATGAGTTGTACTTAAATACTTTTTAATTCCTTAAGTACTTATAATTACTTTTAATTACTTCTAATTCCTTTAGTATTTCTAGTTTTCTACTTTCTAGTTCCTTTTTAAGTATCTAAGTCTTAAAGATTTTTGTTCTAAAACGCTTTTATTTTAATGCATACCGTGCATAATCTTTATTATAATTACGTACAATATAAGTTGTTAATAAATCGAATCAGCATTGTTTTTTTATATATATACATATAGCAATTGTTATATTAAAAAAATGTATTCCTTACAATCAATTAGTAAGTTTTCCAATTTAAAGAAAACTGCTAGTACCACTATATTTTAACATATTGGTGTTTTAACATTTTTCCCGGCTGAAAACCCGATTAAGACCAACTTACTATAGACATCAGATTACATAGATTTCAATTTTACTGCTTTCTATCTTGCTGTTTTTGTGATCAGATTCGGACATATTACACAGAAAGATAACAGTCAAATGGAAGCCGCGTTTAAAGCGCTTTTTCAATGAATTATTCATTGGCCCGAGTTCTAACCATATTTAACCAAAAAATGTTAGCTCCCTTGAGTTCTTGTTGCATCAACTGTGTTCATAATGGATTAAAACAAGCATTGGTTAGGCACACGAACGCGACCACTGACAACCTTGTAAGAATTAATAAAATTCCAACTCTCATGAAAGTTGGTGAAAATGTTTCTTTTATATGATAAATAAAATATTTATGCAAAGTTAATTATTTTTAATGGTGTCGTACACTTAGTCCTCAGGAGCTAAGACCACCGAAGAACTTAGTTCCCACTAGATGAGAACGAAAGCCATTTCAAAAGTCGTTTTTATTCCCATAAAACGTGAGAAAAAACTTCAAAAGCAATGGGTGTTTTTATTTCCCTTCAAAAATAAAATCTCTTCCTGTCAAAAACTTAAAAAAGTATATATGTAGTTTGTATTGTTTTGTAGTTTATTAAATTCAATGTAGGTAGAACGTTCAAAGAAATTTCATTCACCATAATAATAAACTTTTGCACTGAAATAAAAATGTATTCTTCAAAATTAAACGCAACTCCTTGTCTCTTACATATTAGACATATTAAGGGTACCAACTCCCTTGAGTCCGCGTAAATAATTAAAAAAAAATTGAACGCAATTCAAGATACAAAAGTTTTTAACAAAAAACCTCGATTTTTTTTGCAAAGTGAAATGGTGCAATTTTTCATTATATTCTTAAGTGCCGTAAAATATGGATTTTCACAACGTCAGTTTGTAATCGTGATTAAAAATTGCACAATTTAAGTTTGCAAACAAATCGCGACTTTTTTTGTAAACTAAAAGTGTGGAAACGTCACAATCAGTAAGTTTGTAATTGCACATCTTGTTTAATGGTCATGTAATGTTACATATAAATTTGAGTTCTTTACCTTATTTTAAAAAATTGTGCTTTACTTTTTATATGGATATATAGTTACTTTTTTCTTGCGTACTACAGTTTTTCTACAAACTTATAATTATTTCTCTTTTCGTACTTTCAAATTGTATAAAAAGTAGACTTTATTCTCACATTGTATGGGAATAAAAACAACTTTTAGAAAGTTTTTATTTTTCCCAAAAACCCTTCCCTACTTTTAATTCTTCAATTTCATAGTAAAGGCAACGTCTGCACGAACTTTCATCATGGTAAGAATTGTTTCTGTTTTATTTCGTCCAACTTTAGATAAGAAGGAATTAAAAGTACTTGAGGAATTAAAAGTATTTGAAAAGTATTTAAGTACAACTCATTTAAGTACCAAAGTAATCAATACCAAATTTTTAAATACTTTTGAGGAATTATAATTAAAAGTACAAGTACCGGTACTTATACTTAGAATTTTTAAGTACAAATACCATGGAATTGTACTTGTACTTAGAAATTTAAAGTACATGGTAATTGTACTTAAGTTGTATTTAAGTCCCAATATATTTAATTATTTTACAGGTCTGCTTTGTAGTTCTGTTCGTTCACGTTATCGGGAAATAATTTTTAAAACTGTTATAAAACGCAATTTTGTTCGCAATTCAATTGAAATTTGAGATGATTTTGAAATTGCGTCATTGTGTGCGTGTGCGTGTGCGTGTCTGCAGGAATGGAGGGGACTTATAGTCTGGGAGCCTGCAACAGTTTTTAATGTTTTATTTGTTCGTCGGTCATAACACTCTGAACGCTTTGATTTGTAAGTGAACATCACAAAAAGGGACCGTGTTCGGCACACAATTGGCCAAAAGGTTGTGCAATCGTCTTACCCTTCTGGACTGCAAAAAAAGAACTGCAGACAACGACGCAATAATCCACAAAATGGAAGGGTGCCACAATCAGCTTATGGACGATGGTCTCTGCCAGGTATTGTGTCCAAAGAAGAGCATAAATCAAAACACTTCTTTTAATAGTTATAAAAAGGTATAAATTTATTGATTTTAAGAAGCAGACAAAAAAAAAATGCCGGATGGGCCAAATGGAAAAGAAGTTTTATGCTGGCGACTTGGACGAAGTAAAAAATTGAATGACCATAGGTGCGTTCTTTTATGTTACTGTGGTTAACTATGGTTAATGTGTCAAAAATAAAAGTTGATGTGCCATAGTTAAGAAAGTTACTCTTGGCAACTTTTTCATTTAGGAACGACCAGAGTTAACAATAGTTAATCTGTCAAACGACAGGGGTTGACAAAAAAAAATTGAATTATTGGCCACGTTCATAACAACGTTTTTGACAGATCTAAAAATTCAGTTCTGAAAAACGTAACACTGAACGCACAAAAAAGTCTGAAATTATTTATTCTGTTTTTATTATTTTTTGCACTTTAAAATCAAAATCCGAAAAGCGATACAAGACCCAAACGATCAGACCACACACCAAAAAAAAAAACTGGATCAAAAACTGTTTTTTTGTTGCTTTTAGCTGTCATCTGAATTTTCAGATAGAATTTTTCATCTGAAAATTCAGAAAAAAACGTAAGAAACGTAACTAAATGTCAATCGACGTCAACTGAATTTTTATGACTGCTGGCCAATCAGAAGCTCTAAAAATGACAGTTCAGAACTGTCAAATGTGCTGATGAACGCGGCCACTTTTTGACACTTTTACTTTGGAATTTAGGAACGATTTTATGACGTCATAAAGTTACTCGAAGTAACTTTTCTGAATTAAAGGAACGACCGAAGTTAACTATAGTTAACTATAGTTAACCACAGTAACATAAAAGAACGCACCACATTGCAAAAAGCACAATGGGCCGAAGTTGGTTGCGTTTCATTCCCACACCCAGTATTAAAATACTGGGTGTGGGGATGTGTTCCACAACTTTCGTTCGAGGATATGACGGATATCCGCTGTATACTCAGTGACGGATTCACACGTCGCAAGAGTATAAGCGGGCAGCCGCAATACACTCGAACATTCTGCCCCCTCTTGGCGAGATGCGCCAAAGCTAAATATTAATTAAATAAAAATTATTATGAAAAAAAATGAATTTTGAGATTAAGAAAAAAAAAGAGAAGTATATAGTTCTTAACTAATTGATGGCATAATACATAAATAGAATTTTGAATTATTTTAAAGGTAAAAGACACAATTTAACAATGGGTCGACTTATTTCCCCATTTTGGGTTTTCAGTGTTGCCACTCTCACTCTTTCGTCGGCGCCGGGGTGTACATTTACAACACGCCCTAAACGCCATTCTTTCGATGGTAAATTTTCGTTCTTTATAACGACTAAGTCATTTATTTTGACATCCTCTTGAGGCGATTGCCATTTATGTCTCTGATGAAGTTCCTTTAGAATTTTAGATACTCGTCTTTCCAGCGACGGCAGAATTGCTGTTGTAGGCACCTAATCTTTTCCCATCGATTGATAAGAGACAAATTGGCATCGGCTAAATCAGGTTCGGGAAATGCTAAAAGAGGACCTCCGCGTAAAAAATGCCCGGGCGTTAATGCCAATAAATCAGAGTGATTATTGGACATAGATGAAATCGGACGTGAGCTTAAGCATGCTTCTATGCGAGCTAAAACTGTAGAAAATTCTTCAAAGGTGAACTTTGAAGTGGCCCCCAGTTTCCTCAAATGACTTTTGCAACTTTTAACACCGGCCTCCCATAGGCCGCCCATATGAGGTGCACCCGGAGGAATACAATTCCATTTTAGACCCTGAACGCCATAAGTGGCACTAATCTCCTGAGGGATAGAAGCTAGAAATTTCTTGAAGTCCTTACGTAAAATGGCATCAGCCCCTACAAAATTTGTACCATTCCTTTGGTAATCCTCGTCTTGCCGTGAATCTTGCGAAGGCCACTAGAAAGGCTTCGGAGGATAGATCACTTGTAGCCTCGAGGTGGATGGCTTTTGTAGAAAAGCATACAAATATACAAGCATACCCTTTGGTCATGCGACAATTTCGGGCATTGAAACTCTTAATAACGAATGGGCCTGCAAAGTCGATCCCTGTAATAGTAAAAGGGCCATTATTTGTTTGCTTAGCTCCTTTTTGTAAATAACACAAGTTTTACACTGTCGTATGCAGGATTTAATGAGATTTTTTAATTTTGGTGTCCAAAAACTTTGTCTAATAAGACGAAGCATCAGAGAATTAGCGCCGTGCATAGAGATTTTATGAATGAATTGCGTGAGAAGATAGGTGAGTCGTGCATTATGAGGCAAGATGATAGGATGTCGTTCATTGTAAGAAAGGTCGGACTGAGAGAGTCGACCGTTTACTCGGAGCAGATTATGTGAATCTAAAAATGGGTTGAACGAAATAATAGAACTCTTGAGGTGAATGGGTTTACCTTCCATCAGAAGCGAATGTTCTTTAGGATAAGAGGAGATCTGAGCTAGGAGTATTAGACGATTTCTTACGAATTCCATTTCGTGGGGTAAAATATTGTGGGAGTTATATTGATGGGTTTCTCTCTTAGATAATTTGAGGAAAAAACGAAATATGTAGCAAATTACACGCATAGCGCGGGGCAATGTTGAAAAACGCTCGAGGATATCCTCTGAGTTCTGTTGAACTACCAAGGAAACAATTGTTCGTTTTTCGCGTTCTTCAACACATGGGGCAACTGGAGGCGTTTCAGGCCATTGAGAAACTGGCAATTGTTGGGGCAACTGGAGGCGTTTCAGGCCATTGAGAAACTGGCTGACAAAGCCATGAGGGGCCTTTCCACCAAAACGTATTAACCTCAACTCTGACGGCATTAAGCCCCGAGTGGCTAAATCCGCTGGATTATCAGCTGACTTGACATGACGTTCCCTACATTATCCAAAATTTCGCTTGTGCGGTTTGCTACAAATGTTTTCCATGCACATGGAGGTTTTTTAAGCCATGCTAAAACGATGGACGAGTCTGTCCACAAAAAAGTGCTATATGACTGAACTGGAAAATTTGAAATATATGATTTGACTAATTTGGAGAGTAAAAGTGCGCCACACAACTCAAGGCGTGGTACTGATACAGATTTGATGGGAGCAACTTTTGATTTTGCACACAGCAAATGAGATGAGATGATTCCGTTAGATTGACGGATGCGTATATATAACGCAGCGGCATAAGCCTTTTCGGAAGAGTCGCAGAAGCCATGAAATTGGACTTCTGACGACGGAGAATATTCTACCCATCGGGGTATTTGGATCTGTTGGATATCGGTTAACGATTGCGCAAACTTTGTCCATGTTTGAAAGGTTTCTGATTTAAGTGGATCGTCCCAAGCAGTTTGTTCCGCCCAAACTCTTTGCATTAACATTTTTGCAATGATCACAACGGGGGCTAGCCAACCCGCGGGATCAAATATTCGAGCTATTTCGGAAAAAACTTCCCGTTTTGTGGGACTTTTAGATAAGACAATTGGTTTTGTTGCGAAATAAAAATTATCTCCCTTGGCATTCCACCGTATCCCTAAAGTCTTCGTATTGCTGTCGGTGTCGAGCTTCAAAAAATTATCGTTCAAAATATGGTCTCGGGGCAAATGATCAAGTAAGGCAGGAGTGTTCGAAGTCCACTTCCGCAGTGGAAACCTCGCTGAATCAAGAAGTTTAATAAGCTCAGATTGAGCTCTTTGTGCGGAATGAATGCTATGAGCGCCTGACAAGACATCGTCGACGTAAAATTCTGATTGAAGGATTTTGGAAGCAAGTGGGAATTCAGTTTTGCCAATTTTAGCCAATTCGAGAAGAGTACGAATGGCCAAATAAGGAGCACAATTGACACCAAAGGTGACAGCCAAAAGTTCAAAATCTTCAATTTCTACGTGGGGAGAGGTGCTAAAGAGAATTCTCTGGAAAGGGGTATCTCGAGGATCGATCATAATTTGTCTGTACATTTTTGCTATGTCAGCATTAAAAACGAACTTATAAAAACGCCAGCGAATAATAAGTGAAGATAAGTCTTGTTGTAAAATTGGGCCGGGGTATAATATATCATTTAAGCTGACACCATTCGAAGAGGCATTAGAAGCGTTGAAAACCACGCGTACTTTGGTTGAGCTACTCTCAGGTTTTATGACCGCATGATGCGGTAGATAAAAAGACTTTACTTTGCCGTTTTCAATGTTCTCTGATGGGGAAACCTTTCGCATATGACTGAGGGAAAGATACTCAGAAATGACATTTGGATATTGTGATCTCAGATCGGGCTTAGAAGCTAAAGTCTTTTCAGTTCGACAGAACTGTTTTAATGCGATGAATCTTGAGTAGCCTAAATTAGTTTTTGAAGTTTGTGGTTTGAAAGGAAGGCGGACAACAAATCTGCCATCAGCCCGTCTGTAGGTGGTTCTCTTATACAATTCTTCTCAAAAGCAATCTTCTTTCGATCTAATGGCAGTAGAAGGCAATTCTTCTAACTCCCAAAATTTACGAAGTTGAGTATCTAAATTAGAAGCGCTTTCGGAGGAAGTGACATATGTGTTAAATGACTGGAAAGACTCTGGAACTGGTCCAGACAAAACCCATCCAAACATGGTATTTTGTGCGAGAAGCGAATTTGATATATGTTTTACACCGTTACGAATGATAGAGGGATAGTGATTTTAGCACAATGGCTTGAGCGGATAAAGTGACATGAGGATTGATGAACGAAGTGATTGAAAAAGAGCAAAGTTTCTTCGATTTGACTGAGAGATTTCCACTTATACCGGAAACTGTTGTCTTTCTTTCAACGCAGGGTAAATTGAGTCGATTTTATACAGCTGAGGAAATAAAGGATATTTCGGAGCCAGGGTCGATTAGTGCCCTTACGACGTGCACTACAGTATCAGACAGAGTTCGGTTTGGTGACCAGTGGCCTATTTCACCAACTTACAAATTGTAATTTGCAAGTGATTTCTTACAATATTTGTTATAAAATCGATTTATTCTGTTTCACAAAATCTTCGTATTACAAAATTGTAGTTGTAATTTACAAAAGGAAATTTGTGGGAATTTATTTATTTTCGTTTCACCAAGAGTAATTTTTGTTTTTAGTTTACAAGTACAAATCTGTGAAAATTCATAAAATTTTGAAGTTTCTGTTTCACCAAATAAATTAATTTTACAAATTTGTAAAACTGTTGCAAAATTCTTACAGGAGAAATTTCGTATGTAATTTTATTTACAAATTGTACATATTCAATTTTTAATTATGTATTAACGGCAAAGGAATTCTATCACCAACAGTGATACAAGTGACCATTTTGCAAAATAATACGGGCTAAAGTAAAATCTTTTCATTGACTCCGAGGCAGCAGTGCCTAACATTTTAATACTTTTTAATTTTTTCTGTAGAAAAATAATTTTCCAAAATTAAAAAAAAAAAAAAAAACATTTTGTTCAAAAAACGAACTTACAGCAAAAATTAAGTTTTGTTTATTCATTATTAGGTACATAATTATTCTCATTCTCAAAAAAAAATTGTGGAACACAATTGTTGTTTACAAAGTTTTGCAAATAAGCGGTGAAACGGATTTGTTTTGTATTTGTAAATTACAACTACAAATTTCCTCATTTTTTTTCAATATGTTACAAATTTGTTGAAATTTTGTTTGTTGTTTGTGAAAGAAAAATTCAGTTTTTAAATTTGTAATTGTTGTTTACAAGTACAAATTTGTGATTGTAATTGTAATTTGGTGAAATAGGCCACAAACGGGAAAGTTATGGTGGCGTAGCGGATGCAACTCTAAGGATCATATTTTTGTTTAATTAATATTGCTGTTGTAAAAAAAAAACTTGTAGGTTACAGCTTTTTCATACGATCAATCAGAAAACATTTTCGAAAAAAAAAGCTTTTTTTTCGCTTCTAACTCATGCAGTGTGAACTTTGGCGTTGGATTGACCGCACAATATTTGACCAGTAATATCGATCATTTGATAGGTAACACTGGTCGATAAGGTTTTTGTTACAGAAACCAAACTATACTTTTCCAAAGGTTTTTGGTGTGCTGAAGTCAGAAATATTCTATCACGTCACGTTTTTGAGATATTCCCGTTTGAAAATAAAAGAAGTCGATTTTTCGCTGTTTTCGAGGTAACGTTAAACCGTGAGGTAATTTGATTCAACATAATTTGTAACGGTTTCTGAAAGCACTAATTTTCTTTTTTTTAAATTTTATTTAAACCTCTCCGATTTCTCTTCCCCAACCCGAAAAATCCTGCTTTAGTTGTAAGCCTTTATTTATAAAATTTGAAAAGTCGATAGGGGCAGATCATGCCATGGTGTCTAACCAAACATTTTGCGCAAGGGTTGCCTAGCGTAAAGTGGCCAAGGCATAGGGTTGCCACGATTTTAAGGTTAATTTTCGGGTTCTTACAACTATCTGACACAGCTTAGACGGTAAGTCCTAACGACGTACAGAAAATACCATGTAAAAGGAAATTTTATTTAAAAATGTTAAAATACTTGGTTTCTTAAAAATCGTAATTTTAGCAGGGTAAATTAGGGTAAACAAAGATACAAGTCTGTAATCTATTTTCTGAACAAAAAATGATAAAGTGTTAGTTCTTTCTTTAATCGATAGATAACTTCAATATAAAAAAGTGATGGATATACAAAAAATGTAAAAAATCTAAAACTCGAAATATGAACGTTTAGAAGTAAAATTATGAAAAATAGACGTTAGAGAAAAAAATTACCATAAATCAGAGTGATGCTTTTTGGAAATAAATTTTATATTTTTTGGTGGTTTTTGATTTTTCCCATTTTATGGGCATTGATATTTTCATTAAAAACAGTATCAGCTTAAAGATACATTTATAACAAGTACGATAATACTAACATTTTTCAAAATATAGTACCTTAACCTATGAGCTGTGACAGATAATTGTAAAAAGCCGAAAATTGAGCTTTAAAGCGTGGCAACCCTATGTCTTGACCACTTTACGCTAAGCATCCCTAACGCAAAATGTTTGGTTAGACACCACCTACAAAACTGTATACTTATTATCTTGTACCTCCCTGAGGGTAGGTCGTTCTATGGCATTTCAATTTTATAGGATAAAGGCTTACAACTAAATAAGGATTTCTCGGGTTAGGGCAGAGATATCGGAGAGGTTTAAATAGAATTAAAGCAAAAGGCAATTAGTGCTTTCAGAAACTGTTACAAATTATGTTGAAACAAATTACCTCACGGTTTAACGTTACCTCGAAAACAGCGAAAAATCGACTTTTTTTATTTTCAAACGGAAATATCTCAAAAACGTGACGTGCTAGAATATATCTGACTTCAGATTCAAATTCAGCACACCAAAAACCTTTGAAAAAGTATAGTTTGGTTTTTGTAACAAAAAAATAATTTAATTTTGTTGACCAGTGTAATTAAAAGTACTACAAATTACTCTATGAGCATTATCCCCAAAAAAATCAAAGGTAAGCGAGTTATCTAAAGTAAAGTCGCATTTTGTAGATAATATTTTGTAGATAATTTGAATTCTCTATGAAGTTTTAGTTCAACATTTTGCTATAAAATGAAATGGGAACTAGTTATTTGATAAAAACCAAACCCATCTCTATTTCAAGATGACGGCTCTCTTCCCTAACCCCAAAAATCCCGAAAACACGGTTTTATTCTCAGGAGGTGTACCCAAACAGATACCATAAATAAAATTTTGTCCATCAAAAAATGCAATTTCATGCCCTTTTTTTGACTAATTTGACTGGACTAATATGCTGTCGACACAATACCGATGAAGCATGTTTGGTAAAAACCTACAATAGTTATCAAGCAAACAAATCTATAAAATCGAATCCACATGAAAGTGGATCTTTAGAAGAAACTTCAATTTCTATGCAACAATTTCAATACACTCCACGATTACATATACGCGACATTCTCGCTCCAGAATCTCGAACTCCAATACGACCCTCAACCTCTAAAACTAACCAAGAAATTAAGCAAGGATTTTCTACAAACGATTAATTTTAATATTTACTAAAACTAAAATATTAAAATATTACAAGAACCATTTTAAAATAAAGTATATTAAAAATAACTGTTAACTTGAATAATTATCTTTATAAAATATGTAGATAAACATATGCAAATTGTAATTATAGTCAGTGGGTTTAATCATGCAGCGAAAAAATGTACTAGCAAAAAAGTTTGTGTAAAATGTGCTGGCTGGAGAACATGATGTTAAGACCTGTACAAGTGTTGAAAATGCATAAACTGCTACAATGCCAAGATAAATCTTAAAATGGATTTAAATGACAACCATAAGGCGACTGATGCGAACTGTCCAGTTTTCTTGAGAAAGCTGAAAATTGCAGAAGAACGGACTGATTACTAGCAATTAGAAGACATAAGGTGCATTTACTTAAACGTTCAGGTCTTATCAAATAACTTTAATGAATTGGAATGCCTAGTTCAAAGTGAAAGCGCTATACAGATCTCCTAGTCGTCAGAAATCAAAAATTGATTTCTGCAATGAATTAGAAAACTTGATTGAATATTTATCCCAGTGCGGTAGTTTTAATTATAATAGGTGACGGTAACATAGATTGGTTTGGTACTACGGGCACATATACGCGACGTATCTCAAATAATATTAACGATAACAATTTGCATATGATTATCAATGAACCTATGAGAATAACAAGTCATTCAAAAACGTTGATTGACTATGTGAAAATGATAACCAACTGCTCAAATATAGTTAGTGGAAGGGTGGATCCAAATTAAAAGATAAGTGACCATGAAACTATTAATATTGTGATTAAAATTCAGCATAAAAAATAAATAAATTTGATGGCACAACAGCTCATGAAGAACTAGGGCCTAGTGACTTACAACTCTCAACCATTCCTTTGTGCGTGTCTGCAGGGATGGAGGGGACCTACAGTTTATTGCCGAATCCGAACGGCTAACGAGCGGCACTTTTCTGTGACAGGAGATACTCTTGGAGGATTTGTCAATTCCTCGCAAGAGGCAGTAGCCGTTTTTTTTTCTTTCAAATAAATAGGTGGCGAGGCTTGGGATCGAACCTTAGACCTCCGGCATGACAGTCCATCGCACTAACCATCATGCCAGGCTACTACAAAAAAAAAAATTCAGCATACAACTCAAAACAAAAAGAAAATTAGATATTCTTGCTATAGACAGGCAGTTCTAAGCAATGACGGAAATGATTGGCGTTCTTTAGTGATTATAGACAAAATAATATGATGCCCCTTTACGAAAAAATAATAGAAAAGTGTGTTGTGATACAGCTTCAAGAACATTAAGAAAGCCAAGGCCTACTTGATAGCTATCAGTCAGGTTTTCGAAAAGAGTTATAAAATGTTAAAAGTTGAATTTTGAATAAGACGCGTTTGACAAATAATTCGCCACGAATCGGAGGTTTCAGATAGGGAAACAAATTTTACATCATTAGAAAGATCATGAAAAAAAAATTATCCGTGTTTCATGAATTTTCGATGGGAATTTTTTTTCACCTACATTTAATTTTTACCCATTTTTTGTGGTTTTTGATTTTTTTATATTTTTAGGGGTAGTTCTAAAAATCTGAAATATCTACAGCTGATGCAGATTATTGATTTATAAATATTTTAAAAATTTTAAATTTTTCAACGACCCCAACTCGAGATATTTACAAATTGAATGATTTTTTTGCATGCCCTCACAACTTTTAACTGGATGCATCTATAAATTTTATATTTCTTCACCAACAATTCAATTCACAATTAAAACCATGTGCAAGTGCGTTGATATATGTATTTATGTATAGGTATAGTAAAAGTTCATATGAAAAAAAACATAAGCAGTCGAGTCGGTAGGTATTTCTCAAGCAAGATCATGAGCGGAGTAGGTATATGAGGAGGTAGGTATATTGTTTGCAGCAGAAAAAATGCTTGTACTGAAAGTGGTTGGTCGGATGGTGGGTGGTTTGTGATGGTGAATGGAATGTAATGCAACACAAGAGCGTGCGCAAGGAGGTGTAAGGGGGCATTTGCGCTCCTAATAAAAAAAAAAAATTTCTAATTTTTTTGTTTAGTATTCAACAGTCGAGGGCGTACACAAGGGTGATAGCAGAGTGCTTTTTACACGCAAACTGACTAAATTTACAACTTGAGTTGAAATGGTCGCATTTTCTAGGTTAGAGTTTTTAAATGAGAATAAAATTCAATGCAAGACAAGAAGGTGCGCGAGGAGGGGTAAGGGACACTTGCACCCATAACACAAATTAGTTTTATTATTTTTTTGCTGAGTAATTCACAATCAACGGCGTACGCAAAGGTGATAGGGGGGTGCTTATTATATGTAAATCGGGTAGATTTATAACGAGTTCTAATTGATGGATTTTCAAGGTAAGACTTTTAAAATGAAAATTTAATTTAATGCAATACAAGTGCGTGTCCAAGGAGCGGTAAAGGGGCAATTGTACCCCTAATAAAAATAATTTTTCTAACTTTTTTTGCTGAGTAATTTACAATCAAGGGCCTACGCAAAGGTGATAGAGGGGTGCTTATTACATGTAAATCGGCTAAATTTACAACTTGAGTTCTAATTAATGGATTTTCAAGGTAAGACTTTCAAGGTAGACTAAGGGCATTTGCACCCCTAATAAAAATAATTTTTCTTACTTTTTTTGCTGAGTAATTATTCACAATCAAGGGCGTACGCAAAGGTGATAGAGGGGTGCTAATTACATTTAAACTGGCTTAATTTATAACTTAGTTCTAAATGTTGGATTTGCAAGGTAAGACTTCTTAAATAAAGATTAAATGTAATGCAACACAAGGGCGTGCGCAAGGAGGGGTAAGGGGTAACTTTCACCCCTTATCTAAATTAATTCCCTATTTATTTTGTAGAGTTATTACACAGCAAAAGGCGTACCCAAGCGGGGTAGGTGAGGGAAGTTTCTTTTTACAGACAATTCCGCTTAATTTATAACTTAAACACTTCTAATTGCCAAATTTACAAGATTAGAGTTTTTGAATGAATTCAAAATATAATACAATGCAAGTCATGAGCTTGGGGGACAGAAAAGCACTTGGTTTTAATAATTGGATTATCATAACTAAACTGTTTACTTGAAGGAAAAATATAAAACTATATGTAGAATTAGTCAGCCGAGCAACTGTCATTGGCACACTGAAGTTAGGTATGATGACTTATAATACATAAATAAACAAATACCTACATAATTCAATAAATAATAATTATAATTACATAAACATACATACCTACATATGTATATATGTATATATGTACATATGTATTATTATTATTAATAATTTTTATTATTATACCTAATGTTTTTTTGATAATAATTTTTTTTTTAATTAAAATATAAGTAGTGATTTTCGAAAGTACCCGTCGAAGGAGAAACCCTCTAGAGGTTTGGTCACTGGATCGAGAACCTATAGAGCAGGTTACCCAATATAAGTATTTAGGTGTTTAGGCCAGTCAATAACGACATCGAAGGTCGCAAAAAATTGCACTGCACTAATTTTCTTGGGAAGTTGTTAGGATAGGTACCAGTAGTATAAGACCAAGTTTGCAGCTTCGAAAGACCTGTGCTAACTGCGTGGTGGTCAAAAAACCGCGACTTTTTCGTACTTTTTTCAGTTTTTGGCGTATAACTTTAAAAAGGTAAATCCTAGAAAAAAACTACTCACTACATTGTTTAAGGACACTAAATTTGCTATTATTTAAGCGCAACCGCAGCTCTGTAGGTTAAATAGTTCTCGAAATACAGCACTTCAATGAATGAATGAATGAATAATCTGGGGTTTTTATTTGCACTGCGACCTTGAGATCTATTGTGCCCCCCTTTATTAGAGCCAGATGAGCTTGCTCATTTACAGCTCTTCCTCCAAATTTATTTCTTTGAGGAACTTAAGTATTTGGAGTATTTTTAGAGAGGGTAATTCGCTCACTGCTATCTGGTGACGTCCCAGTAGCCTATGTCTTTGATGTACTAGAGCTTCACAACTACTTAGAATGTGGTCCGGTGTTTCATCTTGAGCGTTGCAGAATCTGCATGTTGCACCGCTCACTAAGCCAAGGATTCTGAGATGTCTCCTGAGCTTGCAGTGACCAGTGAGGATGCCCGTCATTATTCTTAGATTATTTCTACTTAAGCTTATACAGGACTTGAAACGTTCTTGGTTGTAATTCCCAAGTAGTAGTTTAGCCTGTCTTAGCTTAGGGAGTTCATTTCAATTTTTGAGTCTTTTGGCCTCCTCTTCTGTTTTGATTTTGTTTTTAATCACGTTTTCTCCTATTCCACAATAGGGTTCTGGGCCCATTAAGGGTGTTGTTGCACCTGTTTTTGCATAGCACTTCAAACTTTGACAATTTTTCTAAAAGAGTTCGAAATTGTAGTTTTAGCCGTCTTTAAAACAGAATATCGGCTTAAATAGTCATCATACAAGGTAAGTCATTGGGTAATAATTGTAGAGCAGTTATATAGCGTTAATTTAAGCATGAGCAGAACCCTGTGCAGCCAATAGTCCCTTGTTATCATGAAAAAAAAAAAACGAAATAATCTCACTGAAAAAGAAATTAATATAATCATGCAAATGGAACTGAATGTTAATACATAACAATACATAAAATAATCAAAATTATATAAATAATTTTTTGAGGGACGTGAAATGTTGAACGTTAAGTGATGGCGAGTTCTCAGCTGACTCCTGTGACAGAAATACACATCACATTAATTTACAATATATAGATTAATAGGCATGTAATATTAGACTTACCTTTACGCGCTTAGCGAGAAACTCGTGTTCTTTTGGAAGGCCTAGGTTCGTCAGAAGGCTGTTTTTGGGCCTCCAGTGAATCGTCTGTTGTGAGGTCGAGTATTAAAGGGTCGTCGAAGTCATCCACATCCTCCTCTTCCCCTGACAAACTTTGCAGAGAGCAGAACATTTCAGCCCTGCTCTCTGGCAGGAGCATTTCCCTCTTCTGCATCCTTTCTGGCACCTGCATGACATTAATTTCAGCAAGGTTAGCCTGCTGGCCCCTTGTCCAAACCCAGTTAGTGGGCTCTTTTTCTATCCCCAACCATTTCTGCACCTGGTCGTATGTTCTGTACGAATGTTGGGCAGCCTCTTCGGTTGGGGGCAGACGAGCGAGATGCACTTTGGCGTTGACAGCAGATCGCATAAATATCCTGTAACGCAGGTCGTGGAGAGAATCGTCTTCTCCCTCACCATACAACGCCACGAGACATTTGTTACCAGCAGAGGCTATATTTTCGTGAGTGGCGTTATGATTGAGAAAGGCGTCAGGAAGGGCTGGTTGTTTTGATAGAACTCCCAAAATTTTCGTTTTCCCTTGCCAGAAAAGAGCAGATGTAGTGTCGCAACCACTGAAGGCGTGAAAAAACAACTCTATTCCAGTGGTCAATGAGAGCTCTCTTCGAATAAATGAAGTTAATGAGAACTGCTCAGAACCTGTTCCACTCCTGTCACTTTTCTGGAGGAATACATTTCGTATGCTGAATCCCCATGCATTGAGGAGCACCAAAAGATCGACATCCTCTCCAGCGAACCTAGGCCTTCCAAAAGAACACGAGTGTCTCGCTAAGCGCGTAAAGGTAAGTCTAATATTACATGCCTATTAATCTATATATTGTAAATTAATGTGATGTGTATTTCTGTCACAGGAGTCAGCTGAGAACTCGCCATCACTTAACGTTCAACATTTCACGTCCCTCAAAAAATCCTTTATATAATTTTGATTATTTTATGTATTATTATGTATTAACATTCAGTTCCATTTGCATGATTATATTAATTTCTTTTTCAGTGAGATTATTTCGTTTTTTTTTTCATGATAACAAGGGAACTATTGGTTGCACAGGGTTCTGCTTATGCTTAAATTAACGCTATATAACTGCTCTACAATTATTACCCAATGACTTACCTTGTATGATGACTATTTAAGCCGATATTCTGTTTTAAAGACGGCTAAAACTACAATTTCGAACTCTTTTAGAAAAATTGTCAAAGTTTGAAGTGCTGTATTTCGAGAACTATTTAACCTACAGAGCTGCGGTTGCCCTTAAATAATAGCAAATTTAGTGTCCTTTAACAATGTAGTGAGTAGTTTTTTTCTAGGATTTACCTTTTAAAAGTTATACGCCAAAAACTGAAAAAAGTACGAAAAAGTCGCGGTTTTTTGACCACCACGCAGTTAGCACAGGTCTTTCGAAGCTGCAAACTTGGTCTTATACTACTGGTACCTATCCTAACAACTTCCCAAGAAAATTAGTGCAGTGCAATTTTTTGCGACCTAAAGCGATGTTTTTGTCTTCGTTGACTGGCCTAGTTCTATTCTCTAGCAATTTAAATTTCCGTCCTCATGTAAAAGAAAAATACTTGTCTGCAAAAATTGCAATAAATCTTATGTGGAACAAAATCTTCGGAAATAAGTACATAGATATTGGAGCTAAATTTAAAGTTTTTGACGCCCCGATAAACTCTTGCTTATGTTAAGCCAGCCAAGTTTTTGGTTATCAAAATCTTGATGAATTTGAAATTGTGCAACGCTTATTTTTCAAAAGAATTTTTAAACTTCCAATCTCAACACCAACATATGCCATACACGTGGAATCAGGTCTGCCTCTAATTTGTTTAAAAAATCTTAAATCCAATGTTAAGGTAATGCATTCTAAAGGCAATTATCTCCGTTCAAAGAATGGTATGATATAGCAAATTTTCATGGGTTCAATCTTAATCTTAATGATACACCTCTTTCACTTTGGCATGATAGGTTTTATGAATGCATAGCTAGGGTTGATGACTGCTTTTATCTGAATTCTTTGAATAGAGCTCAAACACCTTCTAGTTGATTGATCTACAGAGAGCTCAATCACACCCTCTTGTCAAGTAACTATTTTCATAGTAAGCTAGCTGTGAGTCAAATAAGCACTTTGTTTAAAGCAAGAACTGAAATGCTGGACCCATGTTCTGTAACTCTCACATCGAAAAACTCTCATCAAGTCGAAAAACGCTGAAAAATGGAACAAAACTTATGTATTTTGATTCAGTTTCCATCGTTCCTCGACCGATTTTATGCATGCGAGAAGTTATAGAACATAAGTCCTGGATTTAAATTACAAACCACACAGAAGTGATATTTCTATATGTAACCTCTGTATTCGTAATGAAATTGAAGATGTCAATCACTTTTTTGCCCAATTTTACAAGAACTTCGAAGACATTATTTTTCAAAGAGCTTCCTCAATCGCCAAGAAGTAAAGCAAATCTTAAACGGAGAATGGGGTTGGAATAAACTTTGCAGTTTTATTAATCATGCCTTTGGTTACCGTAACAGTTTCTTAGAGTAAATTGAAAACTTTATCGATTATAAATATACTTAACTATGTAATACAAAGAGGAATTGTAATATGTACAGTGCTGCCAAAAACATTCCGGATTTTTTCCCATAGTAATGATTTTCTTAATACCAAGTAGAGAACTAACAACTTTCCATAAGTTTTTTATTAATTTGTAAAGAGTATGAGACAAGTTAATAATAACCTTAAATTTAATGCTACGATGACAAGAACAATAAAAAAAAATTATTTTATAAAGTTACTCAGTAACTTGCCTGTGCAAAACTAACCGGATTTCAAGAAGATTGCGAGTCTCGATGTTAAAGTAACGGATTTTTCGAGTCTTTTGACTCAAGCCGTAGATTAAAACGTTTTTACAAGCTGAGAGCTGTGTAAGTTGAAATTATGTAGTGCATAAAATGGCTAAAACACGTTATAGCAACGCGATTCGATACGAAATAATAGAAAAGTTCCAAGCCGTTTAAAACAAAAAGTAATCGCTGAAATCTTAAAAATTCCAACGTCAAATTCCTAATCAAAACATTTAACCCAGGGTTGAACTTGCAAAAAATCATCTTAACCGGTCTTTAAGCAAATGGAGGAGTGTACTTTTCAGTGATGAAAGCAACTTCAACTTATTTTACTTCGATGGTGCAAGGACAGTGAGGCGCTTAAAAGGTACGCGATTAAAGCCTGCAAATGTACTCCCTACAGTAAAGCACGGTGGAGCCTCGGTGATGGTTTGGGGCTGTTTTTCAGAAGCAGGCTGCGGTTCTATATACCAAATCACAGGAATTATGGACCGTTTCCAATATAGGGACATTTTGGAGTCAGTAATGCTTCAATACGCAGAGGAAGAAATGCCTCTGCGTTGGGTTTTTTCAGCAGGGTAATGACCCCAAACATTCTTCAAAGCTGCTAAGAGTGGTTTGCAACTAAAAATATTCGTGTCTTAGAATGGCCATATCAATCACCCGATTTAAACCCAATAGAAAACTTGTGGGCCATTTTAAAAAGGCGGGTTGGAAAAAAAAGCACACGTCAACAACTTCTCTTTTTGCAGCTTTGAAAAATGAATGGGAGAATATTCCTGCTTCTGTTTTTGAGAATTTAATCCAGTCAATGCCTCGTCGATGCCGGGCTGTGATAAAAAACAGGGGTTACTGGACAAAATATTACATAAATAATAAAAGTTAATTGCAAAAAAATGAAATCCGGTTAGTTTGTCACATTAAAGTTTTGAATCAACTTTAATTTTTTGATTTTTTTTTTTTGTTTTGATGGATAAACTTCCATGGTTTTTGTTTCAAATTAAAAATGGGAAAAAATTGCAAACATTTAATTTTTTAATTTTTATATCACAAACCAAGAATCAATGCAGTTTACCAAAAAAAAATCCGGAATGTTTTTCACACCACTGTACGTGTATTTTTATATAAGGTAATTTATTTTTATTGTATTTCTTTTTTTGTAAATTTAAATCTTTCTATTCTTTACACTCGTTAATGTCGATTTTCAGGCAGACGGCAAATATTTTTTGCCAAGTTAATGTTCTTTTATTTTTTACTATGTAATTATGTCGCGTTTTTGTTCAAAATAAAGAATTTATAATAATAATAATAATAACACTCTTGTGAAACCGCGTTAAATTGGGTAATATATGAATGGAAAAAAGAGATTGACTGTAATAATTCCGTAATAGCAGTGTTTTTGGATTTTAAGCGTGCGTTTGAAACGATAGTGCGAAAGTTGGAAATGTATGTAATTAGGGGCAATGACCTGAACTGGTTCAAATCCTACCTTACAGGGAGAACACAACGAACGAACGAAAGTTGGCAATTCTGTCTCTAATGCGATGGGAGTAAAGATTGAGGTCCCTCAGGGATCAGTTTTGAGTGTGTTACTTTTCCTTCTGTACATAAATGATATTAAATGTGTTGAAATTTTGCAAAATTGTGTTGTTTGCGGACGATGCCTTGGTATATATAAATGGAAAGAATATTGAATGGTTGGTGCAATGTTTAAATAAGGACTTGGAAAGAATAAACGTGTAGGTTCAAATGAATAAAATGAAATTGAAAGTTAAAAAGACAAAATGTATGAAACTTAACGTGAATGGGCCCATAAATGTATGTATGGATGGGGAAGTTATTGAATGTGTTGATAGTTTTAAATATCTCGGAGTTGTCTTAGACTTAAAGTTAAATTTTAAAGAGCATGCGAGGTATGTGTGTTAAATTGGATGAGTGTGAAACAGAGACTAAAATATAGTGCTATGTTATTAAAAATTAAAAAAAAAAAATAATATGGTTCCTGAGTACTTAAAAGTAAATATAGTCAACGTTGGTGATATACAACCATATAGTTTAAGGAATAATGAAAATTTTAGACCTAATAGGTGATGAATATGGGAATTAATTCATTTAATAGCCTTCCAAGTGATTTAAAAAATGAGCTAAGTATAAATGTTTTTAAAAACAAATTAATTGCTTATATAAAAAAAATGTGATCAGTAATATATGTTTTATTTTTTCAAAGGTTTTTTCTGACCTCATATATTGAGTTTTTTAGAATCTAGGTTACACAACCAGAGCCTTATCTCCCAATGCGGAGATATGTACTCTTGGCGTAACCTGAGATGGTTCCAGAAACTCTGTTATTATTATTATAAAAAACAAACCAAAAGACCGATCGAAGCAAAAATAAAAGTGTAAGGAGAACTCAATATCCACTATTTTTTTAAATTTTATTAAAAGTTATTGTACTGAAGGGCATTGTTGTACTGACTGAACAGAATGGTGACGCAGACGGAACTGGAAGCGGAGCTGGAATACTGGCTGACTGGCTGAACAGAATGGTGACGCAGACGGAACCGGAGACGGAGCCGGAATAGCTGTCAAAATATTAAATACACGCAAATTCAATGTTGCGAACACAACGGAACGTAGACGCATAAGGAGCTGCAGACGCAGACGGAAGAGTTCGCCAACTTTTAACTTTTGACGTACGGCACTTTTGACGTTTCAATTTGTATGAAGAAAAAAAACAACTTTTTAGGTCGGAAAAAAATATTGTGGTTATTTGTATCGCGAAAAAAATTATTTATTAAAAGGAAAATTATTGGAAACAAAAAATGTGAATTCTGAGCTTGTACACAATAATATTCTTTTGTTTTTCTTCAAAATACTTTCAAAGCTGTACAGCTCCATTGTGGACATGTAAAAAAAATAACGTACGACACTTTTTGACAGCTCTTCCAGTTCCGTCTGCGGCTTCAGTTCCGTCATTCTATTCTGTTCACCCAGTGAACAGAATGGTGACGCAGACGGAACCGGAGCCGGAGCTGGAATAGCTGTCAAAATATTGAATACACGCAAATTCAATGTTGCGAACACAACAGAACGTAGACGCATACGGAGCTGCAGACGCAGACGGAAGAGTTCACCAACTTTTAACTTTTCACGTACGGCACTTTTGACGTTTCAATTTGTATGAAGAAAAAAAAACAACTTTTTGGGTCGGAAAAAAACATTGTGGTTATTTGTATCGCGAAAAAAATTATTTATTAAAAAGAAAATTATTGGAAACAAAAAATGTGAATTCTGAGCTTGTACACAATAATATTCTTTTGTTTTTGTCTTCAAAATACTTTCAAAGCTGTACAGCTCCATTGTGGACATGTAAAAAAAATAACGTAGTCCCCTTTCACACAGGGCAACTGAGTTGCCGGCAACAATTAGTTCATAGGCGAGAAGGGCAGGAAGAAAGAGGGGAAAATGAAATCTCCCCGGTCAACAAATTCAGGAGATTTTTTTGACGTTTCTCTTCACACTACGTTTGTGTGCGTTTCACCAAGGTAGTTTAAAAGGAAAATAAAGAAAATCTCCGGGTTTTTGTTGCTTGCGTGTGAAAGGTACAAGAGATTGTTAAGGAGATTTAAAGAAAACGTCAAAAAAATCACCAGCAACTAGTACCTACATGTGAAAGGGGACGTACACACGACACTTTTTGACAGCTCTTTCAGTTCCGTCTGCAGCTTAGTTCCGTCATTCTATTCTGTTCAGCCAGGTATTTGTATTCAAACTTTAAACAACGTTTTCTCAAAACTAAGTTTTTGTCGTTTAGATCACTTAAATACTGGGGTGACGAACAGTTACTCCATTCCTGAAGTAGACATCAATGTTTTATCTTAAAATTTTCAATACTTGAATTCACTTTAACGTAAAAATCATGAAAAATAATTATATCCAATTTACATATATGGTGGAGCGTCAATGTATGGAGACAAAAAAAAGTTTCCGTATCAATTTGGAACAGCTCTAATTTGTTGCGTTTTGATGAAAAGAATAGTTTAAAATTATAAAAAAAAATATATTTACAATTTCTTTAGCTCTCTACCTTAGCTCAAAGTTCCCACTTTATGGACAAAAATGGTATTTTCAGTTGGAGTGCTGATGATTTCAATAGTTAAATTTTCATACGCATTTCAGTATTTATGATATAAGATATTCTGAACTCAGAATATCTTCGATACCTATCCTTAATAAAATTAGGATTTAACCAGTATAGGTAAGAAGCTGGGCTTAATCTCCAAGCGCATTTGTAATGGTCCCTAAATTAGAGGAGGAGTTTCGCTATATAATATAATTCAAAAATATAAGAGAAGTAGTTCATTATTATGTAGTTAACATAATAATAGTGCAAAGTTTTGCTTCTTTGTACTTTCTAGTGTTTGTAGAGGTTTCATACAATTGCACACAATTTAGTTTAATTTTAGCACTCCCCTCCTACGAATCGTAAAATGTTTCAAACATTACGGTACTTTCCAAAGTAGCGATTAAGTGTACTTTTTAGTAAATATGACTATTGCGGCAAGTAGATAATGGAATATGATCTTCAACTTTTGCCTAGTGTTGATCTTTTTTTTTTTATAAATTTTCGAAAACTCTTGCTTCTTGCCAAATTTTGTAAATGAAAACAATTTTTCTCACTTTTTGCATGATATCTACCCACAGATGGTATTATACGTGAATTTCCACTTTTATATTTTTAAATATTTAGCTGTCTTTCAGTCAGAATCAGAATAATTAAATTCAACTCATAGTTAAAGATACATGTTAAATTTAAGGCACCTTATTCGGGTATTAAGCTGAACAAAAAAATTCGAAATTAATTGGTGTTTGAGAGTTTTGTTGATTTCAGGTGTTTAATAGAAGATTTTCTGATGAAAGCGACATTTAAGTGAAACAATAATTTTTTTAAATTGTAAATACAACATATCAGGATTAGATAGCTTCATCTCTTTAATGCTATTCGAAATTGAAAATCGAAAAAAAATTTTGACTCTCCACCCTACTGTACATGGGCAAAATAATATCCGATTTTTCTCGGTAGCAATCAGATTTAACTAATTTTTATTTGTATTAAACGAGAAATCTATTTGTATAAATATTAATCATAAATGATAGACTTGAATTTAAACCAAAAACAAAAAAGTTTGTGTACTTACTAGGTAAAATTAAATCTTCGTATTCTTCTAGATATTCAATGTCTTCCATTCTGCAAAAAGTTGTCGGATTTATACAATATATCTGTCTCAAGTTGACATTTTTACTTTTAAATAAATAAAATGGAGACAATTTCAATAGAAAACCTAATTTACATGCATTTACATTTATTTATCAAAACATCTTCAACAGGAAAATACTTATAACATGTGTGCTTTGTACTAGTGCAACAAACTAAACTAAACTAAACCAGGCCAAAGATACTGAATTATAAAGATATGAATCCTCGGCTGTCATTCCGGTTTGCCAACAAGCTACAGCAATCAGCTGACTCATAACCTTTTCAAAGACGGTGTTCACATTGGACTCAGATTTATGATTTTTTTTGGCATAAGTCAGTCAGCTCGTGTTCAGACACACACAACCGATTCACTCTGACGTTCAGTAGTTGTTAAAATAAAACACAAATTTGTATTCGCCGGAGAATTTAACTAGAAATTTTTCAATCACAAAATTAATATTTCACTAAATAAATATTTTTCCAATTGAAACAACTTCGATTCTGTAGTATTTAAGTGCCAAACAAAAACTAAATTATAACAAAACACATGTCACAAAAGGAAACGTCAAAAAAAATCCACAAATTTTTAAAAAATTTAAAAAAAATCCTGCCTCACTTGCCTGTCTCTTTCTCACCACAGAGTGGGAACGAGAAAAAGTATATAGACGTCAAAAAAAATCCAAGGAGTAAATCCAATGTGAACACCACTGATGTCTATAATACACTGGATAGTGTATTACCTACAATGTATAACAGTTTTTGTGATTCCAATTGAAGATTAAAATCGTGGTCAGCCGCATAATTTGAGGTTTGTCTGTAAATATTATTTGTTGTTAACTCATATATATATTTTCGTATTCTGCGAAGTTTTTTCATTTTCGTACTCAGATTCAGGCGTTTATTGTGACTCACGAGGAAAAACAAAATTAAAAGTAAGTTTTTAGTGATTAACAAAAAAAATATTAACACTTGTAATAAATTCGTGCAAAATATGAAAATATGTTATGTTCTTTTTTTATTCCACAGAAAAATAGTTTTTATTTCGTATTTTATTTTAAATTTTCTTAATTGATTTATAAGTTTACCGCAAAAGAAAAAACAACAAAGATGTCGCGAAAACGAAATGAAACAAAAATTACATGATATTGAACAAAGATACTGAATTTATTCAGTTTCTTTGATATTGACGCTGTCATTTTCGGTTTTTTAAATGTTATACAGGTATACTATTATACAAAAAATGGTTAGGCGCATAATATAACAATTGTTCAAATGGAGCCATCATTATTGTATGAATACGCTATCCAGTGTATTATAGAGATCAGTGGTGAACACCGTCTAGTAGTGATGGGTAGGACACGAATTTAAAATGAGTTTGTATGAGGTACTCATTTTTCAAAATGAGGTGGTACTTTAACAAACCTCCTTCTCATTCAAACAATCAAAATAACAAACCTCCCTCAATTTTCAACCCTTTGGATGAATACCTGCAATTCTGCATATCTACATTCATTGTTTGTTACATTGTTGTGCAACCTTCGTATGTCCTCCTCATTTTCTCTCCTCAAACATACTTTAAATGTCACAACCTGCGTAAATGTCTCATATCTTCATTGTTTGTTACATTGTAGTGCAACATTCATATGTCCTCCTCATTATCTCTCCTCATTTTCTCTCTTCAAACAAACATACAATGTAACAGCCTGTGACAATGTCACGAATTTTGTTCGATTGGGACATTTGAGTAAATAGTACTCAAAACACAAAACTTCACACTCATTTTTCATTTAAAGACAATCGTCCTCTTCCTCATCCTATTCCTATTGGTTTGGTGGGAGAGAGAATGTTCTAATGTAGTGAGTGCGAGGCATTTCCTCAAACACAAAAACGACAAGTTTTCTGGAGACGAAAGAGTAACGAGAAATATTTTTAGTTGGTTTTATAGTGAGGTGTGAGGTAATACATTTTTTTGCTTTGAGGTAATGGAACATTTCAGAGTGGTGTATGCGACATTTTGTATTGCCTCATGTATGAGGTACCCATCACTACCGTCTAGGATGTGTGTAAAAAAACACGTAAAACGCACAAGCAGCTCCTCAGTTCAACTCCTCGTTAAATTGTTGTTGCAATTCACATCTATTCATCGACGCGCACCGAAATTACAAAAACAACAATGTAAACAAATGGGTTTTGGGCGGTGAAACGTACGAAGGACTCATATCTTTATATTCAGTTTCTTTGACCAAGGCCAACAATTTCCAATTACCATGAACCGTCGACTCCACCGGACATACAGAGATGACCCACACAAACCAATGGCGTTTTACTTTTTTAGTTCAGATTAGAGCCTGAACTGTCAAACAAAAAATTGTGTTTCTTTTTTAACTCAGAGTGTATAACAGTTCAAATTTGTGTTTCTTTTTTCGTTCAGAGCGTGTTCAGAGTTTGTTCAGAGCACGCTCTATTAGCTCGGTATAAAATAACCGAGCAGATCGAGTAAAAAACCTAGCGCGGCCAACTTCATACAGTTTCCATGTAATTTGACAGATATGACTATTGAGTGCTCGGGTGTGTTTTGTAATTAAATTGGAGTGCTCTGAACATACTTTGCTCACGGCGTTTTTCTTTTTTATTTCAGAATTGGTTCAGAACAGAGCACTGAATAGACCTTGATCGAACGGAGTAAACTCTGAGCAAAGTATGTTCAGAGCACTCCGATTAAATTACAAAACACACCCGAGCACTCAATTGTCATATCTGTCAAATTACATGGAAACTGTATGAAGTTAGCCGCGCTCAGTTTTTTACTCGGTCTGCTCGGTTGTTTTATACCGAGCTAATAGAGCGCGCTCTGAACAAACTCTGAACATGCTCTGAACGAAAAAAGAAACACAAATTTGAACTGTTATACACTCTGAGCTAAAAAAGAAACACGATTTTTTATTTGATAGTTCAGGCTCTACTCTGAACTAAAAAAGAAAAACGCCTTCAGAATTTACTCCGTTCGCTCATAGTCTATTCGGTGCTCTGCTCTGAACCAACTCTGAAATAAAAAAGAAAAACGCCAAATCCAGTAATTTCACCAAACGTCAAAAACTCTTGTTGGGAGGAAAACAAATACACTAATAAAAAGGCGAACAGTATCCACTTATCTCTAAATACACTGGATAGCGCCACTGATCTCTATAATACACTGGATAGCGTATTCATACAAATATGGTGGCTCCATTTGAACAATTGTTATATTATGCGCCTGACCATTCTTTGTATAACTGTATACATGTATAATATATAAAATACCAAAAATGACGGCAAAAATTCTGAATATAAAGATATGAATTAAAGATAGTCAGTCCACAACCACAAATAATACTTATTTTATATCAGACAAACGTCAAATTATGCGGCTGACCCACTGATCTCTATAATACACTGGATAGTGTATAACCTACAATGTATAAAAGTTTCTGTGGTTCCAATTGAAGATTATAATACGTGGTCAACCGCATAATTTGACGTTTGTCTGACACAAAATAAATATTATTTGTGGTTAATAATCTACTCTCTACTCTCTCTACTCATATTTTAATATTCGGTGTAGCTCCAAGAAGAAAAAAATATGAAACAGTTTTTTTTTTCACATTCTAACTAACTGCGACGCAAACGGCAACGCGATGAAGCTACAATAACACACTCTGATCGTGCAATTTTGTTTTTCAATTATTGTCTAATATACATTTCCGATTTTGTTATACTAGCTTTCATTCGATACATAAATAGTGAGAGAATAAATTTTCCAATAAATTATTCCATCAATTTGATAAATAAAATAATAACCATCATAGTGCAATAAAAGTGTACTCGCAACTCATTATTCTCATTAAAATCTGTATCACTAGTGCCCACCATGTCACCAACCACGCGGCAAACGTCAACAAATAACCCATCTGACAGCGTAGAAACAAGTGATGAGAAACTTTGGAAGAATTTGGAGCTCCGCTTAAAACAACAATCCAAACAAATTAAAACTTTAATTGAGAATAGTAAAAAGGAGTTATCTTTAAAAATTGATGAAGCGTTCGCAAATCTAAATAATAGATTCTCCCTAATTGATAAAACAATAACCGCAATAACTGAAAGAATTGAAAGCCTAGAAAAACAACAAACTAATATTCCTTTAGAGGTGAACCGTGAAGATCCTAACGTACCTGTTCTAATGGAAAAAATAGATTTTTTGGAACGTGAAAGTGTGTCTACTGATGTTGTGCTTAATGGTGTTCCTAAGACAAGCAATGAGAACCTGCATGATTTGTTTAATAAACTTTGCATCTCACTTAATTGCACTCCAACCCCCGTTCTGAAAGACATTTTTCGCACTAAAGCAAAAGGGGCCTCTGTTGACACACCAATAATTATAAAATTCAACAATAAAAAAGACAAAAACATGCTACTAAATTCTATAAGTCAACGATATAAAACTTCGAAGAAATCTATTTGCCTTCATGACATAAATATGAATTCTGATAAACGAATCTACGTTAATGAAAGTTTAACTACCCACAACCATTTGATTTTTCGTGAAGCTTATCATCTCAAACGGCAAAAGAAGGTGTCATCTGTCTTCACACGAAATGGCCAGGTATATGTACGTCGCACACCTCAGAGCGATATAGTTTTAATTACTTCCACCGATCTCTTGAAAACAATAATTGCATCCCACGAGAGAGACCTTGATGACAATAGAAGTACAGGCGAAGCAACGATCTCTGATAAAAATGATGATTCACGTCAACAGCAACAGCCTACGTGAGCTACGCACAATGATTTTTGCTATTGTTTTGGTTCCTCTGCACTTGCAGTCTTTAATGTTTCTTTTAATTAATGAATTTGAATTATTATTATTACTAATACATTTTTGTAAGGGCAATTATTTTTCTAAGTTATTTGTATGTAATTACTTGAATTTTTTTATTTTGTACTCTAAACTTAACTTTCTTATTGCAAAACATCAATATAATCGTCACTGCATACTGTCTCTTATAGTTTTTTATATCAAAATATACTATTATTTCCAAATTTTCATTTATGATTACAATTAGTGGTAATCGAGTTCCTGGTGGTGGTGTTCTAGATAACTCTCGTATTATGTTAAATATTTTGGGCAATCAGAAAAAAGGTTTGAATGTGTGCCATATTAATGCGCAAAGTCTCAATGCAAAACTTGACGAATTTCGAAATCTATTTGTTGAGTCGTGTGTAGATGTTTTGTGTGTAACTGAGACGTGGTTTAAACCTGAGATAAGTAATGTTCTTTATTCGCTAAACGGCTATAAGGTTTTTCGTGTCGACAGGCAACATAGTGGTGGAGGGGGTGTTGCTATCTACATAAAAAATAAAATTTATGCAAAATTAGTCTGCTCTTCAAACCCGGGAGACGCTATAGAATATTGTTTTTTGGAAATTATAAATGGAAGAAATAAGATTTTGTTAGGAGTAGTGTATAGACCCTACAACTTCATAAATTTAAATCCTTTTTACGCTATTCTTGAAGACATATGCTCTTCTTTCTGTGAAATCTTAATCTGTGGCGATTTCAATTGTAACATTCTTGCACCTGAAATTTCTCAAGGCTTCATTGATACAATGCATTCGCTTAACTTGTATCTTGTTAATATGAATACACCTACTCATTTTACAAACACCAACGATACTCTTTTGGATCTATTTCTTGTAAGTGAGCGTAGCAATGTTGAATTTTATAGCCAACTATCTATGCCGGTGTTTTCAAAGCATGATCTGATTTTCATGACGTTAAAAAGTGATTTTCATTGTTCACCTTCTACCTATACTTATAGAGACTTCAAAAATTTAAATACTGCAACCTTGGAACAGAACATTTTCCAAGTGAATTGGCAAGAAGCATATTTCATGGTATCCCCAGATGAACAAATTGAATTTTTGCAAGATAAAATACGTAGCCTATTCAACGCTCATGTACCGCTCAAGACTAAAATTGTTAAGTTTCGCAACAACTGTTGGTTCACTCCTGAAATTCAAAGATTAATAAACCAACGTGATTCTGTGTATAAAAGGTGGAAAAGGTTCAAATTGCCGGAGTTTTATGAAGATTTTCGTTTGTTACGAAACGAAGTTAACTCAAAGATCAAGCAAGCAAAAAAAATATTTTATTCCAAAAGGCTCGATAGCAGTCAACCATCTTCAGTTTTATGGAAAAATGTGAGAGATCTGGGGGTCGGGCGTAACATAACTCAAGACTTGGATGCAATTAATCCGGATGAACTCAATGCTACATTTTTAAAGTCTCAAAGACCTACCTCTGTAGTTATAGCACCTGCTGCTAGCATCAGCGCCAATGCTTTTCAGTTTTCAAGAATTGAACAAACAGATGTTGTTAAAGCTATCCTAAGCATAAAATCTAAATCTGCTGGTCTTGACGATATCCATCCACTTTTTGTTAAAATTATTCTCCCTCATATTCTGCCCGTATTGACTTATATTTTTAACTCAATCATCCTCACTTCACGTTTTCCTGCAGTATGGAAAAATGCTAAGGTAGTTCCTTTACTTAAAACACCGGGTACTCGACTGTGTCAGGCTGAATACAGACCCATTTCAATTTTGCCTTATCTTTCGAAAGTCATGGAAAAACTTCTCCACTTTCAATTATCTTGTTTTTTGAAAACAAACAATCTTATTTGTCAAAATCAGTCTGGATTCAGGCCTCGGCATAGTTGTGTATCCGCGTTGTTAAAAGTATCTGATGATATAAGAATTGCAGTTAGTAATGATTTGGTAACGTTTTTAAACCTTTTGGATTTCTCGAAGGCATTTGATACGGTTGACCATATGCTATTAGTATCAAAACTTAAAAACAAATTCTGTTTTTCTAGTAACGCTGCAGACTTGGTTCAATCTTATCTGTGCGGAAGAAAACAGTCAGTGTTTTTGAGCGAAAATTCAAGATCACAGTTTCTTGATATATTAAGTGGAGTTCCTCAAGGATCCATTTTAGGTCCACTTCTTTTTACAATTTTTATTAATGATTTACCCCAATGCCTCAGTGACGCAAAAGTCCATATGTATGCAGACGACGTGCAACTGTATTTTTCGTGCAAACTAGGATTAATTGAAGATGGTGTGGCTAGGCTTAACTGCGAGTTGAAAAATATTGTGGATTGGGCTGAGAAAAATAGTTTGCAATTGAATCCTAAAAAATCCAAGTGTATAGTTGTCTATAAAAATAAACTGGATTTAAGCTATTTTCCAACTGTTTCCATAGGGTGCAATCCAATCGAATATGTTGAAAAAGCAAAAAATCTCGGAATATTGTTCAATTCATTACTAGGATGGGACGACCATGTCCGAGGCGTTATTGGAAAAGTGTACGGGTGCCTAAGGTGTCTGTCATTGTCTAAACACTATACACCATTTTCTACAAGACTAATGCTTGCCAGAGCCTTAATAATTCCCATTATCACATATGGATGTCAAATTACGTTTTATAACCGTTCAGACACTAGAAGAAAGCTTAATGTGGCCTTTAATAACATTTGTCGTTATGTCTATGATCTTAAGCGTTATGATCATGTCTCACGTTACACAAAAAACATTCTCGGTTGTAATTTGGAAACTTTTATTAAATTTTGTAGTTTAAAATTTTTACATAAGATTATTGTTACCAAAGAACCAACATACCTCTACGAAAAAATTAATTTTGCTGTATCTTCGCGTTCATTAGTTCTTTTACAGCCCACTTACAACTCTTTATGCTCCGAACGTCAGTTTTTCGTGGGCACCATCCGCTTATGGAATTCTTTGCCCCTGAGTATAAGAAGACAGTACTGTGCACGTAATTTTTATGATGTTTTGCAATTGCATTTGAATAGTGAATAAAAACTTTTTCTTTTTACTTTCTGTTAATTTTAATGATATTGAAATATAATTTATAATTTTAAACAATAAAATAGTTGCCTGCATAAATAAATTAATCTTAAAATTCAATTTTTCTAGCTTCATTGTTTAGTTAATTACTATGTTTTATACTTTTGCAACTTTAAAGATTTAACAATCTATTGTAAAAGATTTGAAGTACAATAAATGAAATGAAATGAAATGAAATTCTTTGGTTTGGAGTGTGAAACGTACGAAGGATTCATGTCTTTATATTCAGTACCTTTAATTCATATCTTTATATTCAGAATTTTTGCCGTAATTTTTGGTATTTTATATGTTAAACATGTATACAGTTATACAAAGAATGCTCAGGCGCATAATATAACAATTGTTCAAATTGAGCCACCATTTTTGTATGAATACGCTATCCAGTGTATTATAGAAATCAGTGGGCTGACCACGTATTATAATCTTCAATTGGAACCACAGAAACTGTTATACATTGTAGGCAATACACTATCCAGTGTATTATAAAGATCAGTGTATCCAGTTATTATAGAGATCCCACTGATCTCTCAACAAGACGACTTTCCATAAATAATTTTACACACACTTTCTCATTTTATATGAACTTTTATATACATACGTCGAAAAATCATATAAACTGAGAAAGTGAGTGTACAATCTCGCAAGCTTTTTGATGGTACGGATTCCACAGATTATAAATATTTATCAATCACTTAAAATTGTAGTAGATCGCTACTAGAGAAGTGAAATTTGTGCGTTCCATTGAAAATTTCCAGCAAAGTACTCATGAGTAGTTCGCCTCCCCCCATGACGGTGTTCACATTGGACTCAGACTTACGATTTTTGTTTGGCATAAGTCAGTCAGCTCGTTTTCAGACACACACAACCGATTCACTCTGACGTTCAGTAGTTGTTAAAATAAAACACAAATTTTTATTCACCGGAGAATTTAACTAGAAATTTTTCAATCACAAAATTAATATTTCACTAAATAAATATTTTTCCAATTGAAACAACTTCGATTCTGTAGTATTTAAGTGCCAAACAAAAACTAAATTATAACAAAACACATGTCACAAAAGGAAACGTCAAAAAAAATCCAAAAAATTTTTAAAAAATTTAAAAAATCCTGCCTCACTTGCCTGTGTCTTTCTCACCACAGAGTGGGAACGAGAAAAAGTATATAGACGCCAAAAAAAAATCTAAGGAGTAAGTCTAATGTGAACACCGTCAAAGGAACTGAAGCCGCAGACGGAACTGAAAGAGCTGTCAAAAAGTGTCATACGGTTTTTTTTTTACATGTCCACAATGGAGCTTTACAGCTTTGAAAGTATTTTGAAGAAAAACAAAAGAATATTATTGTGTACAAGCTCAGAATTCACATTTTTTGTTTCCAATAATTTTCCTTTTAAGCCTAGTACACAGATCGGGAAAAAACAAAATTTATCTCTACAATTCTAATCTCTACAAAAACGTTGGAAAAATCGCGCAAAATTAATGTTTTTCTACTTTTATTCTTTTTGAAAAATTATCGATATATAAAAGTTGATGAGTGTTTATCGTGCAAAATTACTGACCTGTCAAAATTTTTCCCGCAAAATAATGCTTCGAACATTATTTTTCCTGGCAAAATTTAAGCCTAGTACGCAGATCGGGAAAAGACAAATTTTATCTCTACAACTCTAATCTCTACAAAAACGTTGGAAAAATCGCGCAAAATTAATGTTTTTCTTCTTTTTGTTTCTTTTTGTAAAATTATAGATAAAGAATAGTTGATCGTGTTTATCGTGCAAAATTATTGACCTGTCAAAATTTTTCCCGCAAAATAATGCTTCGAACATTATTTTTCCTGGCAAAATACAGTGGAGGCTTCACCCTACAGCGGGTACAAACGTCACAATTTTGCGCGTGAACTGCGTACTGCCTGTAAAAAAACTGAAGACAAAATTTGTTTTGGAAAAAATTTTCTATGAAAAGAAAAATTTTTCCCGATCTGCGTACTAGGCTTTAGTGAAGACTTCACCCTACAGCGGGTACAAACGTCACAATTTTGCGCGTGAACTGCGTACTGTCTGGAAAAAAACTGAAGACAAAATTTGTCCTGGGAAAAATTTTGTACGTAAAGAATAATTTTTCCCGATCTGCGTACTAGGCTTTAATAAATAATTTTTTTCGCGATACAAATAACCACAATATTTTTTTCCGACCCAAAAAGTTGTTTTTTCTTCATTGGTGCGTTCTTTTATGTTACTGTGGTTAACTTTGGTTAACTATAGTTAACTTCGGTCGTTCCTTTAATTCAGAAAAGTTACTTCGAGTAACTTTATGACGTCATAAAATCGTTCCTAAATTCCAAAGTAAAAGTGTCAAAAAGTAACTTTTTGTAACTTTTTCCAACTCATCTCCTCGATATGAATTGAAATAGTTGATTTGTCAAACACAGCTGAAATGCAATGGTGGATGTTTTGTTTACTTTTTGCCCTTTTGATTTGGAATTGTTTTTAATATTTAAAATATGTTTTTATCAATTAAATCGATTTTTTTTTATCGAATTTGATTTTTGAAATAGTTTTCTTTTATTTTCTGATGCATTTGCTTTCTGTCGGCATTTTCTTCTTTATATTTGGTTAATTTTTCATCAAAAAATTCTGTGCCATAAGCAATGAAGAAAAATGCACTTATTTCTGTTCGATTTATACAAAACTGAGTGTAACGAAATTTAATTTGGAAATATTACACATGTTATTTTGAATTCCTAATAATTATTTTTGCAATAAATTTAATGCAATCATATTTTTTCTTGGTTATTCATTCAAAATACAATTCAATTTTTTTTTGTGAACCCCTGTCGTTTGACAGACTAACTATTGTTAACTCTGGTCGTTCCTAAATGAAAAAGTTGCCAAGAGTAACTTTCTTAACTATGGCACATCAACTTTTATTTTTAACACATTAACCATAGTTAACCACAGTTACATAAAAGAACGCACCTCATACAAATTGAAACGTCAAAAGTGCCGTACGTGAAAAGTTAAAAGTCGGTGAACTCTCCCGTCTGCGTCTGCAGCTCCGTATCCGTCTACGTTCCGTTGTGTCCGCAATATTGTATTTGCGTGTATTCAATATTTTGACAGCTATTCCAGCTCCAGCTCCGGTTCCGTCTGCGTCACCATTCTGTTCAGCCAGTAAATACGAGAATTTGACGCAATGAATTTTGGCTGAAATTTCAGATTTTGTATTGAACGCGGCCAGTGAAAGTGAACGTTGTTTTTTTCTGACTAACGTCTATCTCTTTCTTTCCTTTAGTTTAAAAAAGAGACAGACCCTGTGAAGAAGTACAAGCCGTCAATTTGATTTCTATAATATACTGGATACACTGATCTCTATAATATACTGGATAGCGTATACATACAAGAAAGTCATAAATGAAAGAATACAAGATTACGCCATTTCATTTTTTTCGCTTTGTTGTTGTAATTTTTGACAGCACGTATGGCGCAATCGGTGACAAAAATATGATTTTTTCCTACTAGATAAGGCCGGGAAAAGTTTTTAACTTGAAATTTTATTTAATTGTTCTAATTTGAATTAATAAAAAGTGAAGTGTAGTGTAATAAAAGTGCACAAGTTCTGAATTATCTATTCTACTTTACACATTTTCGCTTTATTTGCTTTTTGGCGATTTATTTTAAATGAAAAAACATTTATTTCAAATGAAAAATATTATTATTAAATTAATGTTTTTCTTCTTTTTGTTTCTTTTTGTAAAATTATAGATAAAGAATAGTTGATCGTGTTTATCGTGCAAAATTATTGACCTGTCAAAATTTTTCCCGCAAAATAATGCTTCGAACATTATTTTTCCTGGCAAAATACACTGGAGGCTTCACCCTACAGCGGGTACAAACGTCACAATTTTGCGCGTGAACTGCGTACTGCCTGTAAAAAAACTGAAGACAAAATTTGTTTTGGAAAAAATTTTCTATGAAAAGAAAAATTTTTCCCGATCTGCGTACTAGGCTTTAGTGAAGACTTCACCCTACAGCGGGTACAAACGTCACAATTTTGCGCGTGAACTGCGTACTGTCTGGAAAAAAACTGAAGACAAAATTTGTCCTGGGAAAAATTTTGTACGTAAAGAATAATTTTTCCCGATCTGCGTACTAGGCTTTAATAAATAATTTTTTTCGCGATACAAATAACCACAATATTTTTTTCCGACCCAAAAAGTTGTTTTTTCTTCATTGGTGCGTTCTTTTATGTTACTGTGGTTAACTTTGGTTAACTATAGTTAACTTCGGTCGTTCCTTTAATTCAGAAAAGTTACTTCGAGTAACTTTATGACGTCATAAAATCGTTCCTAAATTCCAAAGTAAAAGTGTCAAAAAGTAACTTTTTGTAACTTTTTCCAACTCATCTCCTCGATATGAATTGAAATAGTTGATTTGTCAAACACAGCTGAAATGCAATGGTGGATGTTTTGTTTACTTTTTGCCCTTTTGATTTGGAATTGTTTTTAATATTTAAAATATGTTTTTATCAATTAAATCGATTTTTTTTTATCGAATTTGATTTTTGAAATAGTTTTCTTTTATTTTCTGATGCATTTGCTTTCTGTCGGCATTTTCTTCTTTATATTTGGTTAATTTTTCATCAAAAAATTCTGTGCCATAAGCAATGAAGAAAAATGCACTTATTTCTGTTCGATTTATACAAAACTGAGTGTAACGAAATTTAATTTGGAAATATTACACATGTTATTTTGAATTCCTAATAATTATTTTTGCAATAAATTTAATGCAATCATATTTTTTCTTGGTTATTCATTCAAAATACAATTCAATTTTTTTTTGTGAACCCCTGTCGTTTGACAGACTAACTATTGTTAACTCTGGTCGTTCCTAAATGAAAAAGTTGCCAAGAGTAACTTTCTTAACTATGGCACATCAACTTTTATTTTTAACACATTAACCATAGTTAACCACAGTTACATAAAAGAACGCACCTCATACAAATTGAAACGTCAAAAGTGCCGTACGTGAAAAGTTAAAAGTCGGTGAACTCTCCCGTCTGCGTCTGCAGCTCCGTATCCGTCTACGTTCCGTTGTGTCCGCAATATTGTATTTGCGTGTATTCAATATTTTGACAGCTATTCCAGCTCCAGCTCCGGTTCCGTCTGCGTCACCATTCTGTTCAGCCAGTAAATACGAGCATTTGACGCAATGAATTTTGGCTGAAATTTCAGATTTTGTATTGAACGCGGCCAGTGAAAGTGAACGTTGTTTTTTTCTGACTAACGTCTATCTCTTTCTTTCCTTTAGTTGAAAAAAGAGACAGACCCTGTGAAGAAGTACAAGCCGTCAATTTGATTTCTATAATATACTGGATACACTGATCTCTATAATATACTGGATAGCGTATACATACAAGAAAGTCATAAATGAAAGAATACAAGATTACGCCATTTCATTTTTTTCGCTTTGTTGTTGTAATTTTTGACAGCACGTATGGCGCAATCGGTGACAAAAATATGATTTTTTCCTACTAGATAAGGCCGGGAAAAGTTTTTAACTTGAAATTTTATTTAATTGTTCTAATTTGAATTAATAAAAAGTGAAGTGTAGTGTAATAAAAGTGCACAAGTTCTGAATTATCTATTCTACTTTACACATTTTCGCTTTATTTGCTTTTTGGCGATTTATTTTAAATGAAAAAACATTTATTTCAAATGAAAAATATTAATTCTGTATTTATAATCGTATTTCTAAACGAAAACTGTGATTTTTTAAACTAATAAACGCGCACGAAAGGAAAAAACACAACCGAACAATCGATTAACTAAACAAACTACTGGCGGCCATATTTGTTTACATATCATTTGTCACCAATGAGAAAACAAATGGCGCAATCTTGTATTCTTTCATTCATGCAAGAAAGTTGACCCCATTTGAAGAACTGTTATAGTGGAGCTGCCTACTTTTTTGTATAACAGTATAACTTTATAGAATATAAAAAGTAAAGAAGTCAAAAGTCAAAGAAGTGGAAAATGTGAAACGATATTGTTCTGGATTTACTAAATCTTTATTAAAAAAATAAACTCCAATATCCAAGCAATTGATTCACCAATAATGCTGGATCGTAAATGCATTTGTTTAGCAATATTTGGCGATGAAAAATCAACGCATACTTGCTTTTTAATGCATTGCGGTTGCTGGACTCCGTTTTTGAACAAAACTCCAATTGCTTTAACTGCATGAATTCTTAAATAATAATTTCATATTGCATAAAATGAATGTATTTAAAACGATCGATATAAAATAAATTTTTATATATTACAAAATGCATTTTAAGCACAATTACCGCACGCCAAAAAAATAAATTGGAAAAAAGAATTTTACTCAGTGTTTACTAGTGTTGCTTAAACATCGACATTCTTATTAATAAACCCATTCCAAAGTATGTCTAACTTTAGACAGCTGTCCAACTCCAAAATCGTATTAATAAACATTTCCATCGGTTGTCTAACTTAGACACCGAAATTGGTTGTCCAAACTTATTCTAAAGTCGGCACGTTCAATGAACAAAGTAAGGCATTTTTTTAGTTACGAAACGAAAAGTTATGTTAAAATGAAAGAAATGTTCGTTGAACGTAGCCAAAATGTCTGTTAAATTCATTAATTCACTCGAGAATGAATTAATCCAGGTATGTAACGTGAAATATGAGGTCGTAGTTAGACAGCTGCTGGAATGTGAGTATTAATAATGAGTTGTCCAACTATTTAGACAGTGGCTAGCTGGACAACTGTCCAAGAGTGTTCTAAGAAAATCTAATTAATACGACTGCGATAGTCTATCGATATTAAAAAACTATCGCGTACATCGATAGTTTAAAAAAAACTATAAAACTATAGGGTGGCGCATATTTTTTAATTTCTTTTTTTTTTTTTTTAGTCTAAAAGTGAGCAAGCTACATAATTATTTATTTGAATAAAACAAAATATTGGGTAATTTATTTCAAATTCGACTATCGTTGTATCGATAGTTTTTTTTCAAAAACTATCGAAAACGGAAACTATCGATGTTTAAGCATCACTAGTTCTTACGTCAAAATTATTTTTTTGTGCTCAGAAGATGTCAGAGAGTGGAGCTGCCTTCCCAAATGTCATCTTCAATTGGAGTAAAAAAAAACTGTTATACTTTGTAGGGAATACACTATCCAGTGTATTATAGAGATCAGTGACTGGATGGCGCATCCATACAAAAAAGTTGAAGCAAATTGAAGAATTGTTATACTGGCCACTCGTACACCAACTGTCAAAATAGATATACAAAATATAACATATATAACAATTTTGTGTTTTCAAGATGAGATGACGTCAAGAACAAAAACAGAGTAGTTTGGGGTTATTTTTTTTTTGTGAAACCAACAAAATAAAATAGTCAGTTTTATTTTTGTTTTGTATCCGATATTGGTACAAAAATATATTTTAAACTTGTCAAAAGTGGAAACGAGATCCAGGCACACCGCAAGTTCGTCGAAAAATTTGGGCCTGGTCTGGACGATTATTAACAAGTAGATTTGCAGAACATTCTGCTTATACGAAACCTCAAATAAAAAAGAACGATCTTGTTGGAGCCATGGAACAAGACAAATTCATCATTAGAATGTCAAGGGATTCCCACTCACTGTTCAAGAGACACATCCAGGATAAGAAGCTGGAAATGCTCTCTCAGATTGTGACTAAGGATCTCCTAATTGATACTTACGAAGGAACAGCACGCAGCAAGGCTCAGTGCGATGGCACAGCGGGTGCAATAATAGGCGAGGCTCTTCGCCAGGACAATAAAGTACGCTTGTTTTTTGGTCTCTAAAAAGAGGTAGATTTACAGAGCCTTACCATGACGACAACAGATCCACCCACTGAAGAAGAGGATGGAAACGCCATGATGCTCCAGATAGACCAAAGAAAAAGAAACCGAAGAAAGACCCGCTTTTTTCGAAAAATCGAAATCTGATCCGAACGCTGCCGCCCATGATCGTGTACCTCTGGCAGTACTTGAGGACGCTGGTAATAAATTATATGAAATTTAAATAACCTTTAGGAGTTAGAGAAATATTTATCTTATTAAGTTTTGTTGCTTTCTCTATAAGTCAATAAAAACCTACCTACAAGTGTACTCCGAGGTTGAATTTTTTTATAGAGCTTTGGAATTAAAACTTTTTATGCTCCTTTTAAAGAGATCGAAAGCAGATTCCAAAATGGTATCAACCACATTTTTGGCACTCTCCATTCAATAAAGAAACCCTAAAACCTTTTTCAGTTTTTTGAGTTTCTCATCAAATGACCTGCCTACAAGTGTACTCCGAGGACCGAGGTTGAATTTTTTTATAGAGCTTTGGAATTAAAACTTTTTGTGCTCCTTTTAAAGAGATCAAAAGCAGATTCCAAAATGGTATCAACCACATTTGTGGCACTCTCCGTTCAATAAAGAAACCCTAAAACCTTTTTCAGTTGTTTGAGTTTCTCATCAAATGACCTGCCTACAAGTGTACTCCGAGGACCGAGGTTGAATTTTTTTTATAGAGCTTTGGAAATAAAACTTTTTGTGCTCCTTTTAAAAAGATCGAAAGCAGATCCAAAATGGTATCAACCACATTTGTAGCACTCTCCATTCAATAAATAAAGTCCCCTTTCACACAAGGCAACTGAGTTGCCGGCAACAATTAGTTCATAGGCGAGAAGGGCAGGAAGAAAGAGGGGTAAACGAAATCTCCCCGGTCAACAAATTCAGGAGACTTTTTTGACGGTTTTAGGGTTTCTTTATTGAACGGAGAGTGCCACAAATATGGTTGATACTATTTTGGAATCTGCTTTCGATTTCTTTAAAAGGAGCACAAAAAGTTTTAATTCCAAAGCTCTATAAAAAAAATTTAACCTCGGAGTACACCACTGATCTCTATAAAACACTGGATAGGGTATTGGACACTGATCTCTATAAACACTGGATAGTGGATTCATACAAAAAGTTTGAAGCAAATTGAAGGAATATTATAACTGTGAGGAGGTACAACGTCAGATTCTTTTTGACCGTTTATAACACTTATTACAGTTAAGTATTTCTTGTTTGGTTTGCATATTTTTTCGCGAGTAAATTATATTATATTACGTATTATATATTAAATTTCTACTTAGGTACTTTGAATTACCTTGTTTCCAATATTTTTGTTCTTTATCTACCTCACAGACTCACATGAACAATGGCCGCGTTCAATGCATTACGTTTTACATCTAATATTTCAGATTTCTGAATTTTTGGAGCTTCTAATTGGCCAGCTGTCATAAAAGGTTAGATGACTTTTAGTAACGTTTAGTTACATTTCATCTGAAGCTTCAGAAAAGAAAATCTCATCTGAAAATTCAGAGGAAAATTGTTTGTGTTGGGAGAATTGCCAAAAGAGCTGAAGTATATACATATAAAGGGTAGTGGTGGATTTGTGCTTATGAGTTCTTATAATAAAATTGTAATACTTACTTATTTGAATAAAAAACTTTTTGTAATCTAAAAACATTTAAAAACCAGGAACAAAATTTAATGCAGAATAAAGCCTTAACTACATAAGCCAAAAAAGTGAAAAAGTACAAAAGTGAAAATTTTCAAACTCATTTTGGGATAGTTTTTCTCACTGGAAAACTTATAAAAATAATGCAGAAAGCTTAAATTTTGGTTTAAAAGAAATTGTATACATTCTTTTTCACAAAACAACTGCGCTAGCGGGAAAAAAAATATTTTTACTTTTGTAATTTTGCAAAAAGTGGCCAATGTAGTTAAGACTTAACAAGCAGTTTTAATGAAATTTAATAAAACTTGTTGCTAATTTTTTTACATAAAATATCATCTTCAGAGCTCTTAGCATAAATTATAAAATATAATTAAATTTCTATTTTATTTCTTTTCCATGCCAATTCTATAAGTAAATACGAAAATTTGACACAGTGAATTTTGGCTGAAATTTCAGATTTTCTATTGAACGCAGCCATTGAAAGTGAACATTTTGTTTGTTTTTTTTTTCTTATGGCTAACATCTATCTCTTTCTTTCCTTTAGTTTAAAAAAGAGACAGTCCTGTGAGGAAGTCGAGCCGTCAAATTCAATTTGCTTCAAAAAGAACTGTTATACATATAGAGAATCCACTATCCAGTGTTTTATAGAGGTGGTATTGGATCGAACGTATAACACTTTTTTGATGCAAATTGAATCTGACAGAAGACCTTCTCCCACTGATCTCTATAAAGCTTCGTATTCATTATGCGCGGCAAACCAACGTACATTGTTATGCGCATCAGCCGCGCAATATGAATACCGGGTTTCTACGCGCGGCAGATCGAACATTTGTGCGCTCGAACATGCCGCGCATCGATCCATTCGTGATGGATTTTTGAAGCGCGGCAATGGTCGAACATGGTTTTGCTCGCGCGCAGTTGAGACGGTAGTTTGTTTTGTGATTTGGGCACTAGCTACTAGCTGTCAATTGGATCGACTGCCGCGAGCGGCTGCCGCGGTTCATCAACTTTTTCTCAAAAAATGATATGCGTGGCAAATATCATGATTTGCCGCGGACGAACATGGTGCGCGCGGATGCCGCGTATAATGAATACGAAGCTTAATATACTGGATAGTGTATTCCCTACAATGTATAACATTTTTTTTGACTCCAATTGAAGATGACATTTGGGAAGGCAGCTCCACTCTTTGACATCTGAGCACAAAAAAAAAATAATTTTGACAGGAATTTTATTGTGAAAAAAAAATTAAAGTGATAGGTATGATTTTTAAGCTTCTTATTAGAATATATAAGAAATAGAAAGTTTTATTATATTTTTTTCATTTCATTTCTTTTTTTTTTAAGAAAATAAAAAGCAAACAAATTTAAAATTGTGTTACGGTGCAAATATTGCCAAAAAGAAGGTGGGAGTCAAGCCGCAAGTCAAGGCAGAACACTTCATGGGTGAGTTATTGTTTTTATTATTAATTTTGTTAGTTACCACTTAAGTTGTATAACCTTGGCTGGCACAACAGCTTTAAACGAGTTGTATGCTTTTGTTTACCCCCGAGAAAAAGTTTATTTTCAATCTTACTTCTGGGATTTGTGACATCACCTCCAGTATGAAATAGCGCACGACTTTGTTTCTTTTTTGATGGCACCCTCGAAGGTGGCTGTGGATTGCAGTGGACCAGTAGCTATTGCACCCTGGTTTGCTAGCAGTGATGCCAGATGAGATTTTTAAAATCCCACCATATTTGACAAAAAATCCCACCATTTTTGTACTGGAAGGATAAAAAAACCACCATGTTTTTTCTGCCTTAATTTTACCTAAATGTTTATTGTGAACAATTACTTACTTCTACATTTTTTGTCTCAACTGAGAAAAAGTTTACCTACTGAAAATGATTTTTCAGCGAAGAAAAAAAAATACATTAAAAACAATAGCGCAAAATTTTAAACAGCCTGATATTAAGGTATTATCACAATTTTACTGAACAATTTTCTAAATTTGAGGCTCTTTACTAAAATTTTATTAGTTTTAAACATTTTTTAAATAGTATCATACTACCTAATTTCCTAACAAACTCACTGAAACACAGTGACAGCTAACGCTATTTTCACATTTGTAACTGTCAAACTAACATTTCAAGTTAGTATGATACTAACAAGATGAAAAAAAAGATAAAACAGGCATTTGGCAATTTTTACTTTAGTAAAATGTTAAAAATATAAAACGATTCTTGCGCTTAAAATTAAGAAAATCCTGTTTTTAACCTAGAATCATACTAAAAATGCCTAAACATCATATCAAATCAACAGAAATTTTGCGCCATTCTTTTTAAAATAAATCATAATTCACCTCTTATAATAAATTAATTTTAAACATTCTTTGACTTCGTTCAGGATGTTAAGTAAAATATTAATAAATAAATTTATACCTTCGGTACATTTTCACTCTCCGCGCTTTGTCCATTACCGATCTGTAATTTGTTGTGGGAATGTGTAAATAAATATAAAAATATTACGAAAGGGGAAAATGGAGTATAGTAAAGCTGGCCATACACGATAAAGCCAAATGGCTCGGTGCCAATTGGACTGGTGGATTTATAACCTGCCAAATGTCCAAATGGCTCGGCCGAATTCATTCACATGATGCAATTTGGCACGGACGAGCCATTTGGCTCTATCGTGTATGGTCAGCTTAAAGCAATTCGCATTCGTGTAGTACGGTTAAAAAGAATTTCTGTTCTTGAAATTTGGCTCTGGGTATGAGTTAATCTATATAAAATGCAGAGAACAGCCATAAGAAAAGAAGAGCACAACAACAAAAATCCCATCCATCTTTTATTTCTTAAAAAGTATCTCTCCTTGTTGACATATTCTCTGTGTACATATCGGATTAACAGGTTAAATAATTTTTTATCGAGGGTGCAGTTAAACTATGAATATGCTGTAAGAAAAAAAGTTGAAGGAAAATAGAGAGGTGGTGAATTTTTAAAGTTGTGGTTATAGTAAAAATAATATTTCCACCCATAAAAAAATATTTCCAATATTATCCCACCATTAATCCCACCATGAAATTTTTCCCACCAATATTCCAACCGAGCTCGTAATTTCCCACCATTTTGGTGGCCAAAACCACCAATCTGGGAACACTGTTTGCTAGCCACAATAATAGTTGGATCCAACACATACTAGAAAACATAGGACCCCGTGCCGTACCAATGAGAGTGATGAAACTTGGAACTCACGTTCAATTTACTATAAAGCCAAGTTTATAGATCTAAGCGAAGTGAGAGCTTTTTTCCCAGGCGTTAAAAATACAATAAATTTAAATTTAATTATTTAGGCGACAAAAGGAGGAAGATATTTCTTTCATAAATATTATTAAACCAAACATAAAACTAAATTTATTTTCTTTATAAACTTTTCGACGCGAGATTTAATAATGTTTCAATTTTGATGTCACCTCGCATTGATGTATAAACCAGAGTTGCAAAAGCTTAAGTCACTTCCTAGCTTAAGCTCGGGTTTAATTCACAAGCTAGTGGGTGACTTATGAATTTAAAAAAAATTAATTCATAAGATAGTTAGTGACTTATGAATTAAAAGAGATTTAATTCATAAGTCAGCTAGTGACTTGTGAATTAAAACACATTTAAGTCATAAGTCAGCTATTGACGTGTGAATTAAAACAGATTTAATTCATAAGTCATCTGAGGGACTTATTAATTAAAAAAATTTAATTCATAAGTCAGCTAGTGACTTGTGAATTAAAACAGATTTAATTCATAAGTCATCCAAAGGACTTATGAATTAAATAAATTTAATTCATAAGTCAGCTAGTGACTTGTGAATTAAAACAGATTTAATTCATAAGTCAGTTAGTGACTTATGAATTAAAACAGATTTAATTCATAAGTCATCCAAAGGACTTATGAATTAAAAAAATTTAATTCAAAAGTCCAGCAAGTGACTTATGAATTAAAACAGATTTAATTCATAAGTAATCTAAGGGACTTATGAATTAAAAAAATTTAATTCACCAGCTGACTTATGAATTAAAAAAATTTAATTCACAAGCTATCCTAGTGACTTATGAATTAAAAAAAATAATTAATAAGCTATGTATAGTAAGTGACTTATGAAAGAATTTAAAGAGATGAATTCATAAGGCAGCTAGTGATTTTTGAATGTTAAAAAAAAATTATTGTGTAAGACAGAGCATAAGTTAATTAATTTTAGTACTTTTTAGTCAGTAAAAAGTTTTTGGACTGCGATGATTTTACTTTTAGTCAGCAAGACTTTTAACTACAGTCAATTAACTGTAAGTCTTTTAACTTTTTTTTAGTCTTTTAACTAAAAGACTGTAGACTTGTACTTATAAAAGAACAGAACAGAACGGAATAAAAAGAAAAGAAATTGTTTAAAAATAAAATTTGAATGGTTTATTTGGCATCATTCCATTTTGTACGGGTCATAGTCCATAAGTGAACTGATACAAGTTTTTTGAGTTTATATTTTTACAAACCAGCCTTTATTTTGGAATCAATAACTAAATAATTTTTGATAATTTTTTTAAGGAGAAAAGGGATACGAATGTTGAGGATTATTTTAGCGATCATGCTAGTTTGTGCATTTATTTGTTGCAACTTGCAAGTACATGACGATGAATAGAAAAATAGGATACAAATAATAATCTTCTAATTTGTTAGTCTCTTCCAGAATCCTTTTTCTTGGTCTTTTTATAGTCAATTAACTGCAGTATACCAAAAAGACTTCAGTTTTTACAACCCTGGTACAAGTTAGTTGGTAAATTTAGAAATCCGTAAGCTTGTTGTGACTGCCTAATAATTATTTAGACCTATTCTGCCGAATCTTTTATTCTGCTATGAATTTTCTGTTATGAATCATAAAAGATATTCAACATAAAAGATCTTTTATAATTGGTATTCACATGTTCGAACTGTTATAAAATTCTGTTACGGAACTTCGAAAACAAAATATGTAAGCAAACAGAACTAAAATCTTTTATAAATCAACAGCTGTTCTGTCAAATGAGTTATGGAAGAAGGAAGGCAAATAATTTTACCAATTTAATAATTACAGGTATTAAATACTTATAAAGTATTCTTTTAACAATTTCCTACTAACGAACTTCCGAATTTAGATAAAAGAACGAACAAATTAACAATGGCCGACGAAGTTGAAGTCCAAAAGAAAACAATCGCTGAGGATGTAGTTGTGACCAAATATAAATTGGCTGGCCAAATTGTTAATAGAGCATTTCTCGTTGCTGATACCTCTGTGAGGAAAATGTGTACACTGGGTGCAAAAAACTTAAAAGATGGAAATGCATTTCCAACCTTTTCACCAACAAAAAATGATCCTGACTGCATCAAGTGACAAAAAAGCAACTTGCAAAAAAACTAATGTTGCTCTGGCTAGAGCTGCTTTTTGGGCAATGCAAGCTGCTAGGCTGATTAAAGATCGAGCTAGTAACTATGCAATCACTGAAGCTGTACAACAAGGCATAATTAGGTTCTGAAGAAGAAATAAATAAATAATGGAACTATCGGATAATATTAAAGAACTAGCCAGTTCTGAACTCGTAAGTTGTTTGTGTACCTACTTATACTGCTTCATTTTTTTTAATCAAGAACATCTTGATCGGTTTCTAGGAATAGGTGCATCCCACCAGCGTTATGTTTTTCCACAGAAATCAAACTTCTCAAGCCTAGACGTAGATCGCGTTATATCCGAAGACAGTTTGCTTAATACATCCTTGGAAGCTATAAGGTGAGAAGCTATTTTATTGCAGTTCCAGTGGGAGCGATCTTTGGTGCCTGGGCTGGACCGCTGGATATGTCGTAGCTCCGTTGGACTGGGATCGCGATTGGCAAGTGTATCCCATAACAATTATTGTCGGCGCGTTACTCGGCTGTGGATTGGGCAACATCTATGCGTGCTCCAAAGTACTGTACTCCATTGCCAAGTTGTACATTAGCAAGAAGCGGTCGTAAATAGCCTGATGTTGTGCAAAGATTTGGGTGCACATATACAGGCAAAAAAGCTGTGCAATCACTGAAGTCGTACAAGTTTCCGAATCGTATAAATGCAAACCAATCGAAAGCATGCTAATTCATGAATTGAAGCAATGTGTTGTTCAATGTGTTCCCACAAGATGAATGAACCATTCCCAGTGCTGTATGAGAAACCAAGTGAATATGTGGCTCAATTCAAACACACTGTCCTGCATCTATTTTTAGTTAATTTTGTTTCCTCTCCATAAATAAATAAAAATGAATGTACATAATGTATGTAAATGTTCGTTTTATTAAATTTTTAATCCCTAGCCAGGTACGCAGTTTCAGCTAAACTTAATTGTACATTCTATTGTGATTTGTTGATTGGTATTCAAGGATCCCAAAAGCCCCGATCCGATTTCGGACAAAATATTTTTCGAGACTTTTCTTCATGAAGGTCGCCTGGGCACGTTGGATTATTATGGCACGCAGTTGATTACGGTTTTCGCAGTTGTCCAGAAGAACTCCCAAATTTGTGTAATTGAAGATTTGCTCTGACTGTGATTCGTGCTTATCCACCATGAATGTCGGCCGTTTGTAGTTCTGTTCTAGATTCCTCTCAAGATTAATTGTTATTGTGCCCCGAGAAAAATCAGACGAAACCAGACGCTATATATAGGCGCTTCATCGAGCTTACAAATAACATATTCACCAAGGCATACCTATCTAGAAAAAGAAACATATTTTTAATTTCTATGGAGAACAAGATATGTACATGTACATGTGCATGAACTTACATACCTCAAAAGTTGTGATGTTTTCCCTTGACGTTGAAAGAAATTGAATATGATTTCTGCGAATTTCTGGACATTGATGTAAACTTCTTGTCGATTAATTTTGCAGTCGTACAATGTGTACATGGTTTGTTTGGATTCAAGAATTTCTCAGGAAACATTTTCAATGTCTTGGTGGGTTCTGAGATTTTGCGAGGAAAGTTTGGAGAATTTCATGGACCAAAGAACCAATGAACATCTATACAATTGTAAGACAGACATATTATTTTTTGAATACAAACTACTTACAATTTTATTACTTCCCTCTGGACCACAGAATAGTGCTTCCAGAAATCAGGGTCCGGTTTGGTTATAATAAATCCATTATCCTTGTCAACTTTTCACTGATAACACTCATCCCAGACAGCTTGAATCGAGACAAGCTCTTTGGGTGAAATTTTCGTTCGACAGGCGAAGTTCGGTTTTTTTTCCGTTTCATCTTCTCGGAAGAGCTTTACATTAATTGGTAGCAGTTCGAAAAGAAATTTAAATAATTTTTAATTCACTTTTAAAAGAAAATCAATAATTTTTAATTCACTCTTGCAATTCTTTTATGATAAAAGACACAAAAATTTGTCTTTTATTCTTTTATTATTTATTACAGATTTTATAACAGATTTTGGCATGCTGAATACCAAAAAAGGAATTTGTAAAAGATTTTGTGACAGTTCGAATTTTTGACAGTTCATAAAAGATTTTTTTAGCAGATTTCATAACAGATTTGCATGCCGAATACCAAAATAATTATTCATAAAAGATTTTTTGACAGCTCAAACTTTTGTATGGAAATTCATAACAGAATAGCAGAATAAAAGAATAAAAGACTTCGCCGAATAGGCCCAATTAATAACAAAAGTGGTTTTCAAGCTTTTGAAATTTTTTTTGTGAGTTTATGCAGTCCTTAAAACCTGATTGAATATTGATAAAATATTTTTGTAGAGCCAATGGGCTATCATTCTCTCTCTTGAAAGCTTTTCATAAAAACAAAAAATTATGCTAACTTGCATATATCAATCATTAGCGCAAATCAGTTGTTCAGTTCAATCATTCACAAATCAGTTGTTCGGTGCAAGTGAATGTGCTAATTAAAGTGATATTGTGAAGAAAGTTAATTTTCAAGGTTAAAACAATATAAAATACATACAATTTCCAAATTCTATTTTTGTAAGGTATGTATTAAAAAAGTTGTTTGAGGAGATAAGAATAAAAAAAAGTTCATATTTTGACAGCAAATGATATTATGATATAAAACAGAAAAATGAATATTTTTAATCGATAAGTTTTTCCTTTACTCATAAGAATTTAAAAATAAATAATATAGCTAAGTTTTTCATTAAATTAAATGTAAGCAATAACAGCGTCATAACCTCGCTCATTCCACAAGGAAGTGAGGAAACTGAGGTTACGAAGTTTTTAGTAAGCAATTGCTCTAATTTAGAAGACTTAAAGGATTTTCCTTTGGTGAGATACAACACGGCCTTGCCGTCTTCTGCGCCCGTAGAAAGATTTTTTCCCATGTAACTATGCTCGATTTGCCCAAAAACAATAAAATTACGAAAAGAATTTTGAAATGATAGTAATTTGCAAAGCAAACTCTCAACAAATTAATTTAATTTTTTTTCTAATTTTAAGTTTCAAATTAATTTTTCAAAAAATATTCTCTGAAATAATATGAATTTAAAACAGAGTTAAAGTAAGAAATTCTAGCTTAAAAAAAAAAGTATAGCATGAAAATGTACCTAAGTGATTTTTTTCTATTTCAAGTCGAGCTTTTTTTTGAAAATTGCCCTTTTTTTTAGATTTTTGTCACCTTATGGGAATCACCCTGTATATGTTTGAATTCTTTTTTTTTTGTTTTAATATTTTTCCACGAACTGATTTTTATTTTTATATTATTTTGTAAAATTTTGTTACCTTATTTATTATGTCTTTTTAATAAAATTAGAAAAAAATCTATTTTCTTAAATATAATTACTTGGAAACTTTTGGTACCTGCCTAGTAAGTATTAGTCCAACTTGTAATTTGCTTATAAATTTTTCAATTCATATGCTAACTTATGAATTGAAAACTCTCCTGCTCGTAAATAATCCATAAGCTTATGAAATATAGGACTGGATGAACGGAAACTCACTAAATATATTCTAAAAATTGAAATTCCTTAATAATAATTATGCTGTCAAAATAAGCTTACAAATTTCTAATTTACCAACTAGCTCATAAGTTAATTATTTTTTAACTTAATTATTTTTTAACTAGGAGGCCCGTGCTCGCCCTGCTTCGCATATTAAAATATCTTTATAATTCTAAAAAACTTGTGTACCTATTTGTTTTTTCTAAGTTTTATATTTGAATATCATTTCAAACAATTAATCATTTATTTTATATACAGTCAATCAAACTCATATTCGTACAGTAGATAGTTATGCATTTCTTTTTGAATTACATCAAAGCATCACATCAACATAAACATCACAGCAAAATCTGAACTGTAATTGATTTGAAGTCAAAGGTCTGATAACCACCTTTGGAATTAATTAATTAATAAGTCACTAGCTGACTTATGAATTAAATCTGTTTTAATTCATAAGTCACTAGCTGAATTATGAATTAAATTTTTTTAATTCATAAGTCCCTCAGATGACTTATGAATTAAATCTGTTTTAATTCACAAGTCAATAGCTGACTTATGACTTAAATGTGTTTTAATTCACAAGTCACTAGATGACTTATGAATTAGATCTATTTTAATTCACAAGTCACTAGCTGACTTATGAATTAAATTTTTTTAATTCATAAGTCCTTTAGATGACTTATGAATTAAATCTGTTATAATTCATAAGTCACTAGCTGACTTATGAATTAAATTTTTTTAATTCATAAGTCCCTCAGATGACTTATGAATTAAATCTGTTTAAATTCACAAGTCAATAGCTGGCTTATGATTTAATTTTTTTTTTAATTCATAAGTCACCTACTGACTTATGACTTAAAGATTTTTTAATTCAAAAACTCGCAACCCTGGTATAAACTAGGCGCAAAAAGTTTTAATTCCAAAGCTCTATAAAAAAAATTCAAGCTCGGAGTACACTTGTAGGCAGGTCATTTGATGAGAAACTCAAAAAACTGAAAAAGGTTTTGGGGTTTCTTTATTGAATGGAGAGTGCCACAAATGTGGTTGATACCATTTTGGAATTTGCTTTCAATCTCTTTAAAAGGAGCATAAAAAGTTTTAATTCCAAAGCTCTATAAGAAAAATTCAACCTCGGAGTACACTTGTAGGTAGGTTTTTATTGACTTATAGAGAAAGCAACAAAACTTAATAAGATAAATATTTCTCTAACTCCTAAAGGTTATTTAAATTTTATATAATTTATTATCAGCGTCCTTAAGTACTAGCAGAGGTACACGATCATGGGCGGCAGCGTTTGGATCGGATTTCGATTTTTTTTTTCGAAAAAAGCGGGTCTTTCTTCGGTTTCTTTTTCTTTGGTCTATCTGGAGCATCATGGCGTTTTCATCCTCTTCTTCCTGGGTGGATCTGTTGTCGTCATGGTAAGGCTCTGTAAATCTATTTTTTTTTAGAGACCAAAAAACAAGCGTACTTTATTGTCCTGGCGAAGAGCCTCGCCTATTATTGCACCCGCTGTGCCATCGCACTGAGCCTTGCTGCGTGCTGTTCCTTCGTAAGTATCAATTAGGAGATACTTAGTCACAATCTGAGAGAGCATTTCCAGCTTCTTATCCTGGATGTATCTCTTGAACAGTGAGTGGGAATCCCTTGACATTCTAATGATGAATTTGTCTTGTTCCATGGCTGCAACAAGATCGTTCTTTTCCATTTGAGGTTTCGTATAAGCAGAATGTTCTGCAAATCTACTTGTTAATAATCGTCCAGACCAGGCCCAAATTTTTCGACGAACTTGCGGTGTGCCTGGATCTCGTTTCCACTTTTGACAAGTTTAAAATATATTTTTCAATATCGGATACAAAACAAAAAAAAAACAAACGAAAAGACTGACTATTTTATTTTGTTGGTTTCACCAAAAAAAAAATAACCCCAAACTACTTTTTTTTTGTTCTTGACGTAATCTCATCTTGAAAACACAAAATTGTTATATTTGTTATATTTTGTATATCTATTTTGACAGTTGGTGTACGAGTGGCCAGTATAACTATTCTTCAATTTGCTTCAACTTTTTTGTATGGATGCGCTCTCCAGTATATTATAGAGATCAGTGGTCCCCAGCCACAAACCGCAGAGCATTAAGCTGCCATTGTAATTATGAAACTGAAGCACATGATTATTCTTCAGAGATCGATTTATTAACAGAAAGACAAGCCAAGGAACAACACGAGGTAATGAAAGATAAAATGGAACAGCAACTTAAGGGTATGTGTCCCTTTGTGAAATAGGTTGGAGCTTTGCGCTAAACTGTATAGCGTTTACAATTTTGCGAATATTTTAATGAAACAAACGGTAATCGATTGGAAATAAGTTGAGCAATATATTTTTGTGGCTTTAAAAAAAATAAAAAATTATATATGCCTCAAAACCCCCAGACAGATGGAAAAATCATAAAATTTAGTGAGATGCTTATAGGTATGATAGGGAAATTGGTTAAATATTACTTTTTTATTTTTTTTACATTTTTTTTCTAGAGACAATTCATCTCAAATTGACAAATGGGTTTTGTTTTTTCTATATTTTTTTTATTTATTCCCAAAAAAAATGTACAAAACTGTGAAAAATAAACGAAATTTACAAAGAGGTATGAATGCATTATTTGATAAAACTTCTGAAGTATAAAAGGTAACGAAGTCAAATCAACGGTTTTTCAAAGCTTATATGTATGTGCAGTTGTTTTTTTTTTTCTTTAATTTTTTTTTATTTTTTACAGTAACTTTTTTGAGACAAAAATACAAAATATACTCCTTTTTTCCTAATTCTTTCGTTTGACCCCCTGGGAAATTGAGTGTTATATTTTTTAAATTTCCTAAATGTTTTTTAAATCAAAGAATCATATGTCTTGAATGCCTAATGGGTTTAAAAAAAAAAATACTTCGTATAACATGCTAAAAAATGCAATTCAATGTGACACTATTCGTAATGCCGTGGTTAGGCAAGGACAGCCAATACAATTACCACATATTTTTTTTATTTTTTTTTGGTATTTTGTTTATTACATTTAAAAAACAAAATAATATTTTCTCTCATGGTTTTTTTAATTTTAATTTTGAAAAAGTTGTCCATTTCGCGTTTTTTTACCATAACAACATCATTGCTCACGCACACAAAGAAGTTTGGTTCAAAAGAAATCCACTGGGTAGTGTGGTGATGCATTCTCTTTTTCCTTATTCTCTTTTACAAAATAAGTTGTTTGTTTGGTATCAGCTCTCGACTCCCAATGATTTTTTTTGTCTTGTATGGAAAACCATAGTATGCATACAAATATAGTATTCTGTGAATCGCCAAGGAAGATAAAAAAAGATGTCATGAAAAAAATAAAGGTTTGTTATGTACGTATGCATTGTTTTTTTTTTTTTTTTAAACACGTAGATTTGGTTGAAGTTCGTGTTCAATTCGGAGGTGGGATCGTTGCAGGAAATTTGGATGAATTTTGTGTAGCTTGTACGTAGGTACATATGTACATACATACATAATGTATATTTTTTTCTTCGCTAGTCTGTTAGAAGGTTTTTCTGCTTCTTTTGGGAAAAAAAAAATTATGATGGGTATTGCGGGTCGATTATAGAAGAGTTTTTGTTCTTTCAGTGTTTTTTTTTTTTTTCTGATAGGTATTAGTGCAAGGTCATGTTTGGAATGTTGGGTATAGTTGCTGAAGGATTGCTTTGATTATTTTGCGTAGGTAATGAATGTATCTATTGGAAAAATACATTGGTAGGTACATGTTAAAGTCAATTAGTAGCATTATTATTGTGTAATTGAATAGCGATCCCATTTCACTTTGAGTGGAATACATACTGCGCCAAGCATAAAATGTGTCTGGTGGTTGGTGCCAAAATATATGTAGGTATATTGTAAATGTACCTATATAGGAATATTTATCAGTAGACAGGAGAAAGACGATCGCATTTTGTTGTTGAAGAAAAACTAATAGGTAGACCCTGAAAATTGGACTTTCACTTCAAAAAATGACCACAAGGCTGAAGTTTGGTAAAGAGCTTTTTTATGTATTAAGCATTTTCCAAAAAGTATCAGTTTTTTTTTTGAAAAAATGTGAAGGTAAAAGTTGCAGCATATGAAATCGTACAAAGAGAAAAGCTTACACTTATTTTTGAAGATTTTCAAAAACTGTGAAAAATTATCTTTCGTAGTAAATTTAATCCAAAAAAATGTTATGATAGCATGTTACGTCTGTCCATTATAAAAAAAATGCAGTGGTTAGGAAAAAGCCATCACCTTTAAAGAAGTGATGATTTTGTTTGCATTTTATAGTACCTAACTCGTTTGAAAAAACTTTTACAAAATAAAAATATCTAAAAATTTAACAATTAAATGTAAACAAATCTTAATCTTGATATCTATGAAGGCTTATCCCATTGAGCTGTATAAAAATGGATATTTATCAAGGCTTAATTATGTTCTTAACTTGGTTAAATTTTGTATCCAGTAAATAAAATAAGCCCAGTGCCAGGCTAATGATAAACTGTATGGTTTAGTTGCTATGGGATCTACAAGTCAACAGATATCTTTTTTTTCTAGAGACTTTCGAGATAAAATATAGTTTTGAACAATTTTTAGTAGTTTTTGTATTTTATGTTTACTTAAAAAAAAGCTTCAATTAATTTTTTTACAGACTTTATCAATTATAAATTAAAATTTTATGTATGTAGGTACCTACCTAAATACATAATTTGTACTTGCCTATTTGTTCAAAAAAAATTGTACCAGATCTTATATGTATTTGTATATGTATGTAGAATATGTACATATGAAATTATTTGTTTCCTAGATTTTCGAGATGAAAAACAATTTTCAAGAATTTTTAGCGGTTTCTTTGGAAGTTTTTTTTTGCTTAGAAAAAAATACCCATTCCATTTTTTACAAAACTCTTATCAATTTTTAATTATGGCAAAATTTAAAAATTATTTTGAAGACGATATTATTGTTTGTTTTCGAGATATTCCAGTCGAAAAATATTTTGTCAACAATTTTTAGTAGTAGATTTATTTTTTTAAGTCTTATCTATTCTTCATTATCTATAGAATGTAATTGAGCTGAAGTCGATAGAATTATTTGTTCTCGAATAATAATAAGAAAATAATTAAGTAATCGAATTTTTTTGACAACCCTTTTTGCACTTTATGACGTTATTATGTATCTGTAAAATCAAATCTATTCGAAGCCCATGGCTTTATTTATTCTCAAGATATGGTCGACGAAATGAGGTATCACGAACGTAGCCACGAGATATGGGTGTACATGTACATAACATTTAACAAATAAATCACATCGACATATCAGACAAATCGGACCAAGTAGGTGCAATAAGTTCTCATGGGAAGTTAATAAATACATACATACCTTACTACTTATACACAACACACAAATCTGCTTACATATGTACCTACATCTAATTTAAACGGCTCATATCCCAGCCTCGCCAATATCTGCAACTTCTATTGATTTTTTTTTAAATTCAATCTCCACACTCCATGTCAAATCACGCCCATCAAATGTATTAGCATTCTTTTTCCATTTGATAATAAAACATAAATACATACCTAAATAACATAATAAAAACCAACTGGCTAAAGATTAGTAAGTTTAGTTTTCCAACTTCTCGTTGGTACAGTAGATGATGGATATGAGAAAGTCCCATTTAAGAAAAACACGCTTATAAGACAGACATTCCAAAATACCATGCACATTCCCATAAAGATACATGCTAAATACACCTCATATAAGAAAAACGTATATAAGAAACTTATTCTTTCACTACATAGAAAATTAAACTTTTATAAGAAATTTTCCCGTGTAAACTTCTAAATGATGCGCCGTGTAACTTTCACAAAATTTCTGAACCCACCCTTATTGAATTGACAAAGAAGTGACAAATTGGGCTTTTCCAGAATCTGACTCTGTCTTTTCTCTTTCTAATTTTGACAGTTCTTTAATCGAAAAGAAGCTCTAGATGGGGGGAAAACAACAATACAAACAAATAGAAATACACACCGATACTGTTCGCGCCTTTAATAGTGTGTTTGTTTTCCCCCCATCTAGAGTTTTTGACGTTTGGTGGAAGTTCTCAATTGAAGATCGGGGAGAAAGAAAAAAGCCCATTTATTTGACATTTCTTATAGGCATTTTTATTTATACTAGTATCGCCCAGCGGCCGAAATTCGGCCAACAAAAAATGACACACTCTAGTAAGGAAAATAAAAAGTTAAATTATAAGGGAAAACTAATTCTTCAAAACCATCAATGACTACCTTTAAAACCAATTCAAAGTTTGGTGGACGGTCATACGCCACCATGAAAGTGCCTAAATTTTGTCAATTTGGTATTTGAATTTATGAATTTTTTTTACCAATGGTTGAAATTCGACCACATACAACAAACAAAATTAAATAACCGTTACTAATCTAGATTTGTACTAAATTTTTGGTGTATCATTCGGTTATAGGTATGCACCCCAAAGGAAAGAAGTTGATTTTCTGCAAACTTTACAGCCGTCAGCTATAACCTCTATCAGTTTCATTGAAATCCTTGGATTTTTTGAGTTTCTTTTATCCGTCATCTACTGTACCTAAATTAAGAAAAAATTGACTTCGGAAAGGTACGACACATTTTTTTTAGAAAACATAAAATAGAGAAGCTCCTATTTTTTTTTCCTTTTTATAGGTAATTTGTTCAACCCGAAAAAAAAAATAATACCACCGCGCTGCGCTACACCAACCAATTCTTTTAGAAAATTATAAAAGGTATTCTTTTTTCTTCATAATACATATTCACATATCACACCATATCCATAAGGAAAAAACAAATCCATCCATACCTTACATACCTCCTGCTCCTACCCTTCTGGTCAGAATCGTTATTTTCTCTAAATTGTATGTCTAATTGTAAATACATAACAAGTAGGTACATTTGCTTCGTCTGCGCTTACTCGCTAGCTACCTGTTTTTTTTTTCTTTCTTTTGCTTGAGTCTTGTGCGTCTGCGTAGTGCTTGTGCGTGATTCTCTGCTCTCTCACTCTCTGCACCATCGTTTGCGATTAAAACAGAGTACAGAGTACAAGCAAGAGTATAATTAAAATTGCAATGCCGAATCTGGTGAAGAGAGCTTACTAACACATTCAAATTCATTTACATGAAATTTGAGTTGGCTGGTCGGGTACACCTACCCTTAAGTTACAGCGGGCAGTGCATCGGCAGAAAAAGTCAACAGAAACTAAGCAAGTTATTGGTAAGTTTTTCTATTTTTATATTTTCAACAAAAAATTTCTTTTGTTAAGAAGAGTTTTTAACTTTTGCAGCCAAGGCAAGCCCCTGCTCAAACTAACTGAAAGTTTATGTGAGGAATCCTGATAGAACTACGAGAATAATATACCAAACTGTAGTCACAACATAAACACAAACTGTTAAATCAACACTAAACAACAATAGGCGTGTTTTGTTGAGCCCCTTAATGTACACATTAAGAACCGTTCAAGAAAACGACCTAGCTTTCCAGTTACATTAAAGCATTTTGATTGTGAATGTTGGCCAACCTGCTTTGTTTGTTTACATCAACTGACAGATGAGAGAAATAGTTTTTTTTTACAAATAAAATGGAAGATATCCCAGAAGAAGTAAGTTTCAAAAAAAAGACAATTTGTGTAAATTTATCTATTAAATGATTGTTTTTATAGATTATGAGTGAACTGGCTAGTTCAAGCAAAGAAGTATTTTTTGAAACAATTTTTGCATCAAGCAGCTCGAGCAGTTCGAGCAGTGATAGCTCAGAAAGTAATGAACGGCATCCCAAAATTACTAATTTCATAGGCATAATAGATAACTACAACGAAACTGAATTCAAGTCACACTTGAGGTTGAAGCGTTCGACCGTAGAGTATATAATTTGTAAGTTATATACAATAACCATATAAAGTTCTATAATTTTGTGTTCATTTCTCTAGCCATTTATTCTGAATCCGGCTTTTCCCCAAATGTACTTCGTCACGGAGGACACTCTAAAATGGGATGCAAAAAAGAAGTCCTAATGTTTATTTGGTACCTTAGCAACACAATTACCTTTCGGCAACTGAGCAATTTATTTGGAGTAGCTAAATCTTCGGCTTGGATGGCAGTAGGACGTGTGTCAAGGTGGCTAGTTTCTGTAGGAAACCAATTTGTAAAATGGCCACAAGGAGACGTAGTTAAAGAAATCGCCAAAAAGTTCGAGTCCAAAAAGAAAATACCAGGCATTCTGGGTGCAATTGATTGCACCCACATAACAATAAACGCTCCGAAGCTACATCGTCATTGCTATTTCTACCGAAAAAGAAACTACAGCATTGTCCTACAAGCAGTTGTAGACGCCGATAAAAAATTCATTGACATTTTTTGTGGCGAACCAGGATCCATCCACGACAGCAGGATTTTAAAAAGATCTCCATTGTACAGAAAAGCGCATGAAAACTACCAACATCTTTTTCCATACAACAGCTTCCTGATTGGTGACTCGGCATACAGCACCTCTAATTGGTTAGTTCCACCTTTCAGAGATAATGGGAGGCTGACTGAAAGCCAAATTAATTTCAACAAACGGCATTCATCAACCCGAATAGTAGTCGAAAACACTTTCGCTTTATTAAAATGCAGGTTTCGAAGACTACTAAAATTTACGGAGCAAAGAACCATCAAAGGAGTGATGAACCTCGTAGCGAGTGGATGCATACTTCACAACATATGTTTAACCTTAGAAGATGAGTTCGAAAGCGAGGAAATTGAAGAAGAAAATTTACAAACTGAAAATTCAGATACAGATTTAAATGTAGAATCCGACCGAAGGCAAGTCTTATTTGAGTACCTTCGTCAAAAGAGAATTATTTAAACTTGCTTGTATTCTTGTGCCAAAATATAACAAAATTTAAAAATTAAATCAACATTCTTTCACTTTAAAAAAATTCCTTTCTAAGAACAATGCCCGATTATTTCTATGTATAATGCGGGAAAAATCCATACAATAAGTGATCGACACACCGTCGAATCATTCTTCCTGATGCTTCATGGATGCTTCCTGAGTCATAATTTAAGTCTTTTGGCAAATTCTGAAAACCGTTTGAAGATTCATTAAATATTTCAAAAATTTTCCATACAAAAGTAATATCGACATTGGCTTCAAAATCGGAAAAGGCCGAAATTACTTTTGTATGGACTTTTTTTCCAATCGCTGGTCAAATTGAAAACGGTTTACTAAAATCGCAAAAAGGACTTAAATAAGACTAAAAACCACTTCAATCAATTTAATGAAGTAAGTAGTTTTGAAATTAGAGCATTTTTTAGGTGACCCTTACGAGTATTTCTTATGAATTTCTCTTGAAATTCTTGTAAGTGTTACTTAAAAAATGCTCTAATTTCAAAACTACTTGTTTCATTGAATTCATTGGAGTGGTGTTTAGTTTAAATTAAGTCCCCTTTGTGATTATTAAAAACCGTTTTCAATTCGACCAAAGATTGGAAAAAAAATCCATACAAAAGTTATTTCGGCATAGGCTTCAGAATCGTAAAAGGCCGAAATTACTTTTGTATGGACTTTTTTTCCAATCGCTGGTCAAATTGAAAACGGTTTACTAAAATCGCAAAAAGGACTTAAATAAGACTAAAAACCACTTCAATCAATTTAATGAAGTAAGTAGTTTTGAAATTAGAGCATTTTTTAAGTAACACTTACAAGAATTTCAAGAGAAATTCATAAGAAATTCTCGTAAGGGTCACCTAAAAAATGCTCTAATTTCAAAACTACTTACTTCATTAAATTGATTGAAGTGGTTTTTAGTCTTATTTAAGTCCTTTTTGCGATTTTAGTAAACCGTTTTCAATTTGACCAGCGATTGGAAAAAAAGTCCATACAAAAGTAATTTCGGCCTTTTACGATTCTGAAGCCTATGCCGAAATAACTTTTGTATGGATTTTTTTTCCAATCTTTGGTCGAATTGAAAACGGTTTTTAATAATCACAAAGGGGACTTAATTTAAACTAAACACCACTCCAATGAATTCAATGAAACAAGTAGTTTTGAAATTAGTGCATTTTTTAAGTAACACTTACAAGAATTTCAAGAGAAATTCATAAGAAATTCTCGTAAGGGTCACCTAAAAAATGCTCTAATTTCAAAACTACTTATTTCATTAAATTGATTGAAGTGGTTTTTAGTCTTATTTAAATCCTATTTGCGATTTTAGTACACCATTTTCAATTTGACCAGAGATTTGAAAAAAATCCATAAAAATAAATATTTCCAAAATTTTCATTCTAGGATGTAATACATTGACATTCATGTAATATTGTTCCTAGAATGAAAACTTTTGAAATATTTATTAAATCTTCAAATGATAAAGTTATGGCTGAGGAAGCATCCAATCATCCTAAACGAGGAAGTAGTTTTGCAATGAGACAACATTGTGTTTAAAACTTATGAGTTCTTCATATATATTTGTTTTCGTTTTGCTTTCTCATCAAAACAATTTAAATATAACTCTCTTAAAAGCAGTTATCTTGTTTGAAGAGATCAAACTTTGTCACTTACCGCTAAAGTTTCTGTTCCATAAGTCAACAATTTAAAAAATAATTTTATAGTTCATTCGTTTATTGTTTTTTTTTTGGTTTCATAGATTTTTTTTATTAAATCCAGTTTCATCTTTTCTATTTCTTCTAGTTTTCGAAATCTTTCCTCTTTCGCTTGTGAGTCATATCTTTTTATTTTTAATTTTTCTTCTCGATACTTGGACTGGTTCAATTTTGATTTTTTTGTTTTGGGTTCGGGAGTTGAAGATGGTTCATTAGTTAAAGCAAGTTCACGAGTTGAAGAGATATCACTTGTTGAAGCAATCTCGGAACTAGTGGGGTTGTTTTGAAGCACTGGTGTTTTTGCTGTTGATGGTGATTGGTCCACTAGGTTTGCTTTTAAAAAGGTTATAGGATAAATTGCCTCGTCACTATCCATCCGCACCCTTTCTGGGGACAAGCCATAGTTTTCATCAGGATCATATTCATCCAGGAACATGGTATCTATGTATTCATCGTATTCATCTGTAGTTGCATGACTTGATGAAGCTGCTGATGGGGTCGAAGAAGCCTTTATCGAAAAAAAAGAAGAAATTGATTGTTTTACAATCAACATTTTGCTTATTGGCTTACTTTCTCCAAATCATCGGCTCCAAAACTAAGCGTATGGTTGTTTAAAATAGTTGGTTCCTTCCCGAAGATCTCCTCCAATTCATCTATAAACGGTTCAATACATGGTGTAGCTCCGGTTTGAGCATTATTTATTTTTGCCGCTCGGTATGCTCGTGTCAGCGTAGTCATTTTTGTTTCCAAATGACTTGGAGTTGTCTCGGGACCCTGAAAACAATAATCGAAACCAAATAAGACAAGCAAATTATATCAAATAAAAAAGTTTTCTTACAGTAACACCTGCAGAAATCATATCCTCCAACACATGTGAAAAGGCGAATCTCTTCCTCCTTGGACACAGAAATTCCGCTCTTCTGGCATTGTAAAAATGGAGAAACGATTTAGTTTCTTCCTTGGTCCAACCCTTTCTTTTAGCTGAAATAGTGAATAGAAATAAGTAAAAAAGAAAAATAGCATTTAAGAAACAAATATAGGTACCTCTATTAATTTTGTACTTTCTTTTTTCCGAACTCATTCCGAACTGTTAGAGAAATTTAAACAAATTAACAAAACAGAAATTAGCCAGACCAAAAGACACAAACATAACAGTAAACTTGCTTGCAGAAATGCCAATCATAAAAAAAAGGATGCGTTCATAAAGGAGATAATTTGACAACACAAACTAATTATTACAAATTCCGATTAGTAAAATTAAACATTTGGTGGGACTACTTTGAAAGAATTTTTTTTTAGTTTTTAGATTTATTTAGTGATTTAAGTGATTTCTATATTTCTTTTTTTCATAAATTATTTATATTCTACATTTGCCAACTTCATGGATTAATGTTATCTAGAATACGCCATACCTACTGAACCTATCCATGGAAATGTTGCAAGGATACCAACTTTAACATATTTAAAACAGATATTCATTGGAAAGCTAATGTGCACATTAGAATTACTGAAGAGCCAATGTGCTGTTAACTCGTTGTTGTTGCATTTGCATGTGTGAAATAAGCTTAATGTGTAACATTTCTTAATTTGTACATTAAGGGGCTCAACAAAACACGCCTAATGTTATAAACAAAACCACTTCAGAAACAGCAGTAGCAACAACAATTACAGCAACAACTACAGACACACTTCAACCACCACAGCCTACCCAACATAAAGTGCAAATAATTCGTGGTCCTGAACGAAAAGTTAGTGTGCGTGGTTTGAGTCCTGGACAGCAACTAATACAAATACCTGACGGCAAGTTACATGTCCTAACAACGACACCAGGTATATAAATAAGAAAATAAAAAAATAAAAATTTAAACTATATAAAAAAAATATTATTGTTTCAGTGAGCACTACAAAAAGTTCAGCAGTAATAAAAAGCTCGGCCGTAGTGAATAATAACTTTTTTATTGAAATACTGATTTTGACAGTTAAGTAAGCTTCTGGTTCGCAACGTATACGACTTGAAAGGGGGGTTCACATTCAATGACGTGTCGACCGACCTGAGTCGTTTTGCTAGCGCTCACAATCTACGACAAATATTGCAAAACTGCATTAGCTTATAGAAACAGAATTATAAATGAAAATTAAAAAAAAAAAAAAGAATTGTAAAGCCTTAACTACATAAGCCAAAAAAGTGAAAAAGTACAAAAGTGAAAATTTTCAAACTCATTTTGTGATAGTTTTTCTCGCAGGAAAACTTATAAAAATTATGTAGAAAGCTTAAATTTTGGTTTAAAAATAAAATATGTATATTCTTTTTCACAAAACAACTGCGCTAGCTGGAAAAAATATTTTTACTTTTGTAGTTTTGCAAAAAGTGGCCAATGTAGTTAAGGCTTAAGATTAAAAATTTATAAAAAGTTGTCAATCAGGCAGACGGCAAATAGCCATGCTTTATTATTTTAAAATGTTATTTTGAATACTATGATTTAAAGTAATAAATAAAATCTAATCTACTCTAATCAATCTACGACCGTTTCCCCGTCGAACAGTGGGCCACCCAAAACTAAGAAATCAATGTGTCATGTATACAAGTGAAACAAAACCCTAGTAAGGTATACTTTTATTTATATTTCGTCTACCAACATCTAAATATCTTCACTATCGAACATTTTTTATCAGTTGTAGTTAAAATTCCGCATAAGGCTCATGGGTGTGTCAGATGAAATGAACATTCCATTAACTATGTCGGTGAGGTTATCGTATTTATATGACATAAAATCTTTGGTCTCTTCACTCAGCAAAAATTACTGTGTTTTTCCTAAAATATTGGACCCAAAATAGAACCGTAGTTATTTTTGTGTACATTTTTGATTCTTGATTCTTATTTTACGATAAATTAAACAAATAAGAAGAAAAACTCCAACAGTAAAAGAATTATAGTTTTCGTATTCGTGGACTTTATTGTCCACCCTTAATTGAAATGCGTTTTGCCCAGGCACGAGTTGGACTCATAAGTTAGATGTTTTCGTATCTTTTAAAGACGCAATGTTTTGAATTTAACTAAATATTCCTAGAAAAGTATAACTTACACAACTTTTGTCCTGTAGATTTTATCATTGTCAATAATCATCGACCAAAATATTGCGTCCTAGAAGGGTACGGCAGCATCTAACTGATGAGCGCAACTATTGTGCCTGGGCGAAGCCCATTTCAACCAAAAGCCATAAAAACATTTTAAAGATTGAAATGAACAATTTCCTTAAAGTAAACATCTCAATCATTTCTGTACGATAAACGGAAGCAGACAAAAGAAAACTTCCCTTACAATTTGCATGGAAAAAAGAAATTAGCGATGAGCGACCTCTAAATATTAATCGTTTTCTTCACATAAAATCGGCAGTCGTAAGTAATTCTATCACACTTTTTTTTGACATGTATTAATACTCGATGGGATAGTGTGGAATGGCTATTAGCAGTTTCTTTTGCTGTTTTTTTGGCCTAGAAAAAAAAACTCTAATTAATTTTTTTTTACAAACCTTATCAATAACTAATTATGGTATTGTGTGTAGATTAAAATTATCCCGGATTTTATATCATTGGTTGTTCTCGAGATATTTGAGCCAAAAACCATTTTTTAACAATTTTTAGCAGTTTTTTTTACAGTTATTTTGGCATAGAAAAAAACCGTTTATTGATTTTTTTTACAAACTTTAATTGGTAGATTAGGTGTACTAAATAAAATTAACTCGAAGTTAATATCTTTGTGTGTTCTCAAGATATTCGATATTTTTTAACAATTTAAATCAACTGTGGGTTGATTTTTGTTCAAGTCTAATTGTACGTGTAAACAAGTGGAAGGAGGCCTTGTGAACGTCAATCTAATTTCCGAACTCTCACATAACTAATACCTAATTTCCAAACCCAACCCAAATTTGTTCCGTTTCCTCCAGTTCCGATTTGAATATCGCTGTCGCCGTCATTTTACTTTTACATTCGTTCTTCAACCACCATCGCCACCACCGCCATCACACACCATTTCAACCTAAATATTAAAGTAAGATTCTTTTTCTCTCTATTTAAAGCCAATAAAATTATCGAGTTAAAATTAAGAAAATTAATGTTGTTTTTTATTGGAGTTTAACTCAAAGTAAAATCGTGCAAGTAAGCAATTAAACATTTGGTCCTATCGACTCGGATTTTTTTTGTCATTTCAAGAAATTATAAAGGCGTGGTTGGTAGATTCACGTGGTAGTCGACGGCCACATCATCAGCATCAGCATCCATCAACAGGACAAAATCACCACCATCGTTCAGCAAGTTGGTGGCAATTTTTTAGAAAAATCAGCGTTGAATGACTCGTGGCAAATTTTTTCATTTAAATTGCCGACCAGATACCAAGGACACACGTGTTCGTCGACTTATTCTGCCATCACTCAATTCTGTGGCTAAATTATTCGTCTGTGGGGCTGGAAGCATTTGTGGCGACGTCATTATCAGCGCCGATCGACTTTGTGGCACATTTTTATTGATTTGCCGACGACACCAAGTACACGTGGTCGTCGACGGTCATCTAGGTGATGGCAGTGTTGGACGACGGTCTCACTACCAGCGTACCACGAGTTCGTGGTAAAATCTATCCTCGATTGGACATTTTCGTCGATTTCAAGATAAATTTTCGACGGTGGGACGACATGACGAATCCAATTAGCGGCGCCGAATTTGTGGCGCATTCCTTCGTCCACCAAGTTGTGACGACGCGACGTCATCAGTGCCGTCTGAATTTGTGGCGCACCTCCGTCGATTGTTAGACGAGGCACACACCAACGTCATCATCAGTGAGCATTTTTTCGTCCACTCAACGTCATTGGCCATACCACGTCTGTGGCAAATATTTTTTCGTCTGTGGGGCGATACGACGTCATTACCGCCGACTGAATTGTGGCGCATTCCTTCGTCTACTGCATTTTTCGTCCACTCGACATCATCATTGGCCACACCAAGTCTGGCTAATATTGGCCGCGTTCGGGGGGCAAGCCAAACCTATCCGGATAGGCTTGTGTTGTTGTAATCCCTTGTTGAAAAGCTTCTGATGTCAGCTGATGCAACAACAACTCAAGGTATCTGAAAATTTTTGGGATAGGTGGATAGCCTATCTAACTACCACCCGAACGCAAGCATTTTTTCGTTTGTGGGGCGATACGACGTCATAGCCAGCTGACATTTTGTGACGACGTCATCATCGCCGACTTTATTTGGGGCGCAATTCTTCATCATCATCGTCGACCACAAAGTTTGTGACTACGTCATCATCAGTGCCTACTGAATTCGTGGCACGTTCTTTCGTCCACCAGAACTGTGACGTCATCTTTAGCGCCGACTGTATTGTGGCGCATTCCTTCATCAGCAGCATCGTCAACGAAGTTTTTGGAGATAAAATGTTGTTTTTTCGTCTGTGGGGCGACATTTCCATCTGCCAAACGTTCATTCGCTAACCAAGTTAAAGTTTTGGCGAACTACATCATCCTCACAGTGAAGAGTAAGAGTGTTAACATCGTTGGATCCAGGCAAACCGCAGCTGTCATCATAAATTTTTCATCTTATGTACAGGTATATAACGAGAAACGAATCATATTCTGCGTGTCTATTTAAATATCATAAGTGGTAGCAATTTTATTTTTTTCTCTCTTTCGCGTTCGGTAATCATTTTTTTTTCGGGAATTTGAATTGATATTAGCTATGATTTTCATGAATTTATGTATTGTTTTTGTAGTGATGGACGAAAAAAAAAACTTATAAGAAGAAAAAAACAATTTAATTTGGAAGTGAACATTGTGTATAGCTCTGGAAGCTATGAAAAGCATGTATCTCGGCGTTTTTGACAAAGAATGCCAAATTCAAAACTTGTGAGGTATACCTCTTTAGTAATCTTTTCAAGGTTGTGAAGTTCAGAGAATCTATTTCAATGGCTGCTGAATTACAGTGAATGGAAAAATCGTTGCTAGAAGTTCAGGTTGTGGAAGTCACCATTCCAACCATTGATCTTAAAGAGATCCATTCTTATGGTTTTTGCATCGCGCGCCGAATCAGCAAACTATATACCCTCGAATTGTTTTCGATTTCAAGATGTCCACACTACTGGAAGGGATGAATATATCAAACTACCAAAAACTATATAGTTATGGTCCAGCTTGTTGACTATGGGACTACCTTCGAAGCTCTGGACAAGGTGGATTCTTTCTCCCTCTATGTGGTGGAGCTTATTAGCACTTAAGTCACAATTGTTCACTCGAGGTGTAGAGTGACTGTTAATTGAGTTTAATACGGCGATGACGCTCAAGCTTAAGTACTGCACGATATTCGTAAAATACTCGCAGACTTTTGGCTGGGCTAATTGTTAACAAAAAGCTTTGCGTAGATGTCTCAGTAAATATGACTATTCGAGTGAGTGCCGATGTCAATCCAATCGGTGGGATATCAAAAACTGATTTGAGAAGATTTTAAATTACGCCATGAATAAGTTCACAACAATTTTGTGTTGACTGCGCTTGTGAAATCAGTTTTATGAAACAAAATTTCTGTTTTCTTCAAATTGATTGCTATATGAACCTAAAATAACAACCAAGAATGAGCCAGTTTTAATTTTTGTATGTTTATTTATTGTGTTTTTTCTTTGCGTTAAATAATTTTTATTTTTAATTATGGATTTATTTGAATATTCAACCGAATAAAATATAGTATATTTTTAGCTGATATTTTTATCAGCATATCCAAAAAACTGGAAATAAAAATGAATTTCACTTTGACCTCCAATAACTTTGGAAGGAGTACATTGAATAAACAAGAAGGACCTTTTTTCTCGATCATTTCCGTACGGTAACCGGTTATAAAGTTATAAGACAGAAGAAGCAAATAAATAAAAAGATCCCACACAATTTTTTTGGGCAATAGAAATTGATGGCGATGAGCGACTTCTATAGTATAGTAAAAAAATAAAAGTTTTTTTTAAGAAATAATAATGACAAGAAGGGCAACAATTTTTAGGTTTTTTGTAGAAAATTTAGAGTCAAAATAATACCTAAAAATGGACAACCTCCATTTACTAATATTTCTTTAAAAACTATTGTTGTTCTACTATATGTACTATTATACAATACAATGCAAATAGCTTATTATTTCACTAAATTCTAACATTGGCTACAGGGCTCGCCAAACCTTTGTACAAAATTCCTTTAGCAAGACTCAAACGGTAGATTTTGCCCACTCCAAAAAGGTTAGCAATCTTCCTCTGTACTTAGCGGAAGATCCTAATGAGTACAGCCCAATTGTCCATGCAGAAGTTTTCTTTTAAAGTCGTCGCCAGAATAACTTTCTTGAGGCTGCAAATTAGAAAATAAATGTAAAGGAGGTATTCGAAATGGCAAATAGTGTGTATTAATATACTTTCGTCCAGAATATCCTTGGCTTTTTCCATCTGAGTATTCCGTAATCTAATTGATTTCAATGCACGTTTCTTCTGTTCCCGGCGACGATCAATAGAGACCTCTTCCTAACCGAAGGATTCGAGTTTGCATCTTTGGATTAAATCAATTTGATCGGCAATAATTAAAAGTTTTATATCCATTGCAATATTTTATTTTTTAAATTATGTGTTGTTTTGATTAAAAGTTTAGTGTCAACAACAACTGTCAACAACAACTTTCAAACGAAATTAAGAATTCAAACATATGTCAAACGAAATTAGCAAATTTATATGAAAACACTTTTTACCTAATTTGCGAGATTACCTCATTTCGGCTCTAATGAAAACGTAGTACACATAATACGCATATTCCCCCATGTGAACCTGAAATTTTTAGTAGTAGTTTTTTGAAATGGCCCTCTTTTCGAGACATGTTTACTGCTCTATATGTCCATCATTCAAAGCTTAGTCCCGTACAGAAACTTTTTCATTTACGCGCGCGTACGAAGGATCATGCTTTGAGTATAGTTTCTAAATTTGAAATAACAAATGAAAACTTTGAACCCGCATGGTCAGCGCTCAAAGCGTATTATGAGAATACTCGAATACTGGTGAATAGTCATTTGGCTGTTCTGTTAGGGCAATCATGCATCAAAGAGGAATCGGCAATAGCATTAAAAGAACTTCAAAGCAATATTAATGAAGCTCTTATTGCTTTTAAATCTTATAATATTGACACAGAAACTTGGGATGCGTTTATAACGTATTTATGTGCGACTCGTCTTCCGCCGCAAACTCTGGCTCTTTGGGAAGAATCACTCGAAAAGCCAACCGAAATCCAAACATGGTCTAGCATGAATACTTTTATTACGAATAGGTATCGCGTTTTAGAAAATGTATCGGATATGCAAAAAGCCACAAGTGGATCTCGAGTTTAAGGGGCGAAGCAGCAGGCTTCAGCTTACCCATCCCGGGTCCGTGCGCATCACGTACAAGTTAAGTTCAAATGCAAAATTTGTCCGGGAGAGCATGCGTTACGTTTATGTCCTGATTTTTTAAAAATGTCCGTTGCGCAAAGAAGAAACACAGTTCGAAGACTAAAGCAATGTTACAATTGTCTATCGATTACTCATATGGTACCTCAATGTAAAAGTCGAAGTACCTGTTTTCATTGTAAAGGCAAACATCATTCGCTTTTACATTTCACTCCATCGGGGATTTCAAATGCAAATTTACAGTCCACTTCGTCTCAAGGTTTAAGTACTCAAGGTACTATTTCAAACACGAACAACAATTCTCAAGATACAAATCTCAATGCCCAAGCCGATTTTGCTAAATCACAGCGAGCAACTCTTTTGGCTACGGCGATTTTAAGAATTCATCAAAGGATTTTGAGTGGAGAGCGCTGATAGATCCCGGTTCAGAAGTGTCATTCATTTCTGAAGAAGTTCAAAGAAAATTTCAATTGCCGACGCGGCCAGTTAACGCAATTATTGCTGGTATTAATGCGTCACAAACGGCAACCTCTTCTAAAATTTGTTCATTTAAATTAAAATCCAAGTTCGATAGATCGTTTACTCTCTCGGCGCAAGCTCTTGTTCTCAAATCGGTGACTGACAATCTGCCCTCTATTTCAGTCGATTTAGGAGAAACCCACAAAATTTTCGATTTACCGTTGGCAGATCCGTTTTTCGCTCAACGTTCAAGGATCGATTTACTTATCGGTGCAGATTTATATCCCTTAATCATTCGCGATGGTTTAAAGTATAAGTTGTTCGAACAGTTAATAGCCCAAAACACCGTTTTTGGATGGGTTCTTCTTGGCCCATTGCAAAATCCCAATTTTCAAGAAAATTCACAATTTTCACAATCACTATCGTTTTTTAACGAAATAAGTTTAAATGAAGAACTTCAAAAGTTTTGGGAGATAGAAGAAGTTCCAAGTGCTAAAGTTTTGACAGTCTCAGAGCAATACTGTGAGAAGTTTTTTGAAGAAACTACTTACCGCGATGAAACGGGTCGCTTTGTTGTGCGGTTACCGTTTAAGGAAGATTTTTCTCAAAATTTTTATTTGGGTGCGTCATACGAAAATGCAAAACGGCTGTTTTTGAACAACTAAAGGCGTCTTTTACGTGATTTAAGTCTAAAAAAACAGTATGATTCCGCTTTATCGGAGTATGTTGATTTAGGTCATATGAAACCTAGTCAATGTTTAAACATTGATTATCCTGAAAAGAACTATTTTTGTATGCCCCATCATGCAGTGATCAAGCCTGATAGCTTGACCACAAAGATTCGTGTCGTTTTTAACGTGTCTTTTTGTGCATCAGGTGGAAAAAGTTTAAATGACGCGCTGCATCCGGGTCCTGCACTTCAATCCGATATAGTTTTTTAAATGTTGAATTGGCGTTTATAAAAATACGTTTTCAATAGCGATATAGAGAAAATGTATCGTCAAATTAAAATTCATTCCGATCAAACACAATTTCAAAAAATATTAATTCGCGAAAACCCCAAAGATCCTATCAGTATCTTCGAGATGACAACACTCACATTTGGTGTTTCATGCTCGCCTTACCTAGCAATTCGTACGTTGCACCACTTAGCCAAAATAACAGAGGAATCTTATCCACTCGCCGCCAACATCCTTAAAAGGGAACTATTTGTAGACGATGTCTTGTCTGGAGCCCATGATATCTCAACAGCGCTAAAGGCTCAATCCGAACTAATTTCTGTCTTGCAGTCGGCAGGACTAAATTTATGGAAATGGACTGCGAACTCTAAAGAGTTATTGAAACTTATTCCTAAAAATTCGCTTCTACATGAAGATTTTTTAAAGTTCGATGACAAAAGTTCAGTGAAAACCTTAGGCATTCAATGGAAGGCGACTCGGGATACATTTTCCTTTTCTGTGAAACCAACTCCCCAGTTAGATTCGATCACGAAACGTTCAGTATTATCTGAAATAGCAAAATCGTATGACCCGGTGGGATGGTTGGCCTCGGTAGTGATAAGTGCAAAAATTCTCATGCAGCAAATATGGAAAGATAAGACAGACTGGGATGAGTGCCTTCTTCCAAGTACGGAGCAAATGTGGAAAACTTTTGTGCCGAGTTTATCAAAAATTGCATTATTGAAAATTCCTCGATGGGTCGAGTATTGTCTCTGAAAAAGCCTACGCGGCTTGTATATATTTACGAGTACAACTTCAAGGAAAGTTCACATCCCATCTGTTATGGGCCAAGTCAAAGGTCGCCCCAGTCAATACTGTATCTTTGCCAAGACTGGAGTTACAGGGCGCTGTTCTTTTGTCCAAAATGCTTCGCTTAACTTCAACCTCACTTCATCTTTCCAACCTGTCTTCAGTTCATTTGTGGACGGACTTCACTATTGTTTTAGCTTGGCTTCAGAAGCATCCCAGTTCATGGAAAACCTTTGTAGCGAACCGGACAGCAGAAGTATTACAAAATTCTTCCGAGACAAATTGGTCACATGTTATATCATCCGAAAATCTGGCCGATCTCGCTACAAGAGGAGCGTCTCCGAGCGAACTTAAGCAAAGTGATTTATGGTGGCACGGTCCCCATTGGTTACTCCATTCTCAATCAGAATGGCCAAAATTAGTACAGAAACCAGTTAATGAATCACTTTTAGAGCAAAAACCCGCTAAGGCATTCGTAGGTCAAGTCACCAAAGATTTTGAAAATGACTTAGACAAATTTTCTAACTGGCACAAAATCGTTTGTGTTATTGCATATATCTTTCGATTCTTTCATTTGTTTAAAAAACGCGGTCATGCGAAACATTCTAGTCCAAAGCTCTCACATGAAGAAATTGTTTTTGCCAAACGTAGATTTATCATTCTCACTCAAAAGAAGTATTTTGGAAAAGAGTATTCAGATTTAGTAGCGGCGAAAACGGTGGCTTCGAAAGGTTGGTTGGGAAAATATAATCCTCTTATCGATTCAATTGGTGTTATACGTTCCAATGGCAGATTAGTGTTGTCAAATTTGTCTTACGATGAAAAGTATCCGATTTTATTGCCTGCAAAGTGCCTGTTTTTGGAGCGATATGTTAATTTTGTGCATTCTCTATCAATTCATGGTGAAATTCAATTTATTCTGCGTATGTTTAGGGCCGAATGCTGGGCACCACGTATTAAAAATGTTATTAAAAAATGCATATTTCGTTGCACAACATGTGCTCGATATAAAAAACATATTCAAACCCAATTAATGGGTGCGCTACCTGCTGAGAGAACTGTTTTAAATCGTCCATTTACGAATGTCGGTGTAGATTTTGCAGGACCCTTTTTCATAAAAACTTATTATGGCCGAAAATGTCGAGTAGACGAGGGGTATGTTGGTATTTTTGTCTGTTTTGCTACCCGTGCAATTCATTTAGAATTGGTGAGTGATCTCACAACACAAGCCTTTTTAGCGGCTTTCACGCGATTCGTATCCCGAAGAGGAACGCCTGCCCAAATGTTCTCCGATAATGGAACAAATTTTGTGGGGGCTTCTCGAAGTCTTCTTTCAGATTTTCATAAATCTCTTACTCAGAATTCAAGCACATTAGGGCATAGTTATTCCCAAATCACTTGGAATTTTATTCCCCCCGGTTCGCCCCACATGGGAGGGTTGTGGGAAGCGGGAGTCAAAAGCTTCAAAATGCATTTTCGAAAAGCTGCTGGCAGTGAAAAGTTCACTTATGAAGAGTTTACTACGTTACTTTCTCGAATCGAGTGTACGTTAAATTCGCGACCTTTATCGCCAATGTCAGAAAATGTATCGGATGTGGTTTCATTGACTCCTGGTCATTTTCTGACAGGTGGATTAATGACTGGTTTACCAGAGCCTTTTTACAACGACCAATCACTTAGTATAATGAACCGGTGGACAAAGTTAAAAATACTGTTACGACACCCATATCTGTAACGATAAAGAAAATAAATATTTTCATCCAAATAGTATACCTATAGTTATGTATGTTTCTTACCAATTTATCTGCAGTTCGCCTGTTTGAATAAGTGCGTTCTTTTTTTTGAGTTTTTTTTTTCTGTAAATTAAAAAGTTGTTATTAGGGTTGTTCTTGTTTGTTCTTTATTTTTAAGCTTACCTTTTCATGATTGTTTTTTTTCATTTGTCCGCAATTATTTTGTTGCTTTTTTTTTTTGCCGACAATTATAATATTATAATTGAAAGCAAAAAAAAAAAATAAAAAAAAAAGGTACTTTGGCTCGTCGCCGGCCATGAATGGAATTTGTTTTGATGATTTTTTTGTGTTGACATCTAATTTTGTTTCTATCTCATGTTTTGAGATATATCGTTCTTTTTTTTGTTTAACTACAAGAACTACTAGAAACCATGATGGCCGCTATATCTGTTTACTCTATTGAAAAACTAGATGTCGTTTTTGAGTAGACGTTTCTTTCTAAATTATAGGTCTAGATCTGGTTTGAAATTTGTTGTTTTTGTAATTATTGGCTGATGAGATGCGAAAAAATTTGATTGGCAGGTTGTGTGGTATGATTGATCCGTTGGATTGAGAGAATTCTCGGAACGGGTGAAATTTGAATTTCTGATTTCTTACCACAGAAACATAGTTGTACCAACCGCCGTAAGCAATAGACGGCTACCTAGTAAGAAATAAATAGTAACAGGAAAATAATTTCCAAACTAAAAAAAAATTATTAATAGTTACCTGTGATAAAATTCACACAAATTAATAAAGGCCGAATAAGAATAAAATTAAAATTTAATTGTGAAGAATAAACGTAAGTTAGATTGAAACTAAAGTGCTAACCTAAGAAAATATTAAAGTGCAAAAAAAAAAATTAATTTTGGAACGTGGGCATTGGATGTGGTTATATAGTGTACCTTCCTACTTACCATCGGTGATAACCCCATTTTGATACATACATACTTAGTACCAGCTACAAGTATAGAAGAAAATTTATAAGTTGATCCAATTGTGATTGGGTGAGTGATTTTTGTTTTGATAAAATAATGAACGAATAAAAGTGCCATATATAAAATAAAATAAGAATAGGAGAATTAAAAAAAAAAAAAAAAAGAAAAAAAAGAATAAAACCATGAATTTTCAGTTAGAAAAAAAAAAAGGAAAAAAAAAAGAGGAGAGAAAAAAAAAAGGAAATTTTTAAATGGAAAAATTGTATTTATTATATACCCATATAAATACATATATAAATATAGATATATAAAGTGATGCAAACCTTTTTCATTTCTTTTGCTATAGGCTTAAATGCTGTTTGGCGATCACGAACTATACATATATTCAAGAAGTTGTGATCGCCCGCCCAATTTTCATACGGGTCCTCGATTCAAAAAAAAAAGAAAGAGAAAGAAGAAACTCAAGAACAGGAGATCTTTTTTTTTAACAAAATTTGATTTTTTTTACTTGCTAAATATTTTAAAACCTAAATATATAAAGTCAAGTCATTAAATCATTCCATCCTAAAACATATAATTACAGTTGCGAATTATATATATATATATATATATATTTATATAAAGTGCTGTGAAAAGCCGCACGCATATATATATATATCCATATATGATATATTGGACGTTATTGACGTCACGATTTTGTTTTTGGTTCCGGAGATCCTGCTACAGATACTTACTTCAAATTTGTTTTTGTTTGGTGCAATCATTTTTTTAAAAATTTAATGTAATATTGTAAAAGTACATAGGAATTTACAGTTTTTTTTGTTGTTTGTTTCAGGGAATTTTTTTATTTAGTTTCCTTTTTTTTTTTGTTAAATAAAAATAAAGGTTATAATTATTCCATTAATCAGATCCTCTCACCTATATTGAGCTCGTTTAGGTAGGGCAGCTGATAGGGTTGGAAATTTTTTTTTTGTGAGAATATTTTTTTGCGAATTTATTACCACATTAACATTGGTTTATTTAAACAGTAAAAAAAATTCCTAAATACTTTGATTTTTTTAACTTTTTTTTTAGATGTCAAAATTTATTTGTTATTTTTGGTCAGGGTTACCACCCTTTGTTTTATAACGAATTTCTTTTTTTTGTTTTAAATTTTGTTAAAATTTAAAATTATTTATTTCATAAATGCACATTTGTTTTTCTTTTTGTTTATTTCTTTTATTAATATTTAATAAAATTCTTATTTGTAAACTGCACCATGTTGGTTGAAATAACGTCTTTTTTTCAAGCACATAGCTTGATGGGTTGCTAAAGTTTCTTATTTCAGGGGATGCGGAGGGCGACTCAAATGGATCGGTGAATATGAACTGAGTTGTGGAAAATGGTAAGCTAATAATTAAGGGGAAGCTACGACAATGGCCAAATTAGCTTCCAAGGAGGGGTGGGCAGGCCTACGCTGAATAACACCTCAGCGCTCCCTAGCGGTAAACGTCCGTCCGTGTTTTCATTTATAACAATCTTAAATTGTTTTAAATTAATATTTTTTTTTGATGGCATGATATGTGTATATGTGGTTGGTGAGTCTTGAGAAGTGTGGACAAGTTCCCACCCGAATCCGGCGAGCTCGAGCCGAGCAAAATGCCAGCATGCCAAGTCCATAGCTCTTAAACCGTTGAATTTCAACTTTTTGAAATGATAAGAAAAAACTAACCTGCTACAAATGGCGCCCATAACGTGAGTCTTCGTTTTTCGTCTTCCTTTCTCCAAATTTCTCTATTCCTGATTTTTTCTTGTCATCACCATTGGCAACTCGTATGTCATGAATAAGAAAAGTTGTTTAACATACCTTTTCATTCGCGACGAGATAACAAGGTGGTGATGGCAAGCATATTTTAACCGTGTTTTGTTTTGTCTAACCCCTTCCTTAAATGTTTTTTTTACTTTTCTATCATTCTAATTTTTCAATTTTCGTTCCTCAGTCTTGTTTTTTTTCAAGGAGTTGTGACCTGTAGGTGACGAAATGTCGCACAGTTGCACAATTTTTCCTTTCTTTTGTGTTTTGCTTATCTAGTATTTTCATGTCTTCTATTTATTGGCCTCAGGCTGGAATAGAATTGCGGAAGATACTAGATAGCAACAAATTTTGTCCTTTGTGAAAAACCTTTATGTATCTTCTTACCACTCAGGGGGAAAATTTTTCAAAATTAGTCCGTCCGAATGTCTTTATAATCATAATATATTACAACTTTTCAGCTCAGTTCACACATCGTCAAAAACTACATTCACCGAATAGTTGCCTGAAGCATCCCCGCATGTTTCATGAAAATCACACTACACAAAAAAAAAACATACACAATTCATAATTTTGAAAAACATTTATTTATAAAACCAAAAAAGGAAATCATTCTCCAATAATATTAATACAACTTAAATACATATGCACACTCAATTTAAAAAAAAAAAAAATATATACACTTATTTCTATCTTATATATAATCTGCACATACATTAGATGTTATAATATTTTGAATACCTATCATTAGGGTGTCGGTCGGAGTGTTCCCACTAAGGCACTTCTCCTTTATCCAGGCGGCAGCGGAAGAATTCCCCAGATGGAATCAACGGTGGCGTCTACAGTTCCAGTCAGGTTGAACTACTTAGTGAACACCTTATATGGGCTACTACGACGTATTCGTAGCTCAGGCCTATAAGGAGCGGTTTATCCGGCTCCCCGTCCTTGGAGTTATAATAAGGATCTGGTCCTCCAGGCTAGGGGGTTGTGCGTCGGGGTGACTTCCCTACCACGGAAAAAATGTCGGTTCCGAAACGACAACAAGCCTCGGATATGGATGATTTTAATGTTGACGACCCCAGCAAACGAAACAAGGACAACGAATTTCGGATCTGCACGTGGAATGTCCGGACCTTAAACAGGCCACGTGCAGCCGAACAATTAGTGGAGAACCTGGATAGGCTAAAGGCTGATGTAACAGCCATCCAGGAAGTGCGATGGGATGGAGAGGGCATACGAAGGATGCAATCGTGTGACATCTACTTCGGCGAGTGCTGCAAGGAGCAGGGTCAGCGGCTCTTTGGTTGTGGTTTTGTGGTAAGGGGAAGACTTAGGCAAGAAGTCTTGGGCTTCAGAAATGTAAGCGAGCGCCTGGTCACAATCCGCATCAAAGCAAAGTTCAAAAACATCACGTTGATCTGTGCCCATGCCCCAACGGAAGAAAAGGATGACTCAACCAAAGAAGAATTCTACGATCTCCTCGAGGATACGTATGATAGGTGCCCCAAGTACGACGTCAAGATTATTCTTGGCGACTTCAACGCCAAGATCGAAAAGGAGGGCATCTTTGGTTCGATAGTCGGAGGACACAGCCTGCACGACAACACTTCCGGTAACGGACTCAGGCTCATTGATTTCGCGGCGGGGCGAAATGTCATCATAGCAAGCACTCAATTCCCACACCTCAATATACACAAAGGGACCTGGCGGTCTCCGGATCAACGAACCGTCAACCAGATTGATCATGTTGCGATAGACGCCAGACATGCTTCCAGTATCCTGGATGTCCGAACGTTCCGAGGTGCCAACATAGACTCGGATCACTACCTAGTGGTAGCGCAAGTACGTATGCGGATATCCATGACGCCACAACGACGAGCGAATGCTGTAAAACGATTTAACGTCGCGAAGCTAAAATCGCAAGAGATAGCCAGGACTTTTGCAGACCACGTCTCTCTTAAACTCTCAACAAGCCCGCCACAAGCATCATCTGTAGAGGACCAGTGGAAGCACTGCCAAAATGCCATCAAAAGTGCCGCTACTGATGTACTGGGTTTCACTAGGCCACCACAACGAAACCCCTGGTTCGATGAAGAATGCAGACTGGCGCATGAAGCAAAGAACGAGGCCTACCAAGCCATGCTGCAGGCTAGAACCAGAGCTGCTGAGAGAGCAGCCCGGGAGCTCTACGGGCAAAAACGAAGGGAGGAACGCCGACTTCTCAGGAGGAAAAAGAGAGAGCATGCGAAGCGGGCGGTCGAGTCTATTGAGGACTGTAGCGGCAGGGGTGATGTTCGGAAGTTCTACCGAAGGGTGAGGCAAACTACCCAGGGTTACAAGGCCAGAACGGAAGCCTGCCGAGACGAGAGTGGGAATATGGTGGTAGACACACAGTCGGTGCTGAGGATCTGGAAAAAACACTTTTCTAGACTGCTAAACGGCGAAGATGGCCAAAATTCCGCTGTAAGACAGAACACTCCATTCAACCTGGACGATGATGGTCAAAACTTCCGTCCACCCGACCTAAATGAAGTGCGGTTAGCGATAGCCAAGCTTAAAACGTACAAAGCTGCTGGTGCGGATGGCCTGCCAGCCGAGCTATTCAAAGCAGGGGGAGATGACTTGGTAGGGAGTATACACCAGCTTATCTCCAAAATTTGGTCGGAGGAAAGTATGCCCGATGAATGGAACCTCGGTATAGTGTGCCCTATCCACAAGAAAGGAGATGCTCTGACCTGTTCCAACTACAGAGGTATAAGTCTCCTCAACGTCGCATACAAAATCTTGTCATCTGTACTGTGTGATCGCTTATAACCGTTTGTCAACGATCTGATCGGCCCCTATCAGTGTGGTTTTAGGCCCGGCAAATCAACCGTCGATCAAATGTTCACACTCCGACAGATTTTGGAAAAAACCCAGGAGTTTCAAATCGATACACACCACCTCTTTATCGATTTTAAAGTCGCATATGATAGCGTAGACAGAGACGAGCTATACAGGGCCATGGCGCATCTCGGCATCCCTGCCAAACTCGTCCGCTTGTGCAGGATGACGATGGAGAAATCTCGCTGCTCCGTCAAAGTCGGCAAGAACACCACCGAACCCTTTGATGTCGAGAAAGGTTTGAGGCAAGGCGACGCGTTATCATGCAACCTCTTTAACATCGTACTTGAAGCAATTGTACGCAACTCGCAAGTCAACAACAGTGGTACAATTTTTCAAAAGTCCGTTCAACTACTTGCTTATGCAGATGATATTGACATCATTGGAAGAACGAAGCGAGCTGTCACTGGTGCGTTTGCAAGTATTGAATCGGAGGCGGCGAAAATGGGTTTGGCTGTTAATGAGGACAAGACGAAGTATATGCTATCATCGAGAAAGGAATCTCAACATCGTCGACTCGGGCAAAACGTCACGATGGATAGGTACAACTTCGAAGTTGTCAAAGACTTTGTCTACCTGGGCTCCACTATAACATCGCAAAATGACATCAGTGCAGAGATCAAACGAAGAATTACTCTTGCCAATCGCTGTTTCTTCGGGCTAAGAAGGCATTTGAGTAATAAAGCCCTCTCTCAAAGAACCAAGGAGACCTTATATAAGACCCTTATCATCCCGGTCCTGCTGTATGGGGCAGAAGCATGGACCCTGACAAAAACGGATGAGAATCTACTTGGGTGCTTTGAAAGGAAGATTCTTCGGGTTATCTTCGGTCCAGTATGTATCGATGGAGTATGGAGGAGAAGATTCAACAACGAGCTTTACGGGCTTTACAGCGACGTCGATCTGGTCAAAAAGCTTAAAATACAGCGGCTAAGATGGCTGGGACACGTGGAGCGTATGGACACCAACGCACCAGCCCGACGAGTCTTCGAATCTACACCTGACGGTCTGCGCAGCAGAGGAAGACCCCACCTTAGGTGGCGCACACAAGTGGAGAACGACCTCAACCAACTTGGAGTGCGTAACTGGAGGCAGCTAGCTAGGGACCGAGCTGGCTGGAGGGGCTTGTTGGTTGAGGCCGTAGTCCATCCTGGGCTGTGAGCGCCATCTAAAGTAAAGTAAGTAAGGGTGTCGGTAACTTTTTTTTGTCTTTTTTTTTAGGTTTTGTTTTCAGTGTTACAAAAAAAAACTTAAATTTTGTTTTCTTAAATTTTAAACCATACAGATAGTTAAGATATAAAATATATATTTATCTCTACAATTATTTCTTTAAGAGCAATTTTTCTTAAATAATACGTTCAAAATATTTCATTCAAAACTCTTTAATATAGTGAAATATTTCACAAAATAATTGAATAAGTTTTTGTTTATTATTTTTGTTTGTTATAATACCTTCAACAAAAAAAAAAAACAAACAAACAAAATTTCCCTTTTTTTTTATTTATTTGTTTTTAGTTTTTATTAACGGAAAATTACAAAAAAAAAATTTTTCACTACAAACTTATACCTTTTTTTATTTTTTTCAATTTTCTTAAATATAACAAAATGAGTCAAGGTTCTAAAACTAGTACTGGTACTACGAAAAAGAAGGGCTCGAGGTCTTCAGCCAGGTTACTTCCTGATGAACAAGAGCGCTTACTTTATAGCTTAAGTCCACTAGTCCCAGATCCTCAACCCAACAGTGACAGTCAACCAGGTTCTAGTCCTACAACCGCTCCAAATCCGACCAATAACCTTAACGATCCTAACAGTATTTTGAATGATCTTCAATCACGTCCTCGAATTATTCGCACACCAATAATAAACAATAACAACGTAAATCAAAACCAAGGTCAAATTCCAAGTATAATTCAAATTCAAATTCCAAATCCGAATCAAGGTCAGCAACAAGTAAGCGTTGATACAGTTACAGTGGATAATAACTTAGGTCTAGCACCACTTAATACGACAATGGAGTCAGAATCCATTACAGCTCCATCGTATAGCAGCCTCAGTAATCAAGGGGCAGCTTTCGTTGATCTTGATCACAGTATCGATACCATCAGAAACGAACCGATAGTCGAAAAGACATACAATGAAAAAGTTAATAATACCGATTCGGTACCAAACGATCTCAAAGCTTACATTAATTTAGCAGTAGTAAATGCTTTCACGTCTTATACGGAGTCGATGCAATCTAATATTTCTGATTGTATCAAGAAAACTATCAAAGATAATTTTATTGATTTCCTAGGCGAAATCAATGCCTCGACATTACCGTTAAGACGTGAACAAACAATTGCTAAACCTAGCTCGACTTCAAATACTATTCGTAAACCGTCACCTCAATATCCACAGCAACAAAATTCGCAAAATCAACGTCCGGTCCAGCGCCAACAACATCCTCAGTTAAAACAAAGCTCCTCTATACAACTTAATGATCGAACTATTTAAAATACTAACTTTCAGCACCAATCCATTCAAAATCCTAATCCTCAACAACAACAACTATCTTTTCAAAATACAACCATTCAAAATCATCTACAAAATAAAAATAATCAATATGTACAACAACAATTATTCAATAAAAATTTCACTCCGCAACAAAATTCCCAAAATATTCCCTATCAACAACAATCTTCACAAAATATTCTTTACCAGCAACAGCCCGTGGTCTGAGATATTGAAACAATTTCATCTCACTCTCACAGGAGATGCTCAAGATTGGTATTGGGGATTTCAAAAATCCAGTAGCTTCAGACCGGATTGGCAAATGTTGCGTGAAGCTTTATTGCTTCATTTCCGAAATGTTAAGTCCGACTATGAAATAATGCGGGAACTTTCAGATCGAAAACAAGGCTTAGCTGAGACTTGTGATGCCTTTTTCTCAGCCATCTTCAAAATAAGATCTCAGCTTCAAACACCTATGCCCGAAATCGAGCTGGTAAAAATGTTGAAGAGGAATCTCAATGATAGGATTGGAAAACTGGTTTATCCAATGTCAATTTTCTTTTTGGACCAATTACGGTTCGCCTGTAAGGAAGCAGAGAATGCATTTCCATTGAATACTTCTAGTTCCAATCGCTTTTATAGACCACCTCAAAAATAAGCAAATAATGAATTACAGTATTTTGAAGAAGATCAAAATCATTGTGAAGATACTATTGCAGCAATGCAATATATCAACAATAACCGACCAAGACCAGCAAATAAAATACTCTCTTGCTGGAATTGCAAAAATGGTGGACATTTATATTGGGAGTGCCCATCTCCGAAACAAAACATTTTTTGTTTCAAATGCGGAGAAGAAAACTTCATAGTTGCGAATTGTCCCAAGTGCAAATCGAAAAACGCACAGAAGAGCGCGATTTCGACGGGGGAATCGCGTTCGAAAAAAATCCCCGAATCATCGAACACAACCAATGCATAATTAAACAAAATGAAGAAAGTGAAGATAAGGAGAAAATTACGACTTGAAAGAGTTATTACAAATTTAGAACAAAACGAAAAAAATAATAAAATACTTAGTCATAGAAAACCCTTACATATAAGAATAAACGAATATAATAAAGCAAGAGAAAGAATATTCAATGTAAGTACTATTAGCAACAAAATACTTAAAGCTAGGAAACGATATAAATTAAGAAAACAAATTAAAAATAACTTATTATCGACTATCATAGACGTATCTGGAGATCCTAGGCCTTATGCCAAAGTAAAAATAGCTGACAAAGAAATTTTAGGCTTGCTAGATAGCGGCGCAAGCGTCAGCATACTTGGCAAAGGCTGTAGAAATTTTATTAGTGAACTAAACGTTCAAATCACTCCATTTAAGTCTAACGTTAAAACGGCTGATGGGAAATGTCATTCCATCATTGGAAAAATAGACTTAGAAGTTAAACTACCCTGTCTCTCCAGCGATACAAGCCCTGATGTATGCCGAGATAGACAGAATGTTGAGCCTTGGTGTGATTGAAGAGAGTGAGAGCCCATGGAGTTCGCCAGTGGTCCTGATACAGAAACCCGGCAAAAATCGTCTGTGTCTCGATTCACGTAAGCTGAACTCCCTCACGAAAAAAATGCGTATCCTCTCCCAAATCTCGAAGGCATCTTCAGTCGTCTTCGTGATACTATCTTTATAAGTAGTATCGATCTCAAAGACGCATTTTGGCAAATACCGTTGGAAGAGCAGAGTAGAGAAAAAACTGCTTTTACAATACCGGGACGGCCCTTGTACCATTTTACTGTAATGCCTTTTGGACTGTGTAATGCGGCCCAAAAGATATGTCAGTTGATGGACAAGGTCATTCCCTCAAGGTTAAGGGATCGTGTCTTCGTGTATCTCGATGATCTGCTCGTCATCGCTCCGGATTTCGAGACACACATCGCTCTGCTTGACGAAGTGGCTGAATGTCTCAGTAAAGCTGGCCTCACCATCAACGTAACGAAGTCTAAATTCTGCTTCAAAGAATTGAAGTACTTGGGCTACATCGTTGGTGGTGGGAATATTAAGACGGATCCAGCCAAAGTTGAGGCGATCGAGAGCTTCCCGGTCCCGAAAACAGCAAAACAAGTTCGGAGACTGCTTGGTCTAGCAGGGTGGTACCGTAGGTTTATACGGGAATTTTCGACTCTGACGGCTCCAATCACAGATACTCTGAAAAAAAGCGATACAAAATTTAAAATGACAGAAGAAGCTCTGGAGGCTTTTGAGAAGTTGAAGAAGGCCTTAGCAGAAGCTCCAGCGTTAACGCATCCAGATTTCAGTAAACGATTTTACATCCAATGCGATGCATCTGACACGGGGGTAGGGGCGGTGCTTTTCCAGAAAAACGATGCCGATGAAGAAGCACCACTTTCATTCTTTTCTCAAAAGCTTAATAAATGTCAAAAAAATTACAGCGTTACGGAGAAAGAATGCCTAGCAGCCGTACTAGCTATTCAAAAATATAGACCTTATGTCGAAGGAATGGTGTTTACTGTTATTACAGACCATTCGAGCCTTAAATGGCTCATGAGTCTTAAAGACTTGAGTGGAAGACTGGCGCGATGGAGTTTACAACTTCAAGCATTTTTGTTTGATATTGAGCATCATCAGGATTAGTCATTACCTCCAGCGAAGCCAAAGCAAATTTACTTGCAACTACTTTTGCTAGTAATCATCTTGTCCCTGTAACTCTGAACTATGATCCGATAGTAAATAACATTATTGATACATGTGTCAATGAATTTAATAGCACTTCAGCTGCTTTCCCCCCAAATGAACAAATCACAGTAGAAGATATTGAGTTCATAGTATCCAATCTAAAAAATCAGAAAGCTCCAGGATTTGATAACATAAAAAACCAATTTCTCAAACAACTTCCCATGAGTGGTTTTCTATATTTAACTTCCTTAATAAATTCTTGTTTCAAGTTTCAATATTTCCCACTTAAATGGAAGATGGCGAAAGTTGTTCCAATTTTAAAGCCAGGAAAGATCCGAAGTGATCCATTGAGTTATAGGCCAATAAGCTTACTGAGTAATATAAGTAAGGTCTTAGAAAAGTTAATTTATAATAAACTGGAAGCTTTCTTAAATGAGAAAAATATTATACCAATGCAGCAATTTGGTTTCCGGAAACAACATAACACATCGCACCAAGTTCTTAGATTGAGTAAGCATGTGAAAGAAAAATTTAAAGACAAGAAATCTACAGGATTAGTATTGCTTGATATAGAAAAAGCTTTCGATACTGTGTGGCATAATGCTCTCATATATAAGCTTATCAGGAACGAATGTCCAGATTTTCTAATTAAGATTATACAAAGTTTTTTGTGTGACAGGAAATTTTCAGTTTCATTAAATGGAATAAACTCTTCCCAGAAAAATGTTTTTGCAGGCGTTCCTCAAGGATCTGTTTTGTCACCGACACTCTTTAATGTCTTTACATCGGACTTTCCAACTATTCAAAATTGTGACGTCGGTATGTACGCAGATGATATTGCGATATATTCATCCGATGAACGTCCTGAGAATATAATTAACAATATTCAAAATGCTCTCACTCTTATCTTTGAGTATTATAAGCACTGGAGGATAAAAATTAATGGTGGAAAAAGTAAAGCTATCTTTTTTACCAAAAAAAGAAAGGATTGTTCTTTACCTAGCCGTCATTTAAATATTAATAATTGTGATATCCCATGGGTCAGCTCTGTCAAGTACTTAGGTGTTCACTTAGACAAGACGCTGACTTTTAGGGAACACACAAAAATGACATTAGACAAAATAAATGTTGGAATTAGATTGTTATATCCACTTATTAATCGCAAGTCATTACTTAGTAAACATAACAAATTAATCATATTTAAAGTCGTTTTTCAAGCTATTTTACTCTATAGATCTCCTGTTTGGGGAGATTGTGCTAAAATGCATAAAAAAAAACTTCAGATATCACAAAACAAAATATTAAAAATGATGCTCAAAGTCCCATGGCATTTTTCGACCCAAGAACTACACAACCAAACGAAGATATTAACTATAGAACATAAAATTGAAGTACTCAATGAAAAATTTCTCAAAAAATGTGAATATAGCGAAAGTGATCTTATAAGAAATCTTATATAAAACAAAACAAACAAAAAAATTACAAAAATTTACAAAATTTTTATAAATTTACCTATATTTGTATTCCATTAGATATTAATTTTTGTTAATTTATTTATATTGATTTACTTATTTACTTATAAATGTCAAATTTTGGTTTTCTTAATTATCTATTTATAAATTTAAATATTTGTTTGTTAATGATTTAACTTATTTATTTATTTAACTTATATCACTTGAATTATGTATTAATTTATTTATTTATTTACCTTTTTATTTATTTATTTATTTATTTATTTATTTATTAATTAACTAATTAATTAATTAATTTATTTATTTATTTATTTATTTATGTATTTATTTATATATTTATTTACCTACTTATTTATTTTTATTTATTTATTTAATTATTTATTTACTTCCTTATTTATATATTTATTTTTCTATCATTACATCCATTTATTTAACTAGTAATAAGCATTTTCTGTGATATTACTTTAAACAAAATTCAAATGAAGGTTTTTTTTTGTATGCTACCATTTTTCCTTCAACTGTTTTGATATTTAACTTATAGCTTCTTCACTAGCCTAACATTGATTTTTCAGTAGTAAGATACAAATTGTTATCATATCTCTGTGCTGTGCAATGACTTTAAAAATATTTTTAATTATGCTATTTTCCTTTTGAAACAATAAAAATTATCTATCTATCTATCTATCTAAATGTTGTCCCCGATGCGTTGTCGAGAGTGTACATGGAAGTTGATAGTATCGACATAGAAAATATTGCGCCCATGATCGATCTTCAATCAAAAGAATTTGAATCCGAAGAATATAAAACTTTATTAAAAACAGTAAAAGACAATCAAGACCGACTACCAGATTTGAAGATTGAAGATAATTTTGTATATAAGAAATCGTTTCCGTCTGGTGAAGATACTACTAATGTTGAACATTCATGGAGATTATGGGTACCTTCAGGTCTCACAAATAATATAATTGTTCGTGCCCTTAATCCACCTCAAGTGGCTCATGGTGGAGTAGCAAAAACATTACAAAGAATTCGCGAATATTTTTACTGGCCGAATATGACGGTCCAAATACGTGATTATATAGCGAAATGTGATATTTGCATTCAGTGCAAACCGTCTAATCAAGTCTTACGTCCACCCATGTCAAGTGTGTATAGCGTTGATCGTCCGTTCCAAAAGTTATATGTTGACTTTTTAGGTCCGTATCCTCGTTCTAAGTCTAGTAATAGTTTCATTTTTGTCGTTCTAGATCATATTTCAAAATTTGTCTTTTTGATGTCCTTACGAAATGCTAACACTACAAGCATTATTAAATTTTTACAAGAAAATGTTTTTCACGTGTTTGGAGTGCCTGAAATCATACACTCCGACAATGGAAAACAGTTTTTGGCTAAAGATTTTCAACATTTTATGCAGTTATATGGAATCCGACATTTTAAAACGGCAAATTACTCACCTCAATCGAATGCGTCGGAAAGAGTGAATCGCACTCTTCTTGCCGCCATTCGATCGTATATTAAAAATCACCAGCGAGATTGGGACCTACATTTAAGCGAAATTGCGTGTGCTCTTAGAAGTGCTGTTCACACTTCAACAGGTGTGACGCCTTATTTTGCTCTTTTTGGCATTAACATGATGACTCACGGCACCTGTTATGAGCTGGCTCAAAAATTAAATTCCGTTGAGGATAGTGAGCTTATGACACTTTCCCGTCAAACTAGACTGCAATGTATACGAGATAAGATTAAAGACAGTATCGCGAAAGCAGGAGAGAAAAGCGCGCAAAAATATAATACTCGAACTCGCGATATACGTTTTGTACCTCGCCAAGAGGTATTCCGAAGGAACTTTGTCCTTAGCGATAGTTCGAAATACCTCAGTGCGAAACTTTGTCCTAAATTTGTTAAATGTAGAATTGTTAAAGCCGTTGGCAAAAACCTTTATGAATTAGAAAATTTATCGGGTAAAACCATTGGTATTTATCATGCAAATGACATAAAACAATGAATTGAATTTGAATTTGCTATTATACTTGATTATTATTGTTATGGCAGCATCGCATTTATTATATGTTTCTATGTATATTCGTATATTATTCTTCATATTTAATTTTATATGTAGATATATAATGAAATTTAATTTAATTTATTTATTTAGAAGAATTATTAACTCAACATTATTTTTGGTTCGATAGCTTTATTTATTTATTTATTTTGTTTGTACTTTTTATTTATTTGTTGCCATATTAGGTATTTGCATGTTAATTTATTAATTGTTCATTAAATTATTTATTCATTATTTATTCCTTCAGAACCTGTGATATTTTTGTTAATTTATTTTAGGTTAAGTTTGCAATATTAGTTTTAATTTAGTATAGTATAGTATTTATTTATAATTATTTATTTATTTTCCTTTGGATAGTTTATTAACTTATTTATTTATTAATTCGTTCCGTTTATTTATTTATTTGTCAATTAATGTATTTAGTTAATTTATTTATTTATTACTTATTTAATTTATTTATTTATTTATTTGTTAATTTATTTATTAAATCCGTAATTTATTTATTTATTTATTTGTTAATTTATTTAATTATTTGTTAATATACTTATCTATTCGTTAATTTATTTATTTATTTTTTTTATTGATCCAATTATCTGTTCCATTAAACTATTTTTTTTTGTTAAATTATTATTAACTTAATTGTCTAATTATTTTATTTTTCTGTTAATTTATTTTTTTTTGTTCAATAATTTATTTATTTTTTTTCGAGTTATTTATTTGTTCATTTATTTTTTAGTTCAATTAATTTATTTATTTTCTTTGTTTATTATTTATTTAATTATTTGATTATCAAGTAATTATGTCTGGTTATTTATTTGTTTATTTCGTTTGAATCTTCATTTATTTATTTGTTAACTTCCATTGAAAACTTATTTATTTGCTATTTATTTCATAGTTTATTTATTTATTTCCTTAATTTATTATCTTTATTCATTAACTTGGATAAATTTATTTATCATTCACATTAATCTTGTTGTCGTATGTCTTTTGCACGATAAACAATAGTAAAAATTATTAAAATTATCAAAAAAATATCAATCGAACCAATATCTAAATCATTCACATTTTTTTTTTGTGTACCTACACAATTCACGAATGTTTAATGTATAAACATTAAACATCTTTTAATTCTTAAGAAGATTGACCGATATGCTATACGATAGCCCGGCTGTAGTGGGTTCTTCCCCACGTCAAAACATGCCTACATAGAAATCAAGACCGAAATCGCGAACTAACGTTGCCGTGCCGATACCATCATTCAAACAAGAAAGAACACTATAAATAGCTACTTGCTAAAACGTATGTCGATTTATTGCAATATTGTTAGGTACTCAACTCACTTAATAATAATAAAAAAAAAAAAAAAAAAAAAATATAAATTGTTGCATAAAATCTATACTAATGATAAACATTAATCGAAGAACTTACCAATCACTCTTCTTATATACTATCTACCATGTTTAAAAATAATTTATAGGTCAGGAATAAGATAATCCATATTGGTGTCTTCATTGTCCTTGGCGTCGCCTGGGTCTCCTACAAGTCTAATGATTTGTTACGACACCCATATCTGTAACGATAAAGAAAATAAATATTTTCATCCAAATAGTATACCTATAGTTATGTATGTTTCTTACCAATTTATCTGCAGTTCGCCTGTTTGAATAAGTGCGTTCTTTTTTTTTGAGTTTTTTTTTCTCTGTAAATTAAAAAGTTGTTATTAGGGTTGTTCTTGTTTGTTCTTTATTTTTAAGCTTACCTTTTAATGATTGTTTTTTTTCATTTGTCCGCAATTATTTTGTTGCTTTTTTTTTTGCCGACAATTATAATATTATAATTGAAAGCAAAAAAAAAAATACAAAAAAAAGGTACTTTGGCTCATCGCCGGCCATGAATGGAATTTGTTTTGATGATTTTTTTGTGTTGACATCTAATTTTGTTTCTATCTCATGTTTTGAGATATATCGTTCTTTTTTTTGTTTAACTACAAGAACTACTAAAAACCATGATGGCCGCTATATCTGTTTACTCTATTGAAAAACTAGATGTCGTTTTTGAGTAGACGTTTCTTTCTAAATTATAGGTCTAGATCTGGTTTGAAATTTGTTGTTTTTGTAATTATTGGCTGATGAGATGCGAAAAAATTTGATTGGCAGGTTGGGTGGTATGATTGATCCGTTGGATTGAGAGAATTCTCGGAACGGGTGAAATTTGAACTTTTGATTTCTTACCACAGAAACATAGTTGTAGCAACCGCCTAGTAAGAAATAAATAGTAACAGGAAAATAATTTCCAAACTAAAAAAAAATTATTAATAGTTACCTGTGATAAAATTCACACAAATTAATAAAGGCCGAATAAGAATAAAATTAAAATTTAATTGTGAAGAATAAACGTAAGTTAGATTGAAACTAAAGTGCTAACCTAAGAAAATATTAAAGTGCAAAAAAAAAATTAATTTTAGAACGTGGGCATTGGATGTGGTTATATAGTGTACCTACCTACTTACCATCGGTGATAACCCCATTTTGATACATACATACCTAGTACCAGCTACAACTATAGAAGAAAATTTATAAGTTGATCCAATTGTGATTGGGTGATTTTTTTTTTGATAAAATAATGAACGAATAAAAGTGCCATATATAAAATAAAATAAGAATAGGAGAATTAAAAATAAAAAAAAAAGAAAAAAAGGAAAAAAAAAGAGGAGAGAAAAAAAAAGGAAATTTTTAAATGGAAAAATTATATTTATTATATACCCATATAAATACATATATATATATAGATATATAAAGTGATGCAAACCTTTTTCATTTCTTTTGCTATAGGCTTAAATGCTGTTTGGCGATCACGAACTATACATATATTCAAGAAGTCGTGATCGCGCGCCCAATTTTCATACGGGTCCTCGATTCAAAAAAAAAAAAAAGAGAAAGAAGAAACTCAAGAACAGGAGATCTTTTTTTTTAACAAAATTTGATTTTTTTTACTTGCTAAATATTTTAAAACCTAAATATATAAAGTCAAGTCATTAAATCATTCCATCCTAAAACATATAATTACAGTTGCGAATTATATATATATATATATATATATTTATATAAAGTGCTGTGAAAAGCCGCACGCATATATATATATCCATATATGATATATTGGACGTTAATGACGTCACGATTTTGTTTTTGGTTCCGGAGATCCTGCTACAGATACTTACTTCAAATTTGTTTTTGTTTGGTGCAATCATTTTTTTAAAAATTTAATGTAATATTGTAAAAGTACATAGGAATTTACAGTTTTTTTTGTTGTTTGTTTCAGGGAATTTTTTTATTTAGTTTCCTTTTTTTTTTTGTTAAATAAAAATAAAGGTTATAATTATTCCATTAATCAGATCCTCTCACCTATATTGAGCTCGTTTAGGTAGGGCAGCTGATAGGGTTGGAAATTTTTTTTTTGTGAGAATATTTTTTTGCGAATTTATTACCGAGATAAAGAAGGAAGCTGGATAGATTCCACATTAACATTGGTTTATTTAAACAGTAAAAAAAATTCCTAAATACTTTGATTTTTTTAACTTTTTTTTTAGATGTCAAAATTTATTTGTTATTTTTGGTCAGGGTTACCACCCTTTGTTTTATAACGAATTTCTTTTTTTTGTTTTAAATTTTGTTAAAATTTAAAATTATTTATTTCATAAATGCACATTTGTTTTTCTTTTTGTTTATTTCTTTTATTAATATTTAATAAAATTCTTATTTGTAAACTGCACCATGTTGGTTGAAATAACGTCTTTTTTTCAAGCACATAGCTTGATGGGTTGCTAAAGTTTCTTATTTCAGGGGATGCGGAGGGCGACTCAAATGGATCGGTGAATATGAACTGAGTTGTGGAAAATGGTAAGCTAATAATTAAGAGGAAGCTACGACAATGGCCAAATTAGCTTCCAAGGAGGGGTGGGCAGGCCTACGCTGAATAACACCTCAGCGCTCCCTAGCGGTAAACGTCCGTCCGTGTTTTCATTTATAACAATCTTAAATTGTTCGCCGTGTCCAGCCTAAACACGGGCACGATTTTTCTGGTAATGCGGTTCTCGCGCAAACCGCATTTATTTGCGTTCAATGCGGAAAGTGTCCAGTACAATGTACCGCATGCGTTTATGCGGGTTGTGTAAAAAACTTTTTTTAATACAATAAATTCAATGTGAAATGGTTCCGGCCGTCAACTTTCCGTACGATAATGCGGCCAAAATCAAACCAGTTTGATTTTCAAAACAATGCGTGCGATGCGGAGACGCCGCACGAAACGCATTGATCGCAATATCGTGTCTAAAGTGGACATCTTCATTTACCAATAAAGGTTTCATTTTATATTAAACGGATGCACCGCACGAACCGTGACTACGCTGGACACGGCGTAACCTCAAAAGCAAGATGACGGCGATAACGAGCTTTAAGAAAGAAAAAACTCTAAATTGTGTCTCAAATGAGAGTAGGTGTACTATTTTTTTATTTTTGGTAAAACAAAAAGAGAGAAAAGAAAAACTTTAGTTGCCACTTATAGAAAACGTGGTCAAAAATACCAATCAACTTAAATTTATAAATAACAAAAGCAAATTGGTAAAACTTGTATGGTACCTTTGAACTTAACTTTGAATTATAATATATTGATTGTCAATTTTGAAAACTTTCAACTCTATCTTAAATGAATAATAATTTTGAATATTAACTTATTAACCCTAATTAAAAATCATTTGTATCTTTAGACGGCTGGCTGGTGGCTTGTTGACGTTGGGGAGTTTAAATTTAGTTTTACTGATTGCAATAAATATTGCAAGGCGGGCAGTAATGTTCAAGTCTAATTGTACGTGTAAAAAAATGGAAGGAGGCCTAAGTATGAACGTCAATCTAATTTCCGAACTCTCACATAACTAATACCTAATTTCCAAACCCAACCCAAATTTGTTCCGTTTCCTCCCGTTCCGATTTGAATATCGCTGCCGCCGTCATTTTACTTTTACATTCGTTCTTCGACCACCATCGCCACCATTACCACCACCGCCATCACACACCATTTCAACCTAAATATTAAAGTTAGATTCTTTTTCTCTCTTTTTAAATCCAATAAAATTATCAAGTTAAAATTAAGAAAATTAAAGTTGTTTTTGTATTGGAGTTTAACTCAAAGTAAAATCGTGCAAGTAAGCAATTAAACAATTTTTTTTTAAGTATTACCAATTTTTCACTACGTCATTATGCACAGAATGAAACCAGGCCGAAGTCGATATCTAGAGATATTCGAGACACAAGCCATTTTACAACTTTTTTTTAAATTACTGTGATAAAGAAAGGCCTTTCTGCATGACCTTAATATCTGTAATATAAAATTTATTTGAAGTCGATATCTCTATGCGTTCTCGAGATATCGTGAACGAAAAAATACTTCCGAACGTACGTATACAGACATTTCTCTAAAAACAATGTAATCCGACTCCATAGACCTTGAAACGTCGAGAAATGTCAAAATTTTCAATTTCACAAATCGGACGGATTACAATAACTTCCAGTGTACAGCAGCAGATCTAGATGTGTGTAGTGTTTTTGATATGTCCCAGGGGAGGGTCAAGTTCTGGATTAATGTTATTTTTGCATGCAAAGTCTTTTTTTCTATGAATGTAATCAGTACTAATAAGCGAATGGATATGGCCCAGGGGGGGGTCATGACCCCCCCCCCCCCGATTCCGCCCTTGGAGCGAGGGCAATCTATATCGAGAGCAGTTCAATATATTGCTACACTGTATATTAGAATAACTAGTTAGAAACAAACTTGGCTCAAAGGCCCCATTTAAGACACTTATTACAACACTATTACTTTAAAACATGTGTGTCTACTAATCTTTCATGTTGATATTGGAAACAAATAGTGAAGATGATGACAATGAACTCTATGTCGATCTTAATACATAAACATATGTATAATGAGCTTAAGCATACTTTTGTATTTGATAACAGAAATGGAATTTTTATATGGATTAAGTTTAGTATATTAGTTAAACTATAATTTCTAAGAGTGTCATATGCTTTTGAATACACATAAATCAGTTATACGAAAATTAAAAAATAATATTTACAAAGAAATATATATATTCCGATTGAACGTAGCTCATTTTATGTCTAAAACATTAATAAATTAAATGGAAGCTTTTGTAAAAAGTGGCATAATCAAAAATAAATGACTATATTGGAATCAGCATTAAAAATACATGGAAACGATACCCCACTCGACCTAGTTCAACGAAGTTGAGTGTTTCATTAATTGCCCCACCCCCTTTCCCCACGCATTATCCCTGTCCCCGAAAAATGGTAATCATTTTTTTTTATTTGCTATCTCATAAGATCTTCATTTCTTAGTTTTTTCATATAGAAACCATCAAAAAGTGTTGTATATGCCGAAAATTTGGGTTCGGCCAAAAAAGGCCACCTATTCCTTAGACTAATAGTTTTCTTGTGTAATTAGTTGACACATCAATGATTTTTACTTTTTGTGAAAAGTTACAAGTAAAAGTATATTTCCGATTATTTAAGGTACACATAACTCGAATAACAACTTTTTGACTTGTCACTCTGCTGTATTGAGGGTGCGATATACTTAGTTGCTTTAGTTTTGTCCAACACTGTTTGTTTTTCAAAAATCAAAAAGTGGGTGAAAAAAACTTCCCATCGAAAATTCCTGAAACATGGATTTTTCGAAAAAAAAAAAACAATAAATTTTCTTTTAAAAGATTTTCTTAACCAAAACTATTTTTTCAAAAATACAAAACAAACATTTTGTGGAAAAATAGTCTTTTTATGATTTATGAATTTAAAAGACCAAGTTTTTTTTTTTTTAAATTAAAAAGAAACACTGTGTCTAACAGTAGGAGGAAAGAATGAAAAAAGCACTTTGTGCTTTCTACATAGGCAAAAAAACCTTCAGGACACAGTGGGGAATGCGACCGCAAGTCATCCAATGGATGTACACTGCGATCGTTCGTCCCATACTTACCTACAGTTCGATTGTGTGGTGGAAGGCCGTAAAAAAAGATAGCTATCTCAAAAACCTGAACAAGGTACAGAGATTAGCCTGTATAGGAATAACGGGGGCAAGGAGGTCTACACCTCAAGCAGGGCTGGAAGTTATTCTCAACCTTCCGGCCCTGGACGAGTACATAAGAATATAAGGTGTACAGCAGCCAAGAGTGCATTTCGACTGAAGGAAATGGACTCTTGGAAGCACAGCACCTACGGTCATGGGTCTATCTGCCAAAGATACGCTGGACTAGATGTGACCACTGACTACTTACCACCCGTAATAGATTTTAGGAAAAACTTCTCGGTTTTAATACCCGAAAGACATGGTTGGGAGTCCAACTTACTATTCAGTGAGTGGGGTATCCCCTTGCTTCTACACTGATGGGTCAAAAATGGAAGAAGAAACAGGAGCTGGGGTGTTTTGTGAAGCTCTTAATATTAGAGAATCATATAAACTCCCAGATGAGTGTAGTATCTTTCAAGCTGAGATTTTTGGTATCAAAAAGGCAGCCGAAATCGGCCACAGGAACAAATTGAGCTCATCAGAGATCACATTCTTTGCGGACAGCCAAGCTGCTATCAAAGCATTATCCAGTGAGACCATAAGATCCAAAGCAGTAGCTAAATGTCGTGACTTACTGAACAATATTTGTAACACTAACCAAGTCAAACTCTGCTGAGTTCCTGGACATAGCAATATAGAAGGCAATGACATAGCAGATGCACTGGCAAGGAAAGGGTCAATGACAAATAGAGACAGTAGAAGCCAATTAGATACGGGACCAGACGTCCCGATCGGCGTAATCGAAAAGAAAATAGACCTAATAATGAAAAAGCAAATCAATAACTCCTGGATATCCAGAAACGATTACGCCATCTCTAGAAGTTTATGGCCTAGAATTAATGAAAAGGAAGCTCAGTATATTTTATCGCTGAGTAAAAGGTCCATTAGAACCCTGATAGGTGTACTGACGGGACATTGTGCCATTGGCATAATGGCCACTAGATTGGGTGTTTACGCACCCGATTTCTGTAGGAGCTGTCAGGATGTTGAAGAAATAGAAACCATTAAACACCTGCTCTGCGACTGCCCAAACCTCCAAACAAACCGCCTCCGTTACTTTGGAAACAGGAGAAAATACATAGAAAGCACAGGCTGGTTCGTAAATGAACCAGCAGCGCCGGATCTACGACTTTTCCGAACAGGGGCAAAAACCTGATTTTGCGCCCCTTCAGACTTTGAGGTAATGAGTTGAAAAAGAAAACTCAATAACAGGTACCTATTTATACATACTTGTTGGTTGAATTTTTTGAAACAGGGAGTAAACTTTTTACTAAGCAACTTTTATGTACAATGTGTGACATAAATAATAAAATAAATAACAGACCATATGACCAGTATACAGGGTGTTTTGCATAAGATGCGTCAAAATTTTAAGGCTTGTAGTTTGGGTGGAGAAAAAAAATTATATGGGAGGTACGTTTATTTCCCCTGTTTACCCAGGAGGGGAAATTTTTTAAAAATCGTCTTGAAATGAAAAAATTAAAAAACAGTGGCAGTACTTACAATGGTAAATTTATTCTTATACTTATATCGTTTTATTTATTTTGGTAAATAGTTTTTGAAAAATTTAATTTCAAAATCAAGATTTTGAATTAAATTAAGGAAATTTTGGATGAAACTAATTTTTCTCAAAAGTTTACGTAGTTCAGTTTTTTTTTATATTCAGTGGGCTTAGCAATTTTTAGTCAAAAACTTAGCCCCAGTTATTCAGTGGTGAGTAGTCCAACCAGAGTTAGATATAACTCTGGATATAAATTTATTTACAGTTAATTTTAGAAGTCTTCAAAAACTAACGACCATATTCTTGACTTTCTTTAAAGCTAGTTTACCGAAAAACTAGATCTATAGCGGTTTCGAAGTTTAAGTTTTTCACAAATTTGTATTACTTTGACATATAAATCAAAATATTCATACATAGTTTGACATCTAAATTAAATCAATAATTTTTTTTGAGAAACTCGAAACCCCTATAAAGCTAGTATTTCAGTAAAATTAGCTTTGAAGAAAGTCAATAATACAGCCGTAGTTTTAAGTATAAAAGACTACGTCTTACTCGTATACCTCTACTCACCTATTTTCTTAATTAAATTGAGTTGAATAAGTGGAACTTGAATTAAAAATTAAACTGAATTGGATTAAAGTGTTTGACCAAAATTGAAAGGTACATTTAAATATTAAAAACAAAAATACTATTTGATAACGTAAGATTTTGAACAAAATTAGTCTGAACACAATTTTCTTAATTTTTGTATTCAAAATTTCGATTTTGAAAATGATATTTTCAAAAACTATTTACTATTATTAATTAATTAAAAACTTAATAAGAGGATGAATTTCTGGCTTTAAAAGCAGTTTTAGCATGACATTGTAGTCGTCATGAGACAAAAATAAAAAATAAATATTTTTGTCACGAGACAAAAATATTTATAAAAACACAATGCCACTGCTGGTCAAATCAATTTTTATGAAAAAACTCGTTCAAATTGATTGCTTCATGAACCGAAAATAACAATTAATAAGAATGTGCCATTTTATTTGATTATTTTTTGTCTTTTTTCTTTGCGTTACATAATTTTTTTTTAACAATACATTTGTTTCAACATATACACAAAAATTTATTGTTGATTATACGTATATTACAGCTGATATTTTCAACAGGGAATCCAAAAAAAATCTATCCAATTTAACATTTAATAACTTTGGAAGGAGTGATGTAATTAAACTAAGTTAATAAGGACATTCTTAAAGAAAATTCAATTTCCTTTAAGAATACGTCTCAATCATTAACAAACAATAACCGGTTGTAAAGTTATAAAAAAGAGATGCAAACAAAAGAAAACTTACAATTTATATGGAAAAAAGAAATTAGCGATGAGCGACCTCTAAATATTACCAGGCTTATTATTTCACTAAAAAGCTAATCGGAGACATTTTAATTTTTTTGAATCAGTCTGGTGTACCTAAATACCTACATAGTTTGAATTTAATTTTCAGTCCATTTTACTTGTTTTGACATAAATAGGTATTTCGTTTTTTAATTTTAACTGCTTAGGTATAAATATTGGTCTACAATTTTTTTTTAAATTTGTTGCTTGTTGATGGTCTATTGAAGTCTTCTCGAATTTGGCGCCCCCTACAGCTGCCACCCGGGGCACGTGCTCCGGTTTGCCCCCCCATAGATCCGGCGCTATGAACCAGTCTATGTCAACCGATAGTTTAGGTTTTATCTGTTATAGGGGATCACAATGGACCAATAGGCCCCCGTGTACGCAACAGCCTCAGAGCTGGGCACGCCTCTCCTAACCTTACCTTACCTAACCTAACATGTAGGTATAAAAACTAATTTTTATCAAATCATCTGTATTAAGAAAAAAACCATTTTTTCGAAAAAATCATATTTTTTTTGAAAAGTAGGACTATAGGGTCATTTCCCCTATAATCTAACATTTAGTGGCTTAAAAAAAGTAATCCTCAACTGTGAGGAAACCGTTCAACGTAAATTCGTGATGTAAAGTTAATTACTTGCTGAAACTCAAATAGTTTTGGTAGAATTGGCAGAGTTTTGAAAAAGAAAAACCCGTTTATCTGAAGCACTTTTTTCATTCCCGAGTATTTTTCGACCAATTACCTTTAAAACACTCCGCTTAAGCATAGGTACCTGAAACACATTTTCAGTTCAATTTTATATTTTTCATTGAAAAAAAAACTCTATTAAGTGAAAAAAAATTGAATTACACAGAACGAAAAATTTGCTCAATGCTTTCGTTTCTTCTTTGTTTCTTACCTTCACCATTTTCACCACGAAATTTTCTACTGAAAATGCCGGGTTCCAATGTTGGAACTTTTTTATAAGCTTTTCAATAATTCTCTCAGTGCTTTTAAAATGAGATACCACACACATTGAAACAGTCTGCTTTTTTGTCCTTGAAAAGCCGATAAAAAAGGCAAAAGCTCTGGGAGCAGGCCGCAATATTGGAACCCACCATATAAAAATGTGCAGTAAAAAAATTGTATGAGATGCGCCTTCTTGGTAACTTTATATTCTTTGCTATAATTTATATCGAATGTACATACCTAACCTACCTACCTACTGTCTGTACCTATTCAACAAAAAAAAAAAAAAAACATTTTAAACTTTTTTAAAATCCAAAAAAAAAAAAATTTGAAAATTTTGGTTAAACCTACCTCATTACATATTTGAAGTACCATTTAAAACCATTAATCCTATACCTACCTAATAAAATTGCCTTGGTGCAAACAGCTGATTAATTTATCTCCCTTGCTCCCTTTATTAAGATTGAAATAAAAATGATATAATCCCACGATAATTCATAAGTCTCCAACCTCAATTTCTGCAAATTCTACAGACTACAGCGCCCCCAGTAGGTGCGAGTGTGCCACATTTTTTTCTGTTCCATGAGAGTACTATAGATTTTATATACAGTGATTTGACTCCCTGTATTTTCGGAGTCCAAGCGCATGACAAATGAATCTGTCAAATTGATAGTTCTTTTGTTGGTTTTTTTTTTAGTTAACCATTGTGTTATTCTGTTGTATTCGAATTAAAAGTATCAGAAATGACAGCCTCTCGTTAACACCGATTTAAAAAGAGCAGTAAGAATAATTTAAAAATACTTAATTTGCATTCACATCAAAATACTGTTTTTAACAATTAGTTTTTTTTAAATATTAATTTAATGTAGGTACTGAGAATTTAAAAATATGGACGAAGTTTCTTCCAAGGGAGGGGCTCGCCAGAGTAAAGCCCCACGGAAACATAGATCCAGGTTGGTTATTGCTTTATTACATTAAAATATTTTTTTTGTATTTTTTAATAATTCAATCACCAATTCTCGATTGGTTCTAAATATTTTAAAACATGTAAAATAGTGATGTCACCATGTGAATAACGCATGAAAAAAGATGTGAGATATTTCGATAGTATATTTGCTGGAGGAGTGTCTATAATTAACTCTCTCATGCATTTGGAAAACACTTTTCTTTGGGGATTAATATAATGTTTAGGTATGACCTGGCACAAACAATCCCATTTTTGGGTAGGTACATTATGTATGAACATAATTACATACATTAATGTGATTATCTCGAAAATTTTGGAGTACTATATAAATAGAACATTGGCATGTTTTCATTAGAATTATTGAATTTCAATGTTAAATATAATTTTACTTTCTTTTAAAAAAAATTATTTATAATTTTACAGATAGATTTATTTGCGCGCATTCAGTCGTTTGCTAAAATCGGGTTGGGGTCGAAATACTGTAGGGTCAAAATACTGTTTTAAAAATACTGTATTCCAAAATTCTGGTTACACAAAATTCTGTATTTTTAAATTCTGTATGGCAGCGCCGGATCTACCACTTTTCCGAACAGAGGCAAAAACCTGATTTGGCGCCCCTTCAGCATTTGTGGTAAATGATTAAAAAAAAGCTGAATAATAGGTACCTATTTATACTTACTAGTATCCCCTAGTTTTTTTAGGGTTTTTACTTTTATTAGTAAAATCTTTTATAACTCTGTCTCGGCTATAACCTGTGTCAGTGGCCTCGTTCAGGATTGTATCCAAAGCGATCTGGATAGCTTTGTGTTGTTGTAATCCCTTGTGAAAAAACAGCTGATGCAACAACTAAACGTATCTGAAAATTTTTGGATAGGTTGACACCGCCTTGGATAGATTCTTGAACGTGAGGAGTTACTTATATTGAAATCGCTCAAGGAACAAAGAATAGATAACATTTTTAGAGTTCGAACCCCATACTTGTACAAATCCCACATGCCACCCGATCTCTCTAGATTACTAATGGATAGATTAAAAATAACGGTGCCCTATTTTTTTATTCGCTACTCCATTCGCGTTCAACTTTAGGTTCTATCGCACTTACCCATTGCTATACATAAATAGTTGTTGCCAGTTTAATTTTTTTTCCTTTTTCACACAAAAAAAGTCGTTTATGTGACACTCCTAATTTTGTTTAAATTATTTAAATACAAAAATTCGTTCTCATTCTAAGCAAAGTGTACTATACAATATGATGATAATATTTCTTATATGAGTGATTTTTGCGCTAAAATATATAAAAGTTAAACTTTTTCCGCTCTACGGTAAGTTTGCAATTTCATTTTTCCACCAAAAATCCAAATCTATAAAAGTCATCATCCCCTAAAATTTCAGACATCTTAAAACACCTCTTAAAAGATAAAAATAAATAATCTGAAAAAATTGAAATAACCCTTACCTGTCCCTAACATGCATATAATTTAAGTATTAACGGAGAAAAGTGTACCGTAAGTTTTTCTCAAGCGTATTAATATACAGGGTGATCGGTATAAGATGCATCAAACTGCTGGAGCGAGTAGGTTGGGTTTAGACAAGAAAAATTATTTAAATTAAATTTTGAAAACAAAAATTATACTTAATTACATACAATTTTGAAAAAAATTAGTTTGAAACTTTTTTTTTCATTTTTTTTTTCAAAATTTCGAGTTTGGAAATTAATTTTTCAAAAACTATTCACTAACACAACTTAATTTAAAATGAAAATCAAAGAAGAGATTTCCGGCTTTCCAAAAAGGTATAGAATGGCATTTTAAATTGTACCGTTGTTTTTAAATATTTTCTGTTTTAAGTCAATTTTTTAGAAAATTGCCACTCCTGTCTAAATGGGGGGGAAATAGACCCCGCCCTCCCATACGATTTTTTTCTTGTCTTATCTCAATCTACTCGGTCCAGTAGTTTGGTGCATCTTATACCGATACACCCTATATAGATTTGTTGGATTTTTTGAAACGGAGAAAACTTTTTACTTAGTAACTTTTATCTACATGTTACATAAATAATAAAATAAATATCAAAATCAAAATTTTGAATAAAATTAAGAAAATTTTGATTAAACTATCTTTCTCAAAATTTGACGTAGTTCAGTAGTCTTTTTGTTTTTTATTTATATTCAATAGCAATTTTAAGTCAAAAACTTAGCCCCAGGTTTTCAGTGGTGAGTTAAACCAGAATTAGATAACTCTGAATATAACTTAATTTACAGTAAACTTTAGAAGAAGTTTTCAAGAACTAGAAGAGTTTTAAGCATAAAAGACTACGTCTTATACTCACTCATTTGAAGTGAATAAATCGAATTGAATTGAAAATTAAACTGAATTGGATTAAAAGGTTTAACTAAAATTAAAAGGAACATTAAAAAGAAAAATACTATTTGATAACGTAAAATTTTGAACAAAATTTGTTTGATCATAATTTTCTTAATTTTTGTGTTGAAAATTTTAATTTTGAAAATAATCTTTTCAAAAACTATTTACTTTTATAAATTAATTAAAATTAAATAAATAAATTTGGTGGTACATACGGCTCATGAAGAACCTTATGAACCGAAATTAACAATAAGAATGTCCCATTTTAATTGTTTATTTTTTGTCTTTTTTCTTTGCGTTAAATAATTTTTTTCTTAAACAATAAATGTATTTTATTCAAGAAATACACAAAAAATTTAACATTAAGATTGTATATTACAGCTGATATTTTCAACAGGGAATCCATATAGAATTAACCACCCACTTTAACTTTTAATAGCTTTGGAAGGATTGCTATAAATAAATAATTAGCAAAGGACATTTTAAAGAAAACTCAATTTCCTTTAAGAATACGTCTCAATCATTTCCGAATAATAACTGGTTGTAAAGTTATAAGAAAAATAAGCAAACAGAAGAAAACTTCCCATACAATTTGTATGGAAAAAAGAAATTAGCGATGAGCGACCCCTAAATATATTACGAGGCTTATTCGCTTATTATTTCACCAAACTCTAACTAAAAAGCTAGTGGCATTAAAAATCAGAGACATTTTAATTTTTTTGAATCAGTCTAGTGTACATAGTACATAGTTTAAATTATACATTTACAGTCCTTTTTACTTGTTTTGAGATAAATACGTATTTAATTTTTTAACTTTAACTGCCTAGGTATAAATAAAGGTCTATTGAAGAGTGTCTTCTCGAATTTGGCACCCCCTGAAGCTGCTGCCCTGGGTACGTGTCCTGGTTTACATCCGGCGCTGCTATATGGTCAAAATTCTGTATATCAAAATTCTGTATTCAGAAAAAACCGTTTTGATAATGTAATGCACTTTTTTACATTATCAAAATGAATTTTTCTAAATACAGAATTTTGATTACATACTACAGAATAATTTTTCTTTCACTACGTACGCAATTACCCAGTAGTAAATTTCTAAAAATTCAGAGCTGAATAAGCTGCCTTTTCTTTGAGGAAAAGAAGCTGCACCCTCCACTTTTGTGCTGTTTTCTCTGATGGACATGTCATTGGCGGTAGGCACATGCCACTTTCTCAATGAAAATTTAACAACAAAATCACTGATTCGATGAAAAATATGATGAATATTAAACAGAGAAATAATTCCATAAATGTAACACGCTTATTCATCTGCTTATTACAATCGATGAATAATGTGATGAAAATTCAATAGTGAAATCATTAGATAACTGGGAGTTGCTTATTCACGGACTTATTATTGCCCGATAAAAAATGTGAGGAATATTCAATAGTGAAATCACTAATTATAACCGAATTGGCTTTTCACCACCGACTTATATAGTAGAAGATACCTCCCTCATTGCAATAAAAACCGATTTAAAAATTTAAAAATGTATGTGGTAATTTATTATATTTTTTTTTGTATTATTATTAACCTAGTATAAAAATTTAAATGCAAATAATTACGAATCAAATCCTCGAGTAACCTAAGAATAGAAAAAAATTTTCAGTTTACAATAATTAATAGATAACAACTATAAAGAGTAGGTGATGTTTAGTTTTGTAAGTAAATAATTTACTTTTTTCTCTGTATTTCTGTTTCTATAACAAAATTTATAACTGCAATTCAAATTTTTTATTACTATGCATTTTTTTCCAAAAAAAAAAAAAAACAATTAAATGTGGGAAAAATAGTATTTTAGAAAACAGAATTTTACACTTACAGCATTTTGAACATACAGATATTTGGATACACAGAATTTTGAATTTTGAGAAAAGAAATCAGAAATAATAATTCAAAAAGTACCGCTATAATTATTCTGGCACTCTTTCAAAGCGTTCCATATGGAAAAATGCAGATTTTTTTTGCGTCAACTGAATAGACATAAATATTGAAATTGTGAATAAAAGTAAATGGAATGAAATGAAACAAGTTTTTCTTAAATAAGTTTTTTGTTGGTTATTTCTAATAGTGGGTACTGCTGCCTTTATTCATAAGGTTTTCATAAATTCGGTCCGACAAGGAATCGTACAGCCTCTTTATGTAGTCCAGTAAAATTTAACTCCAGACTAATTTAATGCTACAATAAGAGATTCTCTATCCTAAAACTGACGGCCAGACTCATAAGCTTTTCGTACTAACCATTCCCAAACATTTTCAATAAGGTTCAGGTTAACTGAGTACGGCGGCCATTGCAGCAATTCCCCATTCCGCTCCTCTATCTAATTTTTAACAATGCGTTCCGTGTGGATGGGGGCGTTATCCTAATAAAAAGTCCAGTTTATGGGTCCAAAAATATCCGAAAATTTTGGAAAATTTCTTTTCAAGATTCCATAGTAAGTAATTGTAGTCATTTTTGATGATTGGAACTCAAGCTCAATAGTGCTATAGTAACTAACTGCTCCCCATACCATAACTCCGCCTTCTCGACTATGATGTCGCAAAAAACGCAAAAAACGTTCTTCTTTACTCACATCGCGAAAGTGAAAGTAAAAGCCATCAGGGCCATCAAAATTAAACTTGTTCTCATCCGAAAAAACCACGCGAAGCCACTCATTTTTCCATCTCATATGGAGTCTAGCAAATTCTAAACTCATGCATTTCCATTGCTCGTTTAGAAATGGTTTCTTTTGGAGTTTCAATTGTTTTAGATGATTTTCACTATTAATTACTCTAACGACTATTGAAACACTTGCACTATACCAGCTTTTTGTTTTATTTTTGCCGCAGAGTTTCGCGAATTGGAAACATATCTTAAAATTGCTCTTCGATCGACTGCTGTTATTGCCATTTTCTACATCATTTCATGTTTTTTTCCGTACGAATCTTGATTTTCTTAGTGGGAATATATCACCTTAAAACTTCATTTAATTTTGTTAGCTATAGCACGCCCGCTTAATCCTTGTTCTCTTAATAAAACGATTTTAGCTTTTCCATCACTATTAACAGATTTGGACCTACCCATCCTTATTTAAATTTTAATTAAACAATTAAATTTCACTAAGCATACTTCAACTGTTGATCTAATGTGCCAAAACGCTCAGTCTATTCAGTTGACGCAAAAATAATCAGCATTTTTCCATATGGAACGCTTTGCCAGAGTGCGAGAGAAAATATAGTAGCACTTTTTGAATTATTCTTTCTAATTTCTTTTATTAGCATTACAAAAGTCAACTCATTCGCTTGACGTTTGTCAACAGTGTAGCACGTGTTTACGAGTGATAAGTAAAAAATTTCTCCAAAAAGAAATAGAACTAAAATGGAGGATGAACATTTCATCCTCCAAAAGTCTTATAGTAAAAAATTAAAAAAAGATCATTGTCAACCTAAGCTGATTAAGGATAATATGGATTTATCTGTGAAAGACGATAACTATTATTTGCCACTTCAATCTTCATGCGAAGACCGCATGGATAGTGCAGACATTGATGATAGTGAACCTGTCAAACCAAAGGAATTTGTTCCTCCCATTATTGTTCTTAAAAAAAAAAGTGATGTGCTAAGATCTTTAATTAATAATCTAAAAATTGAAGATTACCTTCTTAAAAATATTTCATTGGGCCAGAAAATTTTGTGCACAAGTTTTGAATCCTACAACTTGATTGTGAATGAACTAAAAACCCAATCCTGGGAATTTTACACCCACGAAAAAAAAGGTAATCGACCATTTAAAGTTGTTTTATCAGGCCTGGATCTTCACAATTCAGACACTCTAAAAAATGAACTGATTAAGCTTGGTATCAATTGCATTGATGTTAAACCGATCGCAATTAATACGAACTCAAACTATATTCATTACATTTATGTTGTTAACATTGTACGCGGTACGATTAAAATGCATGAGTTGCGCGCTAACTACAAAAACGTGCTCAAAACGATTGTTAGGTGGGACTTTAAAAGACAACAACCTAATAAAGTCACACAATGTCATAATTGTCAAATGTATGGTCATGGAGCCATGCACTGCCAGGTAAAAACTTTTTGCTCATTGTGTTCTGGGAACCACAAATCATCAGATTGCAAAGCATCGCCTACAACTTTAAAATGTGCTAACTGCAACGGAGCACACAAGTCTACTGATCTATCATGCGCCAGTCGTAAGCAATATATCGAGATCAGGCAAAAAATTTCGTCACGTCATCGCAGTCGCAATCCCTCTGCAAAACCGGTTTTTATGAATCGCCCAAGAGCAAACCACGTCAAATTCACCATGGAAGATTTCCCTCCACTCCAACAAACAAGGGACAAAGTTGTTTCGCAGAATCATCCTAATCAATTTGTTTTTAATCATGATAATGTCGTCAATTCTCTCTCTGATAAACAAATTATTGTACCACCATCTACTAGTGCTAAAGCAATTGGCTCTCAGAAAAACTGTAGTAGTAATAATTTATTATTTTCGTTTGATGAAATTTCTTCTCTTCTTAATGATGTTTTGTCTAAACTAAGTTCTTGTCGTTCTAAATCTGAACAATTTAATGTAATTACCACTCTAGCAGTGAAATATCTTTATTCAATATGATGGACATAACCCCAAAAATTATAACTTGGAATGCAACTAGCATTCAAAATAAAAAACATGAATTATTTGATTTTATGAAACAAAACAAAATTGACATAGCTTTATTAACTGAAACCTGGCTTAAAAATGAAAATAACTTCGCAAATAATAATTATGCATGCTATAGACTTGATAGGCAATGTTCGAAAGGGGGAGGAGTCGCTATTTTAATTAACAAAGCTATCAATCACTCTGCTATTCCCGGTGTTAAACTTGATATAATTGAAGCTATTGGTATTGAAATTGCTTTACAAGATTCTACTAGATTTAGTATCTTTTCTGCGTATTTCCCAGGCGGAAACGCTAGCTGTGAAAAGAAAACTAAATTTAAGAAAGATATTTTAAAATTATTAAGAACTAATAATAATTTTGTAATTGGTGGCGACTTAAATTCAAGACATCAATCGTGGGGATGTTTGAGAGCAAACTGTTGGGGTAATATTCTTCATGATATTATTGCGTTTAACAGATCTCTTTCACTGTTATATCCTCTCGATCCAACATACTATCCTAGCTGCGCGTCCCAAAATCCTTCAACTATTGACATTTTTCTTTCTAATAACGCTAATCGATTATCTCAGCCTGTTACACTCAATGCCTTAAGCTCTAATCATCTACCAGTCTGCACTACACTCCAAAATTCTGTAATTCAAAGGAATCTGAATTATTTCAATTATAACTATTCCGCTGCAAACTGGAATCGCTACGCTTCTTACATTTCTGAAAATTTAAACCAAAGTAGATTATCGCTTGACTGTATTTCTTCGACTGATCAGATTGATAGCCTCATTGATTCGTTTTTAGGTGTTGTAAACAGAGCGGCTGATTTTTCTATTCCTAAGACACAATCTTTCAATAACAATAAACTCTTTTTACCTGAATCCATCTTGCGACTAGTTCGCATGCGTAATTCGGAAAGACGAAAATGGATTCGGTACAGACATGATGTTTATAATAACAATGTCAAGATTTTAAATGCCAAAATAAAAAATGAAACTGAGATTTTCAAAAATCGGAATTGGAATAACCTTTTATCTACTTTTGATAAGGGATCTAAACCCTTCTGGAAGGTTACAAAAATAATTAAAAAAAAAAGATTAAACATTCCCCCTCTTCGATTCAATGACAACGTTTTTGTTACTCAAGAGGAAAAGGTAACCGCACTGGCTGAAACGTTTACCCAGAACCATACAATATCAGCTCATCTCAGCGATACTGTCACTGAAAGTATTGTGAGGGACAAACTTACTGAGCTTGACTTATTACCACCTAACGTTAACATAAATGACGTTATTAAAAATAAATCCGTTAAAGTCTTAATAAGACAACTAAAATCAAAAAAATCAGCTGGGCTAGATGGAATGAGCAACAGATTACTTAAAGCCTTACCTACAACGGCCACAAAATTCCTTACGACCATATTTAATTGTTGTCTTATCCTTTCTTATTTCCCCAAAGATTGGAAAATAGCAAAAGTAGTTCCAGTTTGCAAACCTGGTAAAGCTAGGGATAGTCCTAATAGTTACAGGCCTATTAGCCTATTAAGCACTATAGGTAAATTGTTTGAAAAAATTATTCAAGAACGTCTTTTATACCATATCGAAGATGCGAACATATACCCTGTTGAGCAATTTGGTTTTAGAGCTGGTCACTCCACTAGTCATCAAATTTTACGAATTAAAAATCACGTTAAAAGTAACCTAAATTCAAAGTTATCGACTGGGCTTGTACTCCTGGACATCGAAAAGGCTTTTGACACCGTATGGCACGAAGGGTTAATATTCAAGCTTATAATGTTTCACTTTCCTACTTATCTTATTAAGTTAGTGTGGAGTTTTTTAAAAAACCGAAAGTTTGCTGTTCACATAGGCAGTACAAAATCTTCACTCTTTGATATAGTAAGTGGTGTTCCACAAGGTTCTGTGCTGGGACCCATACTCTTTAATGTTTTCATGTCCGACTTCCCACCTTTGGATATTAACACAAAGTTTGCTATGTTTGCGGACGACACAGCCCTATTTTCGTCCAGCGTACTACCTCAAGGCGCTCTCGTTAGTCTGCAGTGTTCACTGAACATCTTACAAAATTTTTTTCACAAATGGAAAATTAAAGTAAATGCTCGAAAATCGCAAGCCATCTGGTTTTCTCGGCGTAGAAAATCTGATTTTTTTCCACAATCAATGTTAAAATTTAATTCTACAGAAATCGCTTGGTCTGATAACTGCAAGTATCTAGGTGTAACGCTTGACAATAAACTTACTTTTAGTAAGCATATTGCCATCACAATCAACAAAGCTAATCTCGTAACAAGAATTTTGTACCCGTTCATAAATCGTAGATCAAGTCTAAGCATGCATAATAAAATTTTAATATTCAAAACTATTTTTCAGCCCATTCTCACTTACGGTGCTCCAGTGTGGTTTGACTGTGCTGAGACACATATAAAAAAGATTCAAAGAGTTCAAAACAAAATCTTAAAATTAATGCTAAATTTACCATGGCACTTTTCAACTGTAAGGCTTCATAATAAAGCTAATGTCGATCAAATTAAGCATGTATTATATAAACTGCAAGATAACTTTTTTAGAAAATGTTCCTATTCTGATAATGAACTTATTCTTAATATCTTAAATTAGATATGTTGCTTTATATCGTATTTGGGTTTATGTGCAATCTTTTAGTTTTTAAGTATTATATAAGGGTTTTTTTCTTGTAGCTTTTCCCTTACGTAACATTTCTGTATGTTTATAATTACTACATTGTATTTATTATATATAATTTAAAACTATTGAAGCTGTAAAGAATTTAATTTTCTATATCTCTTAAACTCACAATAATAACTAATGTAACAGATTTCTAACTGCAATAAATAAATAAATAAATAAAAAAAAAAACAAAAGTCAACTGCAAGCATCATCAAAATGATACATTAAAGCCCAAAATTCTGAAAAAATCGAAAACGTAAACTAGAATATTACTGTGCTTATTCAGTTGAAGCGCAGTGTAAGTGAACTTATGATTGTATTCCAAAAGACGTTACTTAGTTTCTTGAAAAAAACTTAACTTGTGTGGTTATTCCCAGAGTAAAATGAAGTTATGTGTGTGACTTATATTTTTTTTTTGTACAAACTTTCACTATTTGAAGGTAAATGTTTCGCAGTTTTGGTCTGATTCAGGTATATTTTAATTTATGTTTTTCACAACTGCTGGAGCGAGTAGGTTGGGCTAAGGCAAGAAAAAAATAGTATGGGAGGGGGGGGGGGTCTATTTCCCCCCGTTTAGGCACGAGGGGCAATTTTCTAAAAAAAATTGACTTAAAACAGAAAAAAAAATATTAAAAAACAACGGTACAATTTAAAATGCCATGCTATACCTTTTTGAAAAGCCAGAAATTCTTTGATTTTCATTTTTAATTAAGTAGTGTTAGTGAATAGTTTTTGAAAAATTAATTTCCAAACTCGATATTAAAAAAAAAAAATGAAAAATAAAATTTCAAACTAATTTTTTTCAAAATTTTATGTTATTAAGTATAACTTTTGTTTTCAAAATTCGATTCTATTATTAATTTTCAATAAAAAACAGAAAACCGGATGCTAAGATGTCTTCTAGTTTTTGAGAAAATTGAAAATAACGAAATCTACTTTACTACATGTTTTGTAGAAATAGGATCTTTTGAACAACAAAACAACGGATGGAAGTCGAATTTAAGGAAAACTTACTCTTGTTATTTTCAATTTTCTCAAAAACTAAACTACATTTTGACATCTGGTTTTCAATGTTTGACTAAAAACTGATGGGAGTATTGAATATTAAAAATAAAAATACTACTAAATAACGTAAAATTTTGAACAAAATCAGTTTGAAAACAATTTAATTTTTTTTTTTTCAAAAATTTGGGTTTGAAAATTAATTTTTAAAAAACGGTTCACTAAAAGAACTTAATTTATAAACAAAATGAAAGCACATATTTCTGGCTTAACAAAAAAGTATAGCAAGTCGTTTAGCCATTACCGATGTTTTTTAATAATTTTTTTTTCTGTTTAAGTCAATTATTTTAGAAATTTGCTCCTGTTATTTTCAATTTTCTCAAAAACTAAGACATTTTAGCACCCGCTTTTTTTGACTGAAATCTAATAAGAGCATTCAATTTTGAAAACAAAAGTTATACTTAATTACATAGAATTTTGAAAAAAATTAGTTTGAAACTTTTTTTTTTATTTTTTTTTTTCAAAATTTCGATTTTGGAAATTAATTTTCCAAAAACTATTCACTTACACAACTTAATTTAAAATGAAAATCAAAGAAGAGATTTCTGGCTTTCCATAAAGGTATAGCATGGCATTTTAAATTGTCCCGTTGTTTTTAATTTTTTTTTTTTCTGTTTTAAGTCAATTTTTTTAGAAAATTTCCTCTCGTGCCTAAATGGGGGGAAATAGACCCCTTCCCCTCCCATACGATTTTTTTCTTGTCTTAACCCAACCTACTCGCTCCAGTTGTTTGATTCATCTAATACCGATCACCATGTAAAAGATGGAATTTTGAATGGTTTGATGAGCAATCATTGTTAATGTTGTAATTAAATTCTTTGGGTTTTCCTATACTGTTTTTAAGAACTTTTATTTAGTAATTACTGAGCTAATATTCACTGATTTTTTTGAAAGAAAAGCCAACAAGAAAAATCAAAAAGACCAAAGTTAAGCAAAAAATCGAAACCTTACTTGTTCATTGCCCAGATAGCAAATTTCTAAATAATTATAAAAGCATTTCAGCAGTTGTCTATATATACCAGTACCTGCTGTCATTTGTTTTCAATATGGGGAATTGTTGGTGACCTTTTCAATGTTAATCAAATTTGAAGTTTTTCAAAGCAGGCTCAAGGTCAATAAAAAAGATGTTATATGTTGAGCGACGTTTCGAGCGTGAATACACTGCATTAACCGTTGAAAAGTTACAGAACATCTTCATGGCCTTTGGATTTTTTGACTTTTCGATTTGCTGTAACCTTTTAACGGTTAATGCTACGAAAAAACTGTCAGGACCATTTTTGTGGGAAATTGATTCAGCTATAAGATTGTAGAATAATATTTTTCTCTAGCACATTCAATTTTTGAGATATTTGGAAAACTCATATTTATGATCTTCAATCCCCTATAACTGACCTAGCGGTCATCGGATCGTATATATATATATATAAATTAATTTTTAGTCTTTATTTCAAATTTAATTTACAATACAATATCAAAAAACCTAAGATACGTCGTGCGTTATTTATGAAAAACTGACTTGATGTTCTTTCGGACAACCTGCTTTTATATCATGCTGGATACAGTTGATGTCGGGATCTATTTGTGGATTTGATGAGTGTGACTTCTTATTGAAGAGTGTTGTGTGCAAATCAAGGGATCATGTGTCGATCGTCACTTCGTCACTGCTCTGTATGCAAAATTGATGACTGTGGTGCAAGTTCCAATAACTTACGTAGGTTGAGGATGTAAGTTTCAATTACTTACGTAGGTTGAGGATGAATGACCAAGGGATTGTCACTTCTTATGTATAATTGATGAGTGTGGACTTAACTCCCCCCCATGGTTAAAGATTGGTCGCCGGTTTCTTGTTAAGATTTTTAGTGATGTATTTCGCAGGTCAATGGTTTCTTGTTAAGATTTTTAGTGATGTATTATAGATCCTCTAGATACATTTCGGTTGTGTAAAGGTTTCTCTTGGTCGTCTGTTTATAGAGTATAAAGAGTTTAATGGTTATGTAAATACAAAAAATTGAAAGAATCAGTATCAATGTATTGCGCATGGGATGTTCCTCATAGTCTATTTTTATAGATGTCATAACGTTTATATTTTGTATGCTTAGTTTTTTGTTAACTGATTCAACGTAGTTCTCGATTAGAGTGTCTTGAGTAAGATAACCCTTGATAAATTTCCTTATTTCTGCGGTTGGATTGATATAAGTAGTTCCATCGATGTTTATTTTATCTTCGAAAGTAAGCAGGTTTATTCCGTCATTGATTTCGTTATTGATTTGATGTTTTCCAGTGAGTAGATATGTACCTTCGGTTATGATTTCGATTTCATTGTTCCTTTCTCTTATCTTAGAACAATTAGTTTTGATATTATTTAGAATATTTGTAAGACAATTAGGTTGTTTCTTAAGTTTACAGTAATAATTGTTTAATTCTAACTTACATTTTTCTATATTTTCATATAAAGTGAATTTTACAACTTCATTTGGGATTATTAGTTTTCCGTCGGTGCCGCTGATGGCAAAAGTTTTAAAATGTTCACATTTATTAGTTATTATTGGATATTTGATTAAAATTATTATAATATTATCTTTTTGTAATATCTTAAAAGTAGAGGTATTCATTAAATCAGTAATAGAGAAGCTTGTATCCTCATGTTTTAATATTTCGTTAATTTCTTTAATATTTAGAATGTTAGGGTTGAGAATCCCTAGTTAAGATAGAGTTATAGTGTTAATTACATCATTTAATTCTATAGTAAGAGCTCTATTTTGTTGATAAATTGCGTCATTTAAGACTTGACTCTTTTCCTTATTTAATATTCGTTATAATCTGGACTACCAGCTATGTATTTCCATGCTGTTCCTAGAAATTCTAGTGCTCTCTTGTTTCTAGTTACATTTTTTAGTTTTAGTTCCTGTATTAATATAACACAGTGCTACAGTAATTATGAACTTTTTAAGTGACCTAGTAGAGGTTGTAGGTCTAGTCAATTGCATCACGAACTTATACTTGAAATCTTTCCTATACCCTCAAAACCTCAATTTATTGTTAAAAAACCATTTTCGAGTCAACTCACCCACTCAATGAATTTTTAATGGGCCATTTCTCTGCTGATTTTTATTTTCTTTACGGTTTTAGAAAGAGGAGTAATAGGCCTTTCCAACGGTATATATATATTTGTAGTATGAACAGTAATATTTGTAGATTTCTTAATGAGAATTTGAAATTAACACCAATTTTTCACATTTTTTGAAGTTTGAAGACCGTTTTCGGCAACTGTTTGAACTAAAGGTTTTTTTTTCATCATTTTATTTTATAGTGTGTTTAATATTGAGTTCATAGAGCTATCGCTCATCCAATTCCATTACATATTGTGGAAGATATGAATTTTTTACTGGAAACGAAAAATTCTGTTAATAACGCTATTAAGGAAAATAAAAGACAATTTCAAATGAAAATTGTTTTTTCTTGTTTATTTGTATTTATAATAAAAATATTGCTAAGAATTCGACAAGTTCTTAAAAATGTTTTTTTCATCTTTTTCGTTTGTATGAAGTTTGAAGACCGTTTTCGGCAACTGTTTGAACTAAAGGTTTTTTTTTCATCATTTTATTTTATAGTGTGTTTAATATTGAGTTCATAGAGCTATCGCTCATCCAATTCCATTACATATTGTGGAAGATATGAATTTTTTACTGGAAACGAAAAATTCTGTTAATAACGCTATTAAGGAAAATAAAAGACAATTTCAAATGAAAATTGTTTTTTCTTGTTTATTTGTATTTATAATAAAAATATTGCTAAGAATTCGACAAGTTCTTAAAAATGTTTTTTTCATCTTTTTCGTTTGTATGACAAGTCGCCAGTTTCACGTTTAAGCGACCAGCAGTAGTTTGCTTGCATTTTAGGTTGGTTTTTACCTTCAAATCGTTTCTCTATTGACGATATTTCTTGATGAAATCGTTCGCCCTGCTCGTCACTGAACCTACCAAGATTTTCTGGGAAGAATTCAATATGAGAATGTAGAAAATGAATTTTTACAGACATTCTGCATCCCATTTCTTCATAAGCTTTCAGGAATTTATTTATCACCTCAATATAGTCGGGACTTCTATTGTTTCCTAAAAAGTTTTGACACAAGGAAATGAAGCTTAACCACGCTTTTTTTCTTTATGGTTCAATTTTTCCAAAAATTCTATGTCGATCATTAATTTTCTTATCTGTGGTCCAATGAAAATGCCTGCAAACCATAAGAACCGTGTGAATTTGAATAGTATTCGCCTCATAAAAAAGTTAAAGTGTATAGTACCTACCTTCTTTGATTTTTGCGTCACTGAGTCTGGGAAATACTGACTTGAGATGTAAAAAAGCCTCAATATTTCTATCTAGATTTTTTACAAACTGTTTCATGTAGCCTAACTTTAAGTGTATGGGTGGTAAAATTATTTATCGGTCTGCACTAGTGGAATGCTGACTACGTTTTTTTTCCCTATCTGGAATGATTTTCTAGATGGCCATTCACTACGTTTGTATGTATCTGTCCTACGACTGTCCCATTCGCAGAGATAGCAGGGAAACTTCGTGTAACCTCCTTGCATTCCGAAAAGAATTGTAAGAACCTTAAGGTCAGAAACAACTGGCCATTGGTGTTTTTTATAATTAATCAAACTTAAGATTTTTTCCATTGTCCCATATGTTTCTTTCATATCCGTAGCATATGCAAGTGGAACCGATGGAAATTTACTATCATTGTGCAGTAATACTGCTTTTAGGCCTACGAATATTAAATTTTGTAAGTAAACAAATAAATGACTTCATTGTTTTAAAAATAAAATACTTTTACAAGACCCATCCAAAAATAGCCGCCAGTCATCTGGTTGGTGGTTGTGATTAAGACCAGCAAACAATTCGTCTACATTTTCGGAATAAACGAGTTTGTTATCAACCTCGTCAGCTTTAAAGTTATTTTCAAAAGAGGTTAGGTTCAATTGCCGACCGAATGTTATTTTAAAATCGAGGTCTACGATATTCCATTGCTTCAATCGGGACCCCAAAATCTCGGTGTGTCTCCACGAAAGTCCTAAATCACGCACGAGATCATGGTACTCTTCGACTGAAACTAAATGCCGTTCCAGTGATCGTGATCCAGTTGGAAAAAATGGATCGACATTTTCCTTTTCATCATGGTTTTCATCACTACTTTGTGAAGACTGTGGGTTGCTTTCAGTTTGCCTATCACTGCTTGATTTTGAGACTGGTCAACACTTTGCGTACTCTATGAGGCCACGGTATTTGTAACGATGACCAGTAACATTTATCTGACAAAAGTAGCAATCATTTGGCTTATGATAAATTTGATAATGCCTAGTCGTCGGGATTGAAAACCCGAGAGAGCTAGACTGGGAGTACAAAGGCCTGAAGATGAACGGCAGATATCTTTCAAATCTTAGATTTGCAGACGATGTAATACTTATCGCAAACAGCAGTGAAGAGCTACAAACAATGCTAAATGAATTATGTAATAAATGTTCACGTATTGGCTTATCAACCAACCAACAGAAAACTAAACTCATGACAAATGGCGATGTCAATACAATAAGTGTTGACAGTAAAATTCTTGAGTATGTTGAGGACTTTACATACCTTGGCCAAATTATCTCCTTAAAAAATAAAGAAACAAAGGAGGTAGACCATCAAATAACAAGTGCCTGGAGACAGTTCTGGAATGTCAAGCATCTATTAGACTTAAATATTTCAAACAAAACAAGAAAGTATGTGTTCGACTCGACGGTGCTACCAGTTTTGACCTATGGGTGCCAAACTTGGCAAGTTACAAAAAATATTGAAAACAAACTTCGATCGTGCCAAAGAGCAATGGAAAGAATAACCTTGAACGTTTATATCACTTAACGAATAAACCACAGAATTTTAAGAGAACGAACTAATTTTGAAGATGTAAGACATAGGCTTAGGAAACTAAAATGGGATTGGGCGGGACATATCATGCGTACAAATGATAACCGATGGACAAAATTAGCAACAGATTGGCTACCACTAGACAGGAAAAGAAGCGTGGGTAGACAATTAAAACGCTGGAAGGATGACATCCGGACAACATGCCCATTCTATTGGCGAGAGGCGCTTGACAGAAGTAGGTGGAGATATCTGGGGGAGGCCTATGCTCAAATAACATGATAATTATTTGTACTTAACAGATATATCTACATATATTGAATAAAAATTAAAACTGTTACTTAAACTATCTATGCATATATATATATATAAAAAAAAAAAAAAAAAAAAAAAAACAAAACAAAAAAAAAAAAAAAATTATAATAATAATAATAGAGATACATATTTGTACTTAAGAAATTAATGAGTGAATAAAGCTTGAAATAATAATAATAATAGTCGTCGGGATTGAAAACGGAAAACGTTCCTTACCACATTTACCACTCTTCCATAGTTTAAGTGCTGTGGAGCACATTGAACACAAATATTCAGGTTCATACAAATAAGATTTATCAAAAAACAAATTAAAGGCTTCAACAGGTGTTTTTTTTTTCAAATTTGAACGATGTTTTTTGTCAACGAATAAACTACGGATGTAACAAAAATTATTTCGTTTAAGACACATTATTATCAAATTTTGAAATATGCGTATTTCGCCTATACAATCTAAATAAATGAAATTAAAACTATAAAACTTTAAAGTTATCAAAATTGGTATACTATTTATTACATGTGAAGTTGTTTGTGATTAAAAAAAAATGGATGCACCTTTTTAAATCAAAACAAGCCGCGAAATTTGAAATATTACTAAATTAAAATATGTTTAATATTTTTAGATTTCTTCTTCTAATGTAAGGTAGCTGCAAACAAAGAATGTGTACTAATTATAAAATATTATAAGGCTACAAAACATCTCAAATAATTTATTTAACTGTAATTTTCGTTTATTTTTACTTTCGCGAAAATAAAAAACAAAGTAAAACATTTTATGAACCGCATAGTAGGCAAGAGGTGACCTTGAAAAAAATTCATATCTTCCACAATATTTAATGGAATTGGATGAGCGATAGCTCTATGAATTCAGTATTAAACACACTTTAAAATAAAATGATGAAAAAAAAACAGTTGCCGAAAACGGTCTTCAAACTTCAAAAAACGTGAAAAATTGGTGTTAATTTCAACTTCTCATTAAGAAATCTACAAATATTACTGTTCATACTACAAATATATAATATACCGTTGGAAAGGCCTATTACTCCACTTTCTAAAACCATAAAGAAAATAAAAATCAGCAGAGAAATGGCCGATTAAAAATTAATTGAGTGGGTGAGTTGACTCGAAAATGGTTTTTTAACAATAAATTGAGATTTTGAGGGTTTAGGAAAGTTTTCAAGTATAGGTTCGTGATGCACTCGACTAGATCTACAACCTCTACTAGGTCACTCCAAAAGTTCATGCAATTTTTTTTATTTTGTAGCACAGTGTAATTGTATGTGATCAAAGTCTATTTCATGAATACTATTGTTATAGATTTCAACAGAATTTTTTGAATAATCAAGAATGTCTTGATACATAGTTACATTGGTTATATGAAAAAGATTGCCGTATTCTTCGTAGATTAGGGCGTCTGTATCTTGTACCAGAACATAGTCATCTTTATCGTGGTTTATAAGCTTATAGCTTGAAGTGGATCCTATTAGGATGAGGGTTAGGAGTATAATTGTGCTCATTGTGGTGTCTGTAAAGAAGGAAACTTTACATTATCCTTGTTTATTACTTTGTTTTTTCGTTTGATTTGAATTTTATTTCCTAGGTCTTTGTTTACAATTTCTTTTCTGTATTTGGGTTCGAGTTTACCTTGTTTTTCGTTTATACGTTTAATGTATACTACACAGTTGTCTGTGATGGGTTTTGTTGATTTATTTTTGTTGTTATGTTTTAACATGTTCTCTTGGGCTATGAGTATTTTTGCTCTTATGTCGTCGTGTTTAATTTTGTTGAACAATATGGCTATAGGTTTGCTGTCTATAGTGGAATGTATAGTCTTGTTGTATTCTAATGTTGATTTTAGAAGTACTTCTTCATCATTTAGTAAATGGTATTCCCTTTTAATGCACCTAGCTATCTCTTGTATAGTGGAATGTGCTCTTTCTATTTGTCCGTTAGATTTGAGATGTTGGATTGGTACGTAGTAAGGTGTAATTCCTTGTCTTAATAACATGTTTTTGAATTTGAAAGATGTGAAAGATGTGTCGTTGTCGCATATTATGTGTTTGCACAGATAAGTTTGCAGATTTGTAAGATTTCTAGAAATTTTATTTCCATGTCGATTTTTAAATCTATAATTTTTAAGACAAGATATTTGGAGTATTTGTCAATTGCAGAAATACTGCGAATGTTTTGTATTTTGAGGATGTCGATGTGTATAACCTCCCTCATTGATGCCTTTCTTGGGCACTATCCATATAGGGCTATTATATGGGCTTTTAGAAGGTCTTATGATTCCTTCTTTTAAAATACGATTGATTTCGTTATTTACGAAATCGTTTACAGAGAATGGGTAAGGGTATTGTTTAGTTCTGATTTCAGCTTTGATATCGGTCCTAAATGGTAGAGAGGTATCAACATTAGCATGTGTACTTTATATTTTTGACATAGTGACATCTCTTAATTTACCCAAATTTTCTGTAGAGATTATATTGTTAATTTCAAGCTCGTCATTGTTCATGAAGAGTTTCTCTTTTTTATTATCGTAAAATATTGTTTGTTTATCAATATCTATTCTAGCTTTTGCTAGTTTCAGTAGGTTAGTGCCTATAAGAGCATCAAATTCTAAGGTTTCTAGAACATAGAATCTTGTTTTTCTGTTCAAGATTAAAACATTGTGATATGTTTGAATTATTATATTCCTGTTAGGTGTACGGGCTTGTTTATAAATTGCTAATTTAAGGAATTTTTGAAAAGATTAGGTCGACAATAGTTGCAATTTGCTCCTGTGTCAATCAAAACTTTAATACTTTCATTATTTAGTTTTCGTCTGATGCAGGGCAATCCGATACATCTTCTAAAAAATTGTCATCCTCATTCAAATTATTGATTCGTTCAGTCTTTATTGCTGGTCGGTAAGATTGTTGTGAATCTTGTAACGTTCTTTTGAAAATCGGACGTTGAGGATTATTATCTGTGTTTTCTTTTGGAGTTTGATTGTTTGCGTGGCCTGTTTTTTCGCGATACCTATTTAAAGAACTATCTGTTTCCATTTTGTCATCCTGTTGGGGATTTTTTTGCTGGTTTTTACCGCGATTTTTATGTTCTTTTTTAGGAAAACGATTTTGGGTTTGTTGGTAAGTCCCCTGTTTATCATTGGATGGTAAATCCGGAGGATTTATTGAAAACAGGATGTTTGCTAGGTTGCCGTTAAGGCCAGAAATGAAAATTCTTAATGCTTTTTGTCTATTAAGTTCATTTAGTTCTAATGTTACTTCAGAGTTGTTTCCGTGAGTCATTTTGGTCTTATTTATGAGAGAAGTAAGTTTTTCATTTACTGAGTTATAATAGTCAATGAGTGTGGAATTATTTTGTCTTAATATACTCATTTCTTGTTTTCTATTATGTGTTTGGACGTTTGTCGGCGTAAGCAAAGTCTAATCGACTCAAAATAGCTTCGTGATTGAGTACTGTTCCATGATTGGTTAGTACTGCGTTTGCGTCATCGGTTATTTTGTTTCGTAAAATTGTGAAATCGGCAAAGTATTTTTTGCTCCCTGGAGTATACAATGACATACTATTGGTGCTGGCCATGAGACGTATGTTTGAGCGTTGCCCGAGAAATTAGGCAAACTTTTTATAACATCAAGTGTTTCGTTGTCTACTATATTTGGATTAATAGTCTGTTTCTTGAAATCTATAACCATGTTGGATTCATATTTAGATTTAAGATCTGCTATTTGTTCCTCGAATTTAGCTTTTACTTGATCAACGGCCTCTTGTATAAGAGTGGCGATGGCTGCTCTGTCCATTTTACAGTATTTTTATATTTTAAATGCACTTTTATAATAATATTTTTCTTACTTATACACTTTTTCTCCTGTCTTTGCTGGATACTTGTGCTATGTTTTCAAGCTTCTTTGTGATGAGTCCTCTTGATGGGTCTGGTTCACTGCTTTACTTTGTTTTGTGATACACTTTCAAACCTTTTATGGTTTTACTTTGGTTTATATGTTGGCGGAAGTTGTCACTA